>BPUM01000911.1:560000-580730 GCA_020521455.1 Prunus kanzakura | reverse complement strand
ATACAAATTCTTCTCTTTCTCACATTTTTTACTTTTCACTCAAATTTTTCTACTACTTTCCATTTGTATCAAAAAATAAATGGCCTCTTCCATCAAAGTTGGAGGTGCGTGGACAACTCAAGGAAGATATTTCATTGTGACGGGCAATGAGATGAAATTCTCTTATATGTGGAGAAAAATTGATGGAGAATTTTGTGAAAGATTGGGTCTGCCTTGGATAGAAATGGCCTTCGCTAGTAGGTGGAAAATTTTGAATAAAGAATTAGGGAAATGGAGAGATGTGTTGGCAAAAGCGAGGGAGAACGTTCGAAACGGTCAAAATCTTAGCAATGAGGTAACAAATTTCTAATTGCCGTTTTATTCAATTTAATGTTATGCATTTCCAATTTTATTTTATTTTAATAGATTATTCAAGCACAAATGTGGTTCAGTGCGATTGGGAAAGGCAAAAAAAAGTTTCAACAATCACCAATGTTGGGATGTTATTAAGAATTGCTTGAGATTCAAAATTATTTGCATGGGTCTGCTGGTTGTGTTGAATGAGACGCCACTCCACGATTCACCAGCAACTCATTCGCAGTTGGACTTCCCAATGAATCAAGACTCACCAATCCAACGTGAGCCAAGACCTATTGGGAGAAAGGCGGCAAAGGCCAAGAGGGGGAACACTTCGAACACTGAATGTGCAAAACTTTTGGAGCAAATGCTAGGAATGGCGCACTGAGAATTGAGAGAGACTTGAAAAGAGAAGAAGCTGACAAGGCATGATATGAAGCATATGCAATTGAAAGGCAGTAGGCACAAGAACAAGACATAAAGGACAGAGAGATAAAAATCATGGCCATGGATACGAGCCATATGTCTCCTGAATAATTGCCCAACAAGCTTGCAAGATACCAAAACACATTTCCACGTCTTTCCTATAACCTTCTTGAAAGGCAGCAAAGCTTTTTTCCTTCTCTAATTGGGGATTTGGAATTGTTTTGACGAATGTCTTCCACTTCGAATAAATTCTGTCAGCTAGGACCAGAGTATACAATATTGTTGATTCGAAACGTGATCTGGGGGGAATGACCTCTCAAGACATGATTGAATACCGGGGATTGACCAAGCACATTGAGGTCGTTTTGAGATCCGGTAACTCCAAAAAAGGCATGCCAAACCCAAGTGTCGAATGATGCAATGGCCTCCAGAATTATACTTTTTTGGCCCTTCCTATTCCCATAATCTCTTTGCCAAGCAGTTGGGCAATTCTTCCACGACTAGTGCATGCAATCGATGCTTCCAATCATGCTTGGGAAACCTCGAGCCTCGGCTTTTCGTAGAAGCCTTCGGAGGTCCCTAGGCGTAGGTTTGCAGAGGTAATCCTTTGTGTAGATATTTTCTATTGCATCACAGAATCTGACCAAGCACTCTAGGATAGTTGATTTCCACATCCTAGTAATCTCATTCACCTGGTCTGCAGATGCCCCATATGCAAGCATCCGCAAAGCAACTGTAAGTTTTTGCTCTGGAAGAAGACCAAAAAACCCGAGAGCATCGTACTTCTGGACGAAGTATGTGTCGTAATTGCAAACATCATGCATGATTTTTTGGAACAAATAAGGATGCATTCTATATCTCTCTCAACAATAAGAAATAGGATATAACGAATTTGGGATAAAGTAATCTTCCAAGTGATTCTTACCAAGAGAGTGCCTACGTCTGTCCACGTTTGGGGCATGACGACAGTGGTGTTGCCTTGATTGATTGAGCATACCCACCGCTAAAACAACTTCTTCCTTTTCTTCATCCAACTCACGATCTTCTTCAGCAGGTCTGGGCCTAGTTTCTTCATGTTCTCACTGTTGCCTCTCCAACACCCTCCTCAGGTGAGACATTGAGAGTAGAATATATTTTGTAAAATCTGAGAAATGAAAGGATAGAGAAGATATGGTGTGAGAGGTTTGAGTTGAGGGTGTAGTTTTATAGAGGGATTTAGAAGATAGAGATGACACATGGCGCAGTTTTAGAGGGTGAAAATATTCTCTGAAATATGAGATTAGAATTTTATAATAAATATCGACATGTGGCAACCGAAAATCTTATCTGAAATTTGAGATATGAATGTTATAACAAAATATGGACATGTGGCAACCGAAAATCTTATCCGAAAATTTAATTCGAAAATTTTATCTGAAATGTTATTTGAAATTTTAGGTATGAATTTTATAAAAAAATAGTAACAAGTGGCAATTGAAAATTTTATCCGAAAATCTTATCAAAATTTATGGTGTAAGTATAAAAAATAGAAAATAAATTAAGGTGAATAGTAATTGCCCTTGCCCTTGCCCTTTGGGGTGGAAATAAAAAAAAGGCAAGGGCTACCACTATTAAAGTGGATAACATTTTCGGTTGTCACGTGTTCATATTTATTATAAAATTCAAATCTCACACATCATACAATTGAAATACCTACTCATTCATCATACAATTGAAATACTTCCGGTTCTCATAGTCCGAAACAATCGAGTACAAGGATGACTCAATCATTAGAGGAGGCGGTTCCACCGGATCACGACGTGGGGGAGTATTTTCCTTCGGAGGACGTAATAGTGCCATTATTTCCGACACAGAACACACCACTGGAACCGACTACGGGTATTATTCACTTGAGGAGCCATGTGTAATTAGGCCTAGGCACGGTCCGGTTCGGCCCGATTTTCAGCCAAATTTAAAATCGGAATCGTACTGTTCAACCGGTTCAGTCCGATCCGATTATGATGAAAAAGTAATTATTTAACCGAACCAACCCGGACCTGTTTAGATCCGGTTTGGTTGCGGTTTTCTCGATCTGGACCAGCAAACAATCCCAGGTCACTATTTTTTCAAACTTCTCCATCAAACAATCCTTATCTTCCCAGGTCCTCATTCGTCATTTGTAGGCGCATGAAGGAAAAAAAGCCCAAAATCATATTTTAGTAAAATAACAAAAATCTTTCAGCTTCTCTTGCTGCATTTTTCCAGCAACAGATCCAGTAAAACAAAAAACAGATCTTCCAATCTATCGAGCAAATGACGAAGGAGAGAAGGAGAGAAGGAGAAAAGAAGAAGAGAGGGATAGAAAAAAAAACAAAAAAATGGAGTAAGAAGAAGAGTGAGATAGTGTCGGTAGTGAAGAAAGAAGAGAAAAGAAGAGAAAAGAAAGAAGAAATGAGAGGAAAGAAATAAGAGAGAGAGAGAGAGAGAGAGAGAGAGAGAGGAAGAAAGAAGAGGGGAAAGAAGGAATAAGAGAGAAAAAATGAGAGGAAAGAAATAAGAGAGAGGAGGCGGAGAGAATTGAGAGAGAGAGAGAAGAGAGATGAGTGAGAAATGAGAAATATAAAAAGATTGATTTGATTAATTATGGCATAGGGAACAGACACACAAAAAGGAAGAAAGAGCCGTTGAGTCTGCCATGCAAGAGAAAGAACCCTTCTCTCTTCCCAATACATCACATCACGCATGCATTATACAACCACCCAACTTGCTTTATTAATATCAATTATTTTTTAATGTGCAAGACACACAACCCCACGAATCAGAGCCCCACATGTAAATAAAATAATAAATATATATATATATATTTAATATGGCCGGTTCGGTTTGGGCCGATTCGATTTTTAGGTGAACAAAATTGAAATTGGAACCGGTTTGAACCGGTCCGGTTCGATTTTTTCAACAGTTGTTGACTTTTTTGGTCAACTTAGTTTTTTCCGGTTTGGACCGGCCCGGTTCGACTCGGTTGTTAGGTTTTGCGGTTTACATGCCCACCTATGTGTAATGGTTTTCCTCTTTTTTGTTTTGCCTTGAATAATTTATTAAAAAAATGAAATTGGAAATGCAAGAAATATATTTTAAAAATGACATTAAATTGAATAAAACGACAATTAATTTTTTTTACCTCGTCATCAAGATTTTGACCTCTTCGAACGTTTGTCCACGACCCTTCGGCTTCGATAGAAGAGGCCACTTGTATTTTTGCACAAATGGAATTTTGTGGTAGAAAATTTGGTGTGGAAAGTGAAAAATATTGGAAAGAGATGAATTTGTATGAAGATTTTGTGTGGAAAGTGAATAATATTGGTAGGTATTTATAGAAAAAATTTCCATAATTTTTTGATATTTTTTACAATTTTTTATAATTTTTTATTCAATTTTTTTAGCCCAAAATTGTAGAGCCGTTGGATTGGACAAGATTTTTGGATCGAAGGCTCTATGTCCCCGTTTGGGATTGTTTTTTTCTTACCAAAAATTTGCTTCACTTTAAAGTTAAGCAGTTTAAAGTGTTTGGTAAAGATAAAATATCCTGATTATTTTAAAAGCAATGGCATTCTGACAGCAACTTTTTAAAGATGCTTTCAAAAGAAGCAGAGATGAGCCTTTAATGAATTTTTTTAATTCCCAAAATACCATTATTTATTTTGAAAAATGACACCACCTCCACTTCCACATCCAACTCCGCCACCGCCACCGCAACCGCAACCACCACCACCACCACCACATCCTTCTCCTCCTCATCCTCCACTACCACCACAACCACCACCTCTTTCACCACCCCTACCTCGTCCACCACCTCCATATCCACCACCGCCTCCACAACCAACACCACCACCACGCTGCCACCACCACCACCACAACCGCCACCACCATAACCGCCATCCCCACCACCACCACTACCACAACCACCAACTCCACCTTCATCACCACCACCACCTTCATCACCACCTCTTTGACCACCACCACTGTCACCACATGATTAGCATATAACACTTTCAACATCAGTTACAACAGTTTTATATTAAAATTTACCAAACGGTTTTGATAATACTTTTTATACTAACAACACTTTAAAAAAATTATTTACCAAACATGGAGCTGCATTACTTTACAGCTAATTATTTTCAAAGCACAACAAAAGCAACTTTTTTTTAAAAGTGACATCAATCCCAAATTGGACCTATGAGAAGCCACGTAGCTTGTAGTCGTTGGTTTCTGGCAACTGTGGGTTAGCACTGACATCACGCTGATGCCAGCAGCCTTTGGGCAATAGCCCAGTCGATTCTTGCCCATGGGCTTGCCTAGGCTGGTGGGTCCCACCCCTTACCCAGGCTGGACCTTACACGCTGGAGGGGTTGGGGGTTTGGGACCTGGGGCAGGCAACCCCTTGCTCGGGCTGGACCTTTTGCGTTGGAGGGGGGTTTGGGGCCTAGGGCAGGCAACCCCTTGCCGGGGCTGGAACTTACGCACTGGTGGGGGGTTTGGGGCTTGGGGCTGCCATTTGCCTGGGTTTGGGCTTGCGCTAGAGGTGCTCTAAGAGCATCTCCAAGGGAGATGTCAAATACCAAACATCAAATTTAAATTTGATGGCTGATGTGGCAATTTGACATCTTAGAGCATCTCCAACCGATATGTCAAAAGTGCCACATAGACATTTAATAGCTAGAAATAACATCTCACACACTTCAACCGATGTGTCAAAACTGATGTGGAATGAAGGCTGAAGATTGAGATGTTATTTTTGACATCCCAAAAGCAAGATGTCAAATGAATATTTTATTATTTTTTCTTTTCTATTCTTTTTAATTAAAAATAAATCAACACTAAAATGTAATAAAATAATAATTTAATTTGACATATCGGGTGGAGTGTAAAGCTGTGTAAGATGTTAAATTGCCACATCAGCCATCAAATTTAAATTTGATGTTTGGTATTTGACATCTCCCTTGGAGATGCTCTTACACAGCTTTACACTCCACCCGATATGTCAAATTAAATTATTATTTTATTACATTTTAGTGTTGATTTATTTTTAATTAAAAAGAATAGAAAAGAAAAAATAATAAAATATTCATTTGACATCTTGCTTTTGGGATGTCAAAAATAACATCTCAATCTTCAGCCTTCATTCCACATCAACTTTGACACATCGGTTGAAGTGTGTGAGATGTAATTTCTAGCTGTTAAATGTCTATGTGGCACTTTTGACATATCGGTTGAAGATGCTCTAATAAAGACAAATTTCATGTCCAATACGGCTATACTCAATCCCAGAAACGGAGGGTATACTGCCCAAAAGCGAAAAAGGTTCCTTTTCCCAATTCGCAAACAGACACACCAGTGACTCGCTTCCCAAACTCACACAGTTCCAAAACCCAAAAGCTCTCCTTTTTCCCTCTCTCCCCTTTCCCTGCCCAGAACACCAAGGCCACCAAAAACCTTCCTCTCACAGTCACAAACAAACACTCACACAAACCCAAAAGCGACTCACTTCCCAAGCAAAACCCAAAGTTCCTTTTCTCATCTCTCTGTACTCTTCTCTCCGTACCAGTCATGGCTCAAAACGGACCCAAACAAGAAGTAGAAGAAGATGCACAAGACGATTTGAAGAAGCTTATGAGCTCGTACCTTGGTCTGAGCTTGGGCATTTTCTTGGCTTTAGCTCCAACCAAGTTCCAAGAGCTACAGACCCAAGTGAGCGAGCTCTCTGCGAGGCAATGGCAAGCGGAAGAACAAGTGAGACAGATGAGATCGAGAAGAAAAGAGGACTCAAAAGCCAACGCGAGGGTTGTGGAGATCTTCGCCAGCCACCGCAACGCTTGGCAGGCGGAGGAGAAGCGGCTGCTGAACCAGATCGACGCGGCCCACCAAGAAATTGCTCACCTCCATGGAAGGATTGTGGAGTTGGAGAAAACCCAGGACGAGTCGAGCGCTAGGATTCAAGATTTGGAGAGAGAGGTTGGGGAGAGGGACGACATGATTGGGTTCATGTCCAGCAGAAGCGGTGAGGCTGAAGAAGACGACCACTTTGGCCTCCTCCAACCACAACAACAACATCAAGTCAAGGATGATGTGAATGTGTACGACAATGCCGTTGCCTTTGGCTTTGACTCCCACTTGGTGGCCGATGCTTCCAAGCTCTGGCAGGTTTGCCTCCATTTTCACTTATTGGGTTTTCAATGTTTGTAAATTTTGTTTCAATTAAGACTCAAAAAAATTTCCATTATATTTTGCTTTGGTCATTGTGTGTTTGATTGTGATGTTGATGTGTCTAGCTCACCAATCATCACCAAAAATTATTTGCTGTTTACATGAACAAAGACAGCAATTGAGTGAAGCGAAAGCCATTATTAGCATCTTAGCTTAACAGTATTTAAAAACAAGTCAAAACATTTGGTAAGACACAGGTCCATTGTCCTCTTCAGCACTAGCAAACAAGTTGCATTTTGGAAGGCATGTGTTGTTTCCATATGTAAAGTGAATAGTTATCCACAAATTATGTGACTTGGCATATAGTCTTTGGCCTCTGTAGGAGATAGGTGACTTATGGCTGTAATAAGTTCAACACCCATATTCTCTGCCAATAATTTGATGAACTATTGTAGCTTTTAGAGAAATGAAAAAAAGAAATTTGTGTCTTCTCCTTTTCCCTTATGTTTCCTTAAATTTCTTTCTTTATTGTGTCTTCAATTTTTTTTTGATAAAATTTTAACTTCTTTCGGATAGCATTCCTTTTTCTATGTGGCAACAATTTATTGTTATTTTGTCCCTTGGAAATGGGTTAGACATGTTGGACCATCTTCTGAGCCATCAAACTTAATTGGGACCTATTAAAAAGCGATTCCATGTGATCTTCTTTCACCACATTGCTGGTGTGAATACTACTTGTACTAGTTAAATTTACATACTTATTTTTCTTTGAAAAAGGCAGATTAGTTAACTTTGTTTCTATAGGATTTCTTTATTAAGGCCATTTTTTGAAATTTTTTTATTTAAATATTTGCCTAATTGATTAAATTGGTAAGATATTTCACTTGTTTGATCCGTTTTCATCCTTTTGCAGGATGTACAGTATGAATCCCTTGAACCATTGTATCATATGAAGCATTTTGTACCAAGGTTTATATTTAACATTCTATATACTGATAATTTCTGAGGCATTTAATTAAAACTCTGTAGCTAATGAGAGATCAACATGTCTTTCTCGCCTAGAAGGGAGTCCCCTTGGAAGCTAGATGGTGAATCGACCAGTGCATCCTCTAAACTAAAATTACTTGAACAAGAATTGCTAAATTTGGAAAATATTGGAAACAGTGATCTTTCCAAGGTACCTTCATTGATGAGGAAGCAGGCCAAGAGGTATCAAGCTCTTGCAGGGAAGATAGATGATCTGTGCAGAAGAATGGTAATGTTTAATTGCCCTTGTTTTACTTGTTTTATGCTATTTTATCATCTCATTGGTCTGTTATTTCGTTTAGAAAACAAAAGAAGGTACAATAGAAAGAGAAAAAGTAAACACAAAAGGAGAAGAAAGAAAAGAGAGTTCTGTGTATATTTGAAGCAAAATGCTTTGTTATTATGAAGCTTCTGCCTTACAGTATGTCTGAATATGCAAGCATTCCTGTTGATGCGTGCTATATTGGAAAGTTGTTAAGGTTAAAATCTTCTATTAACAGAAGAAAGTACACCCAAAAAAAAAAAAAACTCCGAAAAAATTAGAAACAAAATAGATTTTTGTATGCAAGAGATTCGCTGTCTATTTTTTTTGGGGGATCAACAAGAGATTTGCTGTCAATGCCTGTTATATTGGGAAGTTGACAAGGTCCTGTGGCTCTGACTATTGTTCAAGCCCACCAATTAGTTAACCATACACATATTTTAATTAATCATCATGTACTTAGTTGTTGCTGCTAGCACCGAACAATCCTTTGTTAAAATTCGAGATATAATAAGCCACTATTTCAAAATGCCTGTTAAATTAACGAGTTTTTTGATTCCCAAATATGCAACTGATTAATGAACTCTTCATACAATATTCTAGTTTTTCTATGTAGACTTCTTTGAGAAAAATAGTCTTTTTTGTGTAATTCTAAATGTGAGGTATTTTGTTAAGTGCTTTGTAAACATATGCAAAAAAATGACATATATATCATTTAGTTTATCCATGCCTAATCTAACTTTTGATTGTAAGCTCAGCTTTTTTTTACCAATAAGAAGATACGACTTATTTGAAATGAATTAAATTAGCAATTCATAAAAATTAAAATATAAATCTTTCTGTGGTAGTTCGTTGCCCCTTATCATATCAAGTTCCAGTTCTTGGTCATGAGTTATACCTGAGCTGCCTTTTTTGTTACTTGCATCTGTTTTTACTTTTGGAACTTTTAGCAATTGTCTCCAAAGGTAGTTGACCGATTAAATTTTTTGTTGTGTTCACAAAATTGTCTTGTTTTTACAGCAGGATAGCGATCCCTCTGAACCCTCACTCAGTCCAGAGTTTCGTACGCAAAGACAAACAGAATTTTTACTTGAATCATTTAGACTTCAGCAACGTGCATCAGAAACTGCACAGAAGCTGATGGCAGTACAAACAGAGATTGGGAAGAGTTATTATGGGGGTGAGGTGGGCAACCAGGCCAAACTTACCACTCGACGGTCTTTGGATTCCATTAGAAACAACTTCAAAGAAATCCAGAGAAATTTGGAGATATGGTTGGCCAGAATTATTGGAGATCTTGAAGGTATACTGGCCAGAGATGGTGCTTCTCGCGTAAGGGAATACTATATTTCTAGGTATCCTTTTGTTCAATAAATCTCTAGACTTGAATTCAAATCTGTCCACCAAATTGTTTACTCTTTCTGTAAGTATCCTGATCCAAGCCATAAGGGTGGCGGTTCGATGTACTCATTCCACTTTGTTTATGGTAGCATCTGTATATGTTGTCTATTTTCCTTTTCGTTCCATTCTTTTTTTTTTTGGCTTGAAAATCTGTTGATTACTCTTTAAAAAAACAATCACAACAGTCAAAAGAGAACAAAACTGACGCGTATCGAAACGCAAGTCATCTTATATGTCTCTTAAAAATATCTTGGGCCTCTTACAACTTTATCCATGTTAAGACTTGGAAGTCTACAAATATTGTGGTTTTACATATTTGATTTTATCTTAAGGTTTGAACGCTCTGCGTATTTTAAGGTTTCAACTTTCAAGCATGCCAATTCAACTCAAATCTACATTCCTGACTGTACTGCTGAAATATTTCGATTTAACCGACGTGTTTGTTTATTTGTCAATTATAACTGAACTGAATAAAATAACCCTAAGGCCATCTCCAGTCATAGGGCTAAATGTAGTCCAGGGCTAAAAATTTAGCCCTCCAAAATATTAATTTTTCGAAGAATAGGGCAGGGCTAAATTTTTCGTTTTCCAGCCATGCAGGGCTATTTTTTAGAGTGCTTGACCAAAAAAGGGCTATATTTTAGAGTCCTTCATATTTTATTATTTTGAGAAAAACTATGGTACAACCACTGGCGGATCCACAGAGGCGCAAGGAGGTGCAACTGTGGATCCGTATATGTTGATAAGAATAAGAATTTTTTATAATTTTTTAAAACAACACAAATTGAAAACATTTTAAAAAATAAAATAAAAAATGGATGGGTTTCAATGGTCTGACCTCCAACGGTCATGACCAAGAATTTTTTATAATTTTTTTTAAATAACACTTGAAAACATTTAAAAAGGTGACCACACTTGATAATTTATCTTCTTGAAAAGCATATGCATGAGGCCCACAAAAAATTTGGTCTAGGCCAAAACTAGGCTACATGTGGCCCGATTGGAGGGCTAAAGGGCCAAATTTGGCCAAATTTTTTTTTAGCCCATGGCTAGAGATGGGTTTTACATTATTTTAGGGTTATATTTGGAATATAGCCCATGGTTGGAGATGGCTTACGTGTCACATTTAGAGGTGGGCACGGTCTAGTTTGGGTCACTTTATCCCCAAACCGAAAATTGAACTGAATAAAATAACCCTAAGGACCCATTTGGTTCATGGGAAAGGAGGCTTGGAGATGGGAAAGCGATTGCTTTTTAGTAAGTCCAAGCATGAGAAATGGTTGCCTGACACATGAAAAAGTAGAGGGGAAAGTAAAGCCCTCCTCCCAACTTGGGTTTTGTTTTCCCTCCTCATAGGAAAGTTCGGGAAAATGAGCCAACATTAAATGCACATTTTTTATGACTATTTTGTCCTCATTAACAATTTAGAATTACAATATATCATTAAATGCATTCTTTTTAAATTTGATTTAATATGGGTATAATTGAAAAATTATATAAACTTTGTTTTCCATTCCTACTCAAAACAAACATGGGAAAGAAAATGAAGTGATATCTCTCGGTTACTTTCCCAGCATTACTGTGGAAAAGGAATCTTTTATTTCCCATCCATTGAAAAATGTTATGGGAAGTGATTTACCCTCAAATCCGTTCCGTGAACCTAAAGTGTCTCACTTAGAGATGTGCACAGTCTAGTTCGGTTCACTTTACCCCCAAATCAAAAACTCAAACGGTCATTGAACATGAATCAAGGTCTAGTTCGGTTCACTTTATCCCCAAATAAAAAACTCAAACTGGTCATTGCACTGCACATGCATCAAGCCCTTTTTTTTCATTAAAAAAATGACTAGTTTAAGTAATTGAGTAGCATGTGGGGACTTTTTCAGGGTTTGGGCTCTCATTTGTTCTGATATGTCAAGAGCCCTTGAAAACAAGTCACATACGTCGTGGGTACTTGTAGCTTTAATGGTGGGAAGTTCACCCCTACGCCCTATATTAGAGTTCTAATGTCCTCTACCCCAAGAATCAGGAGAAAAACTTAGTTATCCTCGTTTCATGAATGTCTTTCTCCAAGATCAGAGTTCAAATGTCGTCTACCCTACATTTATAGTAGGCAATTTGTAAGGTAGTATTTCTGCAAATTGATCTAGCGAACCACGTACTAAGATCATATCTACTTAGAGCATATCATAGATGAATAACACGCAAATTTAGATATAACAGAGTACCAGTGCGAAACACTACAAAGTTTATTTTGAATCAGGCAAGAACACCACAGGACAACATCAAGTAGAAGCTCCAGCCTCTTCCAGCAACTGCTTCACCTTTGTAACATAGTCTCCCATGGCCTCCTCCTTGGATTTCCCTGCCACAGGTTTTTAAAAAATTCAGAATTATGCTAGAGTATAAGACGATTGACATGAATCGGTAAAAATCAATTTTCTCACAAGTATTACCTTCAACAGCCTTCCATGCATCCCACTTTGCTCTGTCCCTCATATTGAATATTCCCGGGCGGCCTGCAAGTCAGCCACGAAGGAACAGACATGAAGGGAAAATTTAGAGGACAGGACAGTTAACTATATCTAGTTTGTAAAGCAATGAGAGAATGAAAAATAGTGGACTAATCATAATTTTAGGGAGCATTATACTTACTGGTGTTCACTGCACCAACAGTGGCTTGCTTGTACAGCCCATAGAGGATGAGCTTGTTCTCATTGGTTGTTGACTCTGGAAGAGTCTTGGCTTTTTCAGCATACTCATCAAACTCCTCCTGCAAGACCCCATCCCAGTCAAATGTGATTCAGAACATAACTATTCATCATCATTCCAAATAAAAACATAAAGAACTAAGTTATAAAGAAACTAAAAAAGCATTGATGCCAAGAACTACAAAAACATTTGAATTTCCCCTTTGGCTAACCATCTGTAATTCATAAAAGCAATGGAGCAACGAAATAATTCGGCAAATAAAAATAAAATTTACTTCATTACAAGTGGAGATTCAGTCAGCTACTAACTAGGAATGCCTCAGACCTACGTTCAAATTTGCAACTTTTCACAGGTAGTAAATAACAAGCTAACTCACAAATCATAAAGCCATACTCTTGCTAAGGTGTAGAACGCTAACTCACAACTCCAAAATTAACATAAGCTATGCATAACTTAGGGAGCACACCAAGCTTCTTTACACGATAAAATTTATGCAGTTCCAAAGTCCAAAGTTTATGGGGAAGTTTATTCACCTAATTAATATCATAATATCATAATATCATAAGCAGAAAAATG
Organism: Prunus kanzakura; assembly: GCA_020521455.1. Taxonomy (NCBI): domain Eukaryota; kingdom Viridiplantae; phylum Streptophyta; class Magnoliopsida; order Rosales; family Rosaceae; genus Prunus; species Prunus kanzakura. The sequence goes on along the minus strand of BPUM01000911.1, from coordinate 567,805 downwards.
TATAAGATGACATTTTCTTAAAATAATTATTGGGAAGTTTATAGGTAGGTAGTGGATTGGACATAAGTCCTTATCACAAATCTTCGACATTTCTTCTCTGTATCTTCAGTTAAAGAAAACAAGCAACCAGAATGTAATGAAAAGGAGTGAAAAACCTCACTATAGGATTTGCATGTTGATAATACCATCTGGATCTGAACTGAAGCTCTGATCCATGACATTTAGATCAAGAACTTCAACCAAAATGAAGATCAACAGTCCAAAACAGAGAAAACGAAGAGAACCCACTACAATCAACTATAATTCTTGCTGATTTTTCACCAATTAAACAAAAAGAGTAACAGATTCAAACCCAACATATTACATACAGATCTGAACTAATTCCACTACAGCAGAAGAAAAATTAACCAAAACAGAACCTAAAGAAACGCTGATTTTCTCAGTGAGTACAGATTAAATTTGAAAACAATGGAAGTGGAATAGAATTAAGAGCATACCTTCAAACCCATTTGCTCGATCTGCGAGATTGAATCTGCTGTTGGTTCAACGGATGGAGTCGCAGTGCCGTGTGCGTGTGTGGTGATGGAATGGAGGTGGTGATATATAAGCAGTCTCTGATTCTATGCCCCCGTCGTCTATTATTAATAAAAGCCACGCAACGTTTGGCGTGATTTGTTTTTTTTTTTGGGCTTTTTCGTTCTCTCAAGTTTTTTTTTAAAAAAAATTAGGATGAGGTGTTTTTCTTGTCCTCGATTGTCACGCTGGGTTATAGATTCTGGTTATTCATTATACGCATCTTATGATATTATTTTAATAAAATGTCTTTCCCAAAAAATAATTTTTTTTTTGTTTTTTTCACAACAGTTGCATGTGATATTTGAGGGAAATGCTCGGTTAAGGATTTTATGGTAAGATTCTAATATAAGTTATTTTTTGATTAAAAGTGATAGTAATTTTATTGATAACACACAAAAAAAGTACAGAGTAGCCGCAATGCCAAATGTGAGTACAACATCTCTAGTGACCAAACACAAAAATAAATTGGTTTGATCTAGAGAGAATTACGCATGCCAGAAAATCTTAAAAACTCCAATTCAGCAAACAAAAAGCACTTGTACTTAGACCTACAATATAGATTCACCACGCAACGACAGTAATAGCAAATCAGCATCGAAAAGTCGAACACTAAATACAAACATCAGCAAACTCCTATTGAGTTTCTGAGAATTATTAGACTAAAATAAACACAAAAACAAGTACACCGCACCACCTTCTCTCTAGTAAACCAAAGAGACTTGTAGCACCAACATAGCTAATCCTTTTAAGGTTCTAATCTCAGTTATTAGATCACATATATAGTGCGCATTAAATTCACTAACACGTATAATGAATAGTCATTAACCAGTCTTTAACTTAAAATCCTCAATGTAGAAGCTCTTGATATTTGAACTCACATTAAAAAAAAAAATCTTAAAAAAATTTGGAATTGTATTGTAGTGTTACTAGTTATAATATTTTTTAATATTTTGAATGTTTTTTCACGCTTTCGCTTTCTATATATTTTATCCATTCCCTTACGAAAGCATGTTCCGTGTGATATTAATTCAAGATGATGGTGGTGTGAATGAGAAGAGAGAATAAAAAATCTCAGAGTCAGAGAGGTCCCATTCTCAATATGCAGGTAGGCTTTTATGGGTCTTAACGTTTTTAGGTGTAACAACTAACCACCTTTTGATGCCCATCAATGATCTGTCTACCCAAAAGTAATATCTGAATATATTTATTATAAAAAAAGAAAAAGAAAAAGAAAGATATTGCATGCATTATATCACATCGCTTGTACGACAAATTTTATTATCATTATTCAATTTTATTATATGTAAAGCTATTATCTTTCCTTTCGAAAAAAAAGGAAAAAAAAAAGAAGATATTATCTTTCCATGAACAGCCACACACTATTTTTCTCTCCCCCAACACCGGAAATCCACTTCTCTCTCTGCTACCGTTGTGAACTCCATTATTGCAATTCTCTCAAACTTTCCCACATCTAAAAATTGAAACTGTTATAAAAATAAAACAATTAGAGTATGAAAAGTACCACTAAATATTGGTAGTAGAATTATATCTGCTCTTGTGGTGTTTACACTGACAGAATTTCCTCTCATATAGAAACTCACTCACTAACACTCAGATTTCTCACTCTCATTTCTTTCTTCTCTTCTCCGTTGGTGTGTTCTACAAATGATCGAACAAGCCTATTTATAGGTAAATTTATCCAATATCATTATTGACCTGTATCTCAATCTTTTCTTTATGTGGGCTTGATCTTTATTAACTTTACAACGGCTTGGTCTCCACTAACTTTACAACAGAAACTATAAATTGTCTAATTTCTCTATTTTACACGTGGGTCAGACATTGCTGACATGGGTTAGACTATTTAATCAGGGCAGTGAACTCACCTCCTTGCATCTAAGTTCTAGTCTTCTTCCCGGTAGATTAGATTAAATTTAGCGTCATTTAGACTATCACTTGTATCATTAAAAAAATAATTAAAAAAAGGGGGTTAAACATACATCTCGGGACCAATTGTTGGTTTGGTACACTTGCATAACTTTTTAATCCAGAATTGTGAAGCAAACCCACTTAGATTAGCCCCTCTTAACTCTCCCAGGTTGGCTTGTTATGTGGACTGTTGAACTCTAGATTGACTTCCTCCAGAACCCGGAAATAGCCAGCCAAATCTTCAACAGAATAAATCAAAGTAGTACAAAACATAAGTGCTTTAGTTAAACAACAGTACGATCACCTTTTTTTTTTATCATGTTTAGCTTTTGCTTCCGTTGAGGATAAAATTTGGATTGTATGCATATCCGAAAATGTTTTTTGAAGTTTTTGGCCCAAATCATACATTTATTTGTTTATGACACTGAATGGAGAACTCGAACGATTAGAAGAGTAGAGGTTTTCTCTTCGATAAAACCGTAACGAAAGGAAATGAACTCGGACTCCCAAGAGACTAAATCAAGGCCCAAAATGAACAGCAGCACTCTTAAGATAATTGCTAAAATCCAAATACTCAAATGCAAGATGGGCAGACAAAATTTCTCAACATTCCAACCAAAATTTAACACCTGCCGATGGCAGACTAATAAACTCAGTACTCCACCTATTTCTTTTCTTCCTTCTCTGCCTCGGCAGCCTTCTTCAGTCTCGCACCAACATGACGTTCATTCATACGCTCAACGCGTAGCTTGTCATAAGCCTTAAATGCCTTCATATCATTTGTAACCTTAACAAGCTCAACAGTTGGCTTCTCCCTTACAATGGGCATGTAAGGGCCTTGAATTTGGGTAGCATTGGCAAGCTCCTCAGGACTTGAATCGCCCGCCTAAGACACAACAAGTTTATGCAATTAAAGGTTGCAACTTGCATACGGATAGCAACAACGAGAACACCACACTCCATATACATGTTGAATATATTAACAGAATATTATTACCTTCAACTTCCGTGCACGTCTTGGGAAGACAACTAACTTGGCCTTGTATGTTTTCAACCTTTGAACATTTGCTTGGAGACCTTCTAGAGACCGATTCTTGCGGCGATGATCAACAGCTATGCCAATGGTTGGAGCAAGCTTCTTCGGGATACCAGCAGCCTGTAATAGATTACAAATACATCAAAGCAAAGGATAAGTGAGCATTCCATAATTCCAACATTTTCCTAAATGAATATAGGTAATATTCAGAATGTGCAGAAAAACTGCAGGAAACTCCATTCATCCTATCAGAAACATTCAAATTAAGGCAAAAGGGGTAGAAAAACTGTTCAAACCACAAGTTTCCGAACGTTAATAATAGTTTCTTATATGACGGACGGAATTGGATTCCCTACACCTCATTCGAGGATCATTTACTAACCGAAACAAACATTGTTATAACTAAACTTTTGTATATGCAGAACCATGTACCCTACTAAGACAAAACGTTAACATGACAAGCACTAGAAATTTCCCTCCCCTTTTTGAGATGAGCAACAATTATATCAAAAACAATAGTCTCACCTTCAGTTCTTCAAGAGTAAATCCTCTGCCAGATCTTACTTTCATATTGTATTTTAACGTTTGGCCATGAACGACAGGTCGCAGTGGTCCAGATGTAGGGCGAGGAAAAATCTTCACAGCTTTCTCTTGACGGGCTGGAGATGGTATCAACCAACATAGAGAAGAAAAAAGTAATAAGAATATCTGATTAACCCAAACAATGAAAGGAATAAACAAAATTAACAAAGATTGGGTAATCAAAGATTTTTTATTAGAGGAAATCAATTGAATATCTAATTTCTTACCCTTTCTTCTCCGTGTTTTACGCGCTGGCTGATTAAACCACGTTTTCACATAATTCTGCCAATGCTTTCTGAAGTGCGAGCTAGGAATGACATTGTTGTGCTTCACCATGACTTACCTGCAATAGGCATTTGAACAAGGGTATTCCACATAAAGCAATGCACATTCAATTCTTTTACATATCATCCCAAACATGTAAACAAAGAAGGGTACGAAACAGCACAAAGATTAAGATAAACAGTTTTAAAGCAGGCAAAAACAACGTAAAATACAAGCCGTTGTATGAACATGAAACTAAGAAAGCAATTGCAATTAACACATACCCATTCAGAAGCTAGTGGACATGGTCAGAGACAAAGGGCAATAAATTACAAACAGCCATACTGTTCTTCAATTGAGTTAAAAGGGAAATGGGTTCTGCAATTTTTGTTTATTAGCTTGGCATTTTATCGATAAAAATGCTTGAGAGTTCACAACAAATAAACTCAGCTTGCACATTTTCTAACTTGCCAAAAACAACCCAAAAAAAAAAGTTGCCACATTTAAAAGTTTGTTCTTGTTTTTAGAACCGGCATACAACAGAAGTTACAGAACCCAAATTGCAACACTAGAAGTGCTTGAGAATCCAAGTTCGAAAAAATATAATCCTCAAACAGTGATCAATATAATACAAAAGCATAAGTTTTTCATCTGGCATCAACTACTCCAATGACAAACTTAAACTTCAATTGCACTAACAAGCAGAGGGGAATTTGACAATGGCTCCACACAACTAATTGACCAGGTAAACCAGATTACATCATACCAACATCAAATGGATAGAAATCTTCTACAATACCCACTTGGATATACCCATTAGAAATCAATTTTAATAACATTTGCTCATAAACACAACGGACTATGATACAACTGCATAGATCAGTATAGTAAACTGCGGAATCAAAGAGAGAGAGAATGGAAGTAGGGAACGTTACCGGCTATGAACAGAGCACCTGCAGGCTGACTGCTGAACTAGGGTTTCCTTCGGCTTTTAAAAGGCCTGCCCCTCTCATTTGGACGGCTCTGATTTGTTTTTTTTTTTTTTTTTTTTTTGTCATTCATTTTCCACTTTGATATCTGTCATTTAAATTGTGACAATTTAATCTTGTAATATTATTTAAGCAGTCCTTATCTCTTGGACTACAGGGGTCCAAGAGATTTGTAGTCACTCACCGTTGGATATAAATTCAACAGTTCACTCACTATTGCACTCCTTTTAAGAAACTTTTTTGAACCATTGGATTAATATCCAATGGTGGGTGACCACAATCTCTTGGACTCTTGTGGTCCAAGAGATCGGGACTGTTTATTTAAGTACCAATCAAGTACTTCAAATGTAATTTTACTCGTTTATGATTCTTTAGAAAGCACTTCTACTCATAAATGCTTCTTGCAAAAATACTTTTATTATAAAAATGTTTGAAATTTTCATAAGAATTTCAAGTGCTTCTTGGAAAAACACTTGACATAAGCAAAATAGATAAATTGTTGAATACACCAATTTTGGAGAGACAAATGTGCTAGTTATTAGTCCGTTTGATAACCATTTTGTTTTCAGTCTCTCTTTGACTTTCTTTGAAAACTGAAAACATGTTTGATAACACTTTTCGTTTTTTGTCTTCTAAAAAATGAAAACTAGTTTTCTAAATAAGGGTGATTGCTTAAGTTGGTTAGACAGATTATTTACACATCAAACAACTTGTTTTATGAGCAAAGTGCCTTAACGTGCTTAGAATTCATGAAACTTTAGGTGTATGATTGTCAAGATGTTAGAGTTATTGGGTAACTTTTCAGCTTGAATCTCACAATTTTGAAATTGGGATGCTTGAGCAAGTTTGGGGCACTCGAAAAAATTACCAAAAAATTCAGAAATATTTTTTCTATAAATACCTAGCCATGTTCTTCACTTCCCACCACCAAAATTCATACAAATTCCTCTCCTAATATCTCATGTGAATAGTGGTTGCCCTTGGGTTGCCATGGCAATGGGTCGGAATGCATCAAAAAAATTGATATTGCAGGTACTATTCACATAAATAGTACCTACTCTTGCCTCCTCATGCCTTTTGCCATGGCAAATGGGTGGCAGTGTTCTTATGGGAGCTCAAGTGGATGTCGTGTTGTTTTGTATATGGCTCCATCTCAACCAGATAACTACTAAGTGGTTGGATACAAACCCTATAACACTTCATTATAATTTTATTAACAATTATACAATACAATAAAATAAAATTTGGGTGCATTTACACAAATAACGAAAAAATAAAAATAAAAATATAGCCATATCCACCAATTAATACTCAAAAAATCAAAACAAATGTTTTTTTTTATTTTTATAATGTTCCTTTCGCGTTTTACCCTTCTGCAAAGCTCAAGAAAAAAACCAGCCATTATTGAGAGAGGAGCATATTGAGAATAAATAGGAGAAGAACATAGAGAGAGACGAGAGAACGAGCTTCTTTTGAGACATTTAGAAACAATTTGGTTTGTTCTTTCAAAATTCTTAGAATTATTATAAATAAATAAATTTAAATTTAAAAAAAAAGGGGTTCAAAAAATTGAATGGTCCAGGCCTTTCGTTATCCATTCAATAAAACTAGTAGTTTAGGGAAATTGATCATCAATAAGGAAGATTATTTGGAATTGGTATGCTAAGGGATTGGGTAGGATTGGTTACTGTGAAATTGGATGCTAAGGGATTGTGACTCTGTCTTTCATTTTAAATGCTTTCTTTACTTTTAGTTTTCTCGATTACAAAATTCAAATCATTTTTATCCATTAAAGTTTCTCAATTTAAAATTAGTTTCAATTTAATTGGTAGGAATATTAAGAATTAAATCAATCCTTTTGGGACGATATATGTGCTTACTTAGCTATACTATCTTTTGATTTGTATACTTGCAAGCATTAAAATTTGATTAATTTGGTAAACCTAAATTTCACGACATAACACCTAGTAGTATGTCATGGCTACCCAAGCTAAATAGAAAGGTGAAGACCCTATTCAAGTTGGAATTGTCGTGCAATTGATTCATTCTCTAAAACAATGCTCCTGATTCATATTATTAGAGTGTGGATGCTTTAGTAAAAAATCCTAATATGAATTCTCTACTTATGTAACTACATTGGTTATGTCTAGAAACTTCACTTCTAATCATATCCGATACTTGGCAAAGGTTTCTCAATCATATCTTTGGAGCATTCCCTCCCCTAACTGAGAGCAGAGATCCTGCGTTGTACATTCACGTGCCTATCGAGAATCTTGATAAACATTTGAATCATATCTATCGACATGACCGTATAGTGCTTTGAAAGACAAACGACTAGCTCACAAGACAATTATAATGTCTCAGGTCTGAGGACTAGTTTGCACTATTACAACTTATGAGTTCTAGTTTGACATGTGAGTAATACCTTT
>BPUM01000911.1:175000-552500 GCA_020521455.1 Prunus kanzakura | reverse complement strand
AAAATAGCCCATTAACTTAACCAAATTAGCCCAACACCTCAACAAAATAGGCCAACACCTAATGAGGTTAGCCCATTTATTTGATAAACCAACCCATTATCCTAGAAAGCCCATATAACTAAAATAAAGACCTGCAAAAGCTTCAGCTCCTGGTTGAAAAACGAAAGCCACAAAGGGGGCAAAGATGTCCATGTATGTAGAGCTGCTGGTCGAATGGGAGATACAACAAATTCTTCTAATTCTCGGCCTCTTAAATCTCTTCCAGCCAATTCCAATCATCATCACGATTTGATGAATGTCCATTTGTTGCCAACTAAGCTTGATGGCACCAATTATCTGGCTTGGTCTCATTTTGTGAGATTATATATTACCAGTAAAGGTTGGATTGGATATTTGACTAGAGAGAAGAAGCGACCAGATGATACTAACCCAAGTTTCATAACATGGGTTGAAAAAGATGCTATGCTTATATCATGGCTTCTCTAGGCTATGACCCTAGATATTAGTCTTGGCTATATGCGTCTCAATTCCACTCATGCTATATGGGATGCAATTTCTCAAACTTATTCTGAGGGAGGTTGTGATGCCCAAATTTATGAGTTAAAACGCTGGATCCAAGCCACTACTCAGCAGGGTAAGACGTTGGAGACATATTTTAATGCAGAATTGAACAAAATCATAGATTGGGAGAGCAAACTGATGATACACCTCTTGATAGGGAAGTTGATATATTTGGCTCATACACGACCAGATATAGCTTATGCAGTGAGTGTCGCTAGTCAATTCATGCACGAGCCACGTGAGGTCCACATGCAGGTAGTTGAAAGGATACTTAGATACTTGAAATCAGCACTTGGTAAGGGCCTTTTATTTTCAAAGCAAGATAACTTTGCTATAGATGCCTATACAGATGCAAATTGGGCCAGTTCAGTTTCAAACCGGAGATCAACTACAGGATATTGCACGTTTGTGTGTGGCAATCTAGTCACTTTGCGTAGTAAAAAGCAACCAGTTGTTGCTAGATCTAGTGTTGAGGTTGAGTTTAGGGCTATGACCCATTGCGTGTGTGAATTATTATGGTTGAAAATTTAATTTCGGGATTTGAGGATTACTATTCAGGGTCCTATGAGATTATTTTGTGACAATAAGACAGCCATTAGTATTGCTCACAACCCTGTACAACATGATAGAACCAAACATATTGAGATTGACAGACAATTCATTAAGGAGAAATTATCACAAGGATTGATTTCACTCCTTACGTGAAAACCGGTGATCAACTTGCTGATATTCTTACTAAGGGAGTTTCTAGCAAGGTGTTTGAGTCTTCTTTAGCCAAGTTGGGAATTCAAGATATCTATTCTCTAGCTTGAGGGGGAGTGTTGACTTGTATATGCTTAATTGTACATAATAGCATATTAGCATAGGTAGAGGCTTCCTCATAGGAGTTGACTTTTAGCCTTTATTTTCTTTACATACTTGTAATTGGTTGTGTACTATTTAATCCTCCTTTTGGGAGAAGAATAAAATATACGACTATTCCTGTATCTTTAGAGAAATCAACAATTTTAAGGGAGTCATTTTCCCCCCTTGTTTTAATGCGATTTCTATCTTTTTATTGTTTATATTTTAGATTCTGCTCTTTCGACTTATGACATGTTTACTAATTAATCCGTAATCGAGTGAGGAGGAATTGAATTGAGGAGGAGTTGGATTGAGGAGAGTTTGAATCCAAATTCCCATTGAAATTGTTTACTAAAACATATGAAATCGGGTAAGAGTGATACAGATTCCTTATAAGTTGTTTACTAAATCATCATGAATCAGAATTTAAACTAGTTAGATTACTAAAATACCCTTGTTCTTGGGTTAAAATAGCTTACAAAATTGAAATTTTTAAAAGGGGGTTTCACTAAAACACCCAAAATGGGGGCTGAAATTATAAAAAAACCCAACACCCAAAACACTTTATAAACACACCCAAAACCCATCATTACACACACTCAAAACCCATTTATAAACACACCCAAAAAATATATAATTGTTTATTTTAGAATTGATTTTGGGTGTGTTTCTATATTTAAATAGTGTGTGGGTTTTTTTATAAATACATGCCTAGAATTGGGTTTATTTATAATAATCTATTTTTAAAATTGTGTGAGGATATAATGGTTAAAAAAGATGGATTCCTAATGGTTTAATTCTCTAGGAATTAGAATACCACCTCTCACTTAGGAGTCTAATTCCTCCAAAATCAGGTGTTGAATTTCTGATTGTTTGTGGACTCCACTTGCATTTTCATTTCTCAATGTGAAGTAAACACATGAGTCATTTGTTATCATAATTCAACTCCTTAATTTGATTCCGATTACAGATTAGTAAACATGACAATGCTTCTTATGGGGGTTCGTTGCTTGTCTGGTTGGTGCTCCACCATGCTTCGGGGTAGGGTTCGTATCTTTTAGTTTTTTTTAATCTAAGATAGAAGTGAATCTTAAATGGTAAAATTGGTAAGCCAAGTTACAAAAAGATTATTTTTTTAAACAAAACATTAATAAGTAGAAGGAAATCTAAATGAGAGTGTGAAATTCTCTCCCCTTATTAAAGTTTAGTTATAAGGTTGGGACCTTGGGAAGGGAAGTATTACTAGACTATTTGTTAGTGACCCTTTTGAAGTGTATATTTAGGTTCGAAATAGTGATACACACTCTTTTTGAATGATTATCTGTGAAGCACATGCAGACCTTTGGATGAAGAAACTAATGATGTTAGTCATAGGAGCCAAATTGCAATAAAATTCTAATTGAGAAATTTCATCTTTTTGTTCAGTTGACAAATTGAAACGAAGCCCATAACATTTTTTTAAAAACCAATGTGGAAATATAGACATAAACTTGAGATCTTTTTCAACACTAATAAGAGACCCGAAAGGAGAGATATCACTTGACTAAACTTTGGTAACTATACTTAATAGTTATGTGGTAATTGTAAGCAATAAAATTTTGGTGAATTAAATTCCACTAAGCAAGAAAATAATTAGGGTTTGGTGGATTAAATTGTGGGCCCCATAATTCGCCCATGTGGCGTACGACTCATCAAAATTGGATAAATTGTCAAAAGTGACATGTGTTGACATCCAACGGAGTGCATCAAACGGTTCAAAGTGAAGACAAAATTAAAGGAAAGAATCTTCTGTGAATGACTTTGATTTAAATCAAATATTAATCAAGTCAATCAATCGAAGATAATTTGGTTAAATTGCCAAATTATCGGAATTGATTTTAAATCAAATCAAAATCCCACAAAGCAGGGCCTTAAAGCAGGAAACCTATTTAGGTCAAGCATCCTACAAGGGGCCTATAAATAGGAGGCCTCAAGACGAAAGAAGGGGAGCTTAGACAGACCAAGTACTGAAGAAACAGAAAACTCTCTACATTCTTCACCTCAGTTTGGAAGAGCCACCAAGCACAACAAATACGTGCCGGTTCCTCCACCCTAAAAAAATCCAATCACCAAACAAGTCTTGTGCTACCCGTTTGATCAAGAGCAAGTCTCTACGACCCTTGTATCAAACACAAATTTTCTTTAAACACCTTGGAGATTGAATCAGAGGATTTTATATAGAGATTGTAACCCTAAATTTCATTAATACAATTATTATTTTGTACACGTGTTCTTGTCTCATTTGTCGCAAGATTTTCGTGTTTACAAATTTGGCATGCCCGGTGGGATTTATCTGCCTCTCATCTCTTTCTCCAGTTCCAAACTCAATGAGTCCTGTAAAGGCGATGTCTTCTAAGAAGGTTCATGTTGTTCTTTCCAGCAGAGGCAAGAGCGTTAGTACCTCTACTGCAAGCAGACTCTGCCGGTATTGTTGCTCGAAGCAAGACGAATGCCTACCTTTCGACCTGACGCATTACTTCCACTCCACTTCCATCCAAGTTAAAGGGAGTCCTTGAGAAACACAAGATGGTCATCACCATAGCCTCAATCAGGGCAAAGAAGGACATCTTTCAAAGGAAGGATAGTCAGTCATTAAAACTTAAAGGAGGCTTCAACTTATGGAAGAGGCCATACTCAGTCCATTGACCCAGAGAAAGAGGCTTTAGAAGCGCACTCGGAGTCATTTGATTCATCTTGTTCAATGGCCATGCAGGTTTTGATGGTAGGAGTTACCTGAGCTGATGAACAACTAGCTCACATGACGCAAGCAATCGAGAAGCTAACAAAGATCATCGAAGAGAAGGACATGCAGAATGCATCGCTCGTGAGTAAATTAGAAGCAAAGCATGGTGAAGAGTCAAATAAAAGCTTGTCTCATCCCGAGAAGGAGGTACGTCAAGAGTTCATCTCTGACCATAAGGAGCCGTCCAAGTCTAATTCCATTTTAGTGGCTTCTTTGTCCTTCCAACAACTCCAAGACATGATCACCAACACCATCAGGGCTCAATATGGTGGCCCTTCTCAAGATACATTTATCTATTCCAAGCCTTACACCAAAATGTTAGACAACCTTTGAATGCTAACGGGTTATCAACCTCCAAAGTTCATGTAGTTTGATGGAAAAGGTAACCCTAAACAACATGTTGCCCACTTCATCGAGATGTGCAACAACGCTGGCACTAATGACGATTACCTCGTGAAGCAATCTGTCTGCTCATTCCGAGGCACTGCATTTAATTAGTACACCGACTTGGAACCCGACTCAATTGACAGCTGGGAACAAATGGAGCGAGAATTCCTCAACCGCTTCTATAGCACTCGTCGCTCAGTTAGCATGCTAGAGCTCACTAGCACAAAGCAACGAAAAGATGAACCTGTTGTTGACTACATCAATTGTTGGCGTTCATTAAGCCTCGACTGCAAAGATCGAGTCTCAAAGTTATTGGCGGTAGAGATGTGTATTCAAGGTATGCATTGGGGTTTGCTCTACATTCTTCAAGGGATCAAACCCAGTAGCTTTGAAGAATTGAGCGATCATCGAAATGACAAGTCGTCAAGAAATGGGGTAGACTCTTTGAAGACACGCGTCTTGGAGTCAATGACGATCAGTGCCGCTCCAATGAAGGTTTCCACTAGAGGCAAGAAAAATGAGAGGAAGGCCAAGTCAACTCAAGATTAAGAACCACGACGACACACCCTAAAAGAAATTAAGTAGAAGAAGTATTCTTTTCCAGATTCTGACGTAGAAGGCATGCTGGAAGACTTACTTGAGAAGAAGGTGATTGAGTTACCTGAGTGCAAACACCCTGAAGAGATGAATCATATTAACCACCCAAAATACTGCATGTACCATCGTGTCATCAGTCACCCAGTGGAAAAGTGCTTCGTGTTGAAAGATCTCATCATGAAGCTGGCACAACAAGGAAGAACCGAAGAGGATCATGTTGAACCAAAAAAAAAAAAAAAAAATCACTTGGGTCGTGTTGGTCTAAGCCCATGTCCAGCAACCCTTATCTAATATAGATGATAAGTGTTTCAAAAAAGAAAAACAAAAGAAAAGGCAAGTAAATCCAATTATCCCATATGCTTTTGAAATTTCAAAGCCAAAGGATAAAAAATTTCAAAAGTGGGTTGATCCCATGTGCAAGTGCCCTCATTTTCCTTAAAACTTGGTAATCCAAGTGCAAGAAAGGAGTTCAGAACAAATGGGAGTTTGACCAGCCAATCTCAAGAGAGGTTGGCGATTCCGATATTTGTGGGGCTCAGCTGATCTTTAGGGGAAAAAGAATTGAAAATCCTCTAATTGGTTCTGATCCAAAGTAAGCCTATAAAAGGCAATGAAGATGATACAAAAGGGGGGCAGCCGGCAGGTTGCAAGCTGGGCGAGGCTAAACAGAAAAAAAACCTGCATGGCCACGAAGGCGAAGAGAAGAACAGCCGAAAGGCTGGGAAAAAAACAGAAGCAATCAAAGATGCATCTGCCTCTCTTCTCTTGAGGTTCTCCATGTATGGGTGGCAACCCTTTAATCAAGCAAATGGATGGCAATCCATGTGGGGGGCAACCCTTGAATCAAAATTCTTGGATGGCAACTCTTTAATCAATCAAAGGGATGGCAATCCGTGTGGGATGACATCCCTTGAATCAAATTTCTTGGATGTTCAATCCATCATCCAAAAGATGTTAGATCGTTGGGTCTCTTCACGATGCCTTTAAGCATCCCAAACAGCAAGCAAGACCAGTGGTCTCTACGATGCCTTCAAGCATCTTAAACAAACGTTCAATCTGTGGGGATTGTCACGGTGGTTTTAATCATCACAAAACCAAACCAAATCTGGTGTCTTTACAAGGAAATCAAGAGCAGAGGTTTGATTCTGACTTGGACATTTCCGCGATGAAGATGGTACAGACGAGGATGTAGGGGTGAACCCACCATGAAATCAAAACGCAAGTAGAACTCTGCCTGGCTGTGTCTTGCTCCCAGCAACAAACAAAAATGAAAAAAAAAACAAAAAGGCCGCGTTCAGACTTTGGAATCATATTGCAAACAAGCAAAGCAGAGGCATGGTTGCTGGCGTGTGAGCATAGGAAAAAATATATAAAAATGTTGGAGAATGGAGAAAAGTCAAAACAAAAAAGAAAAGAAAAGAAAAAGGGGCTGGTATCTCTTCCTAGTTTGCGGCAGTTCACTCCTTTTGCTTGCAAAGGTTCTATACCAATTGTGGCTTTGTGTAGTCTTTTAAAGGCTGAACAGATACAAAGATTGCTCTCAATTTGGACTGATCTCAAGTATTGTAGATAAATGTGGGAGTGCAAGGTCTGATTTTACTTGGAAACAAACTCTACAAAGAGTTGAATAGCTATCAAGTTGTTTCAATCGGCTGCTGGACCAAAGCTTTTCCGAGATCCTTTCTTGTGGGCTAGCTAACAACAAATATCAAATGCCCAAAAATGGATTAATGGGCTGTCAAAAATAATTGCCCATTAATTCTCAAAAGCCCAGAATATTTAGTGGGTGATGCAAATAATTACCCATTCAATTTTAGAGGCCCAAATTTCCTATTATATGGTTAATGGATTAATTTCCTCATAGCCATATTTGGGATCCAAATGCAAATGTCAATTTTAGAAAATTAGTGAGTTAACCAAAATTGCTCATTATTTTTCTTGGACATTGACAAAAAAAAAGAAGGTACAAAACCATTCCAAATTTTGGGCTACACTTACCCATTAATTTCCAATTATTCCCATGGGTCATCTACCCATGCAAATTTCAAAGAGATTAAATTCAAATTTCTCAAACACAAATTCTCAATTAGTGGGCCACACTTACCCATTAATTTCCAATTTTTCCCATGGGTCATCTATCTATGGAAATCTTCAAATGGTCTCAAAGACACAAATTCTTAATTAGTGGGCCACACTTACCCATTAATTTCCAATTTTCCCCATAGGTCATCTACTTATGGAAATCTCCAAATTGTCTCAAAGACACAAATTCTTAATTAGTGGGCTACACTTACCCATTAATTTCTAAATTTTACCATGGGTCATTTACCCATGAAAAATCCAATGAGATTAAATTTAAATCTCTAAAACACAAACTCTCAATTAGTGGGCCACACTTACCCATTAATTCCCAATTTTCCTCATAGGTCATCTACCTATGAAAATCTCCAAATTGTCTCAAAGACACAAATTCTAAATTATTGGGCCACACTTACCCATTAATTTCCAAATCTTTTTGGAACTACGCTGGTTTGATCCCGTTAAGAGTACGTAGGCAGTCTAGCATCCTAATAGACGCAACCGCAAACAAATTTGAATCACTGGTTACATCAACCAAATTCTCACAAATCAAATCTCTCTCCATACAAATCATTTTGGAACTACGCCGGTTTGATCCCATCAAGGGTACGTAGGCAGTCTAGCATCCCAATAGACGCAACCGCATCCAAACCAAATCTCAAGTGGTACAACACCACGCCAAATCCCAAGTGGTACAAAACCACGCCAAAATCCCAAGTGGTACAAAACCACATCAAAGGCCTGAGTGGTACAAAACCATGCAAATTAAACAATCTTTTCCGAACTACGTTGGTTTGATCCCTTCGAAAGGGTAAATAGGCAATCTAGAGATTCAATCTAGATGCACACTACAAAAAAAAAATGGTCTTTTGCGACAAACTTTATTCGATGGCCCTAAATATCGTCGCAAAAGGTTATTTTTTCGACTAAAAAACGTTGGCTGTCGGAAATATGTCAATATGATACATTTTATTTCCGACTATTAATATACCCTCATAAAAAATCTCTATGGATGTCGGAAATACATTGTTTTTAGGCGGGAAGCCTTGGCGCCAGATGTATTACCGACAAAACACATGGCCGTCGGAATTGTTGTGGTTATTTATGAGGGGCGGTTTCTGCCCTCGGAAATAGACACTTATTTCCGAGGGCAATTATGTGCGGTCAGATGTAATTGCATTTTACCGATGACATGTTTTGCTTGTCGAAAATAGTTGTCGATTTCCGACGAATAATTTTTGTTGTCGGAAGTAAATTTTCATTTCCGATTGCAATTAACCGCTGTCAGAAATAGTTATTATTTGCTATGACATATAACTTGCATCGGAAAAAGTCATCGAAAAAATTGGAAGCATGGATTAAAAAAGTATAAGAGAAAAATATTGTTTTTTTAATGCTAATAACAACTATATTGAATTTGTGATGCATGGCTCAAATTAAAAGTAACTTAATAAGAAAACGAGCAAATATCCATTGCACAAATGGAATCCTAAATACAAGGTTAAAGAAATGTGAAAGGAAAGTTCAAATATCCTAAAAATAAGGTCTTAAGCGCTTAATTTGCCTTTAACATTGTTCGAGGAAGTCAAATCCCGAACCCCTAATCTCTTAATTAAGTTACAAATTAAGGATCATGTAAAAATGCGCTCTTGACTTCTCTCTCTCCTCCTGTGTATAAGCCCAAATCCCTTACCACCATCTGTGTCTGTGTTTCTCTCCTTTCACCTTCCTTCCTCCACCCCAAAACACTGCAAAAAAATAAAATAATAGTAACACAAATAATTATTAAACGGACCAAACTAAGAATTCGTTGTAACATATGTGACATGTAAGATCCCACATCGACCAACGGAGAGGGGGTTGATGTGCCTTATATGTACGCACCCGCATCCATCTAGCACGAGGCCTTTTGGGAGCTCACTGGCTTCGGAGTCGTAGGAACTCCGAAGTTAAGCGAGTTGGGGGCGAGAGCAATCCCAGGTTGGGTGACCCACTGGGAAGTTGGTTGTGAGCTCCCAGAAACAAAACCGTGAGGGCCAGAGAGGGGGGGCCCAAAGCGGACAATATCGTGCTACGGCGGAGCCGGTCCCGGGATGTGACAATTTGGTATCAGAGCCACTCTTACGTGTGGTGCGAGTGTGCCGACGAGGACGTCGGGCCCCTAAGGAAGGTGGATTGTAAGATCCCACATCGACCAACGGAGAGGGGGTTGATGTGCCTTATATGTACGCACCCGCATCCATCTAGCACGAGGCCTTTTGGGAGCTCACTGGCTTCGGAGTTGTAGGAACTCCGAAGTTAAGCGAGTTGGGGGCGAGAGCAATCCCAGGTTGGGTGACCCACTGGGAAGTTGGTCGTGAGCTCCCAGAAACAAAACCGTGAGGGCCAGAGAGGGGGGGCCCAAAGCGGACAATATCGTGCTACGGCGGAGCTGGTCCCGGGATGTGACATGACATGTAATTAGTTTACCTAAAAATTAACTGAAGTTATGTCATGAAATTCATGCAGTGTCGCAAGACAATGCAGCTTTGATCCTCTCCACAGTGCAAGCAATCAGATTGTTAAATGTTGCCATCGACCCGAGAGAGAGCTTGGCGGTCGGGTCAGAATCAACCAAAATTTGAAAGGCAACAGTGAGAAGGGAACCACTAGAGCCAGAATCCCCCATGCCTCCTCCATCTGGAAGGATGGCAAAGCCAGAAGGAAGAAGAGCAACATAGTCAGGGTCACTCCCATTTAGTACCACATTCATGGCAACAATGTCCACTGGAGCATAAATCACAAAAGAAGCTGTTTGGTCTGTGCAGCTCTCTTGCAGTATCAGCATGTTGCTATGGCTTGAATTCGCACTCTACAAAATTAAGTTCATTTTTGAAAAGGGCAAGGTTAATAATTCATCAATTGTGATTAGGAGCAGAATATGGATTAATTAAGAAAATTAAAATAATAATAACAATAAGATCAAGCTACATTTACTCGCAGTAGAGACACGCAATTTCCAATGTCGCGACCATTAATAATGTGTGCCATTTCTTGAACAATTCCACCATTGAAAAGAATGTCCCACTGCAACCACAAGTGATGAAGCTCAAGTAATTAGTCGAACAATTTTCTATATGTATTTCATGAATAATTTTAGAATACTAAACTTCCATCTTGGTTTTTCTCGGATTGACCGAAAAGAAAACAAGACCACACATTTTTCCTTTTCTGAAAAACAAATGTTTTCCATATTAGGAGTGCAGTGAAAATCATACACATTTTCCCATTTTAGAAAAATTACTTGAAATGTGCATGTGATTTCCAGATATGCTAATGCTTGTCCACTAATGGTAAGACTTTGTATGCATATGCCATGTAAAGAATGAAACCAACCGAATCCTAGTTCATGTACTAGGTTTGGTACATTATTCTGAGATAAATATGTCATGAAGGTCCGTGCAATAATTTGGTTAATGTATTAGATCTGATAGACCATCCTAAGAATTTGAAGGATAATTAATTCACGTACCTCATTACGAGAGTTCTCATCACGGAGGAATTCAAATACCCTTTTGGGAGGAATTGGAAGCCAGAAACATCTGGCGGCGCTTAGCACAATACCGGGAGGCCTGCCAGGATCATCCACACTCTTTCGGGTCATCACCCGAACATCATCAGCCCCGGTCCCAGACAGTGTTGTCCATGTGTGAGTGGTTGATGCGCTTACTCCAGCATAGAAGCTTATGACCATATCCTTTCAGCCAATTTTAACATGCTTTTTCTGCCTTCTTGATTTGTAATCACTAATTAATCATGTGCATTTAAAAAAAAAAATTAAGACTTAATTAATAAATCCACGTGCATGCACGACATGCTATATTAGACACATGCAATCTTTTAAGAGGACGTCTCTCGTGTTAGACAATACTACAACGTAGAAGAATAGCCCCACACAAAATTTTCTCACCATATGTACAGAAAAAAAAATGGTTACACTGTAAATTATATTGTTCTTACCACCAACATCACCAGTAGGGATGTTTGATGCCAGGGAACTGGCAAGACGTTCACATTGACGGTCCAAGGTAGCGACCCATCGTTTCGCCCCAAATGCGTTGCCAGAGTTAACCAGCTGCTTGTACAGATTGTGAACACCAAGTTCATCCACATTGACATGCTCAACCCATGTAACCTAAAGCACCAAAAGTTTTAAAATTAAATAACAAATAATGTAATGAGTTAAATACATGATGCAAGTCAAATATGAATCGGGGTTGGTATATATATATATAAAGTGTGTTTAATTATTAATTACATTACCTTTGAGTATCCATTTGGCATTTCTTGGATGAGACATCCAGAGGGCCTTCTTTGGCATGACCTTGGTGCAGGATTAGGGCGCAGAGTGTCCAAGGAGTCATCAACCACAACCCAAGTGCCATCAGCATGCTGTTTGCAGTACCTCACATAATAACTCTCACGAGTTGGAACAAGCGGTGAGGGTACTTGAAATTCTGCAGTCATCTATCAAATCACAAATAATATATTCAACCCGAACATATAATTAACCACGACAAGATAATGTTATTAAAAATATTTAATGACAAGGGAGAAGATAATAGAATTTTGAAAGTAGATATATATTATACCGCTTGCAAGGCTCCATTGTAATTTCCAGCCACTCCAGTTGACAGCACTTCCAGAGTCATAACTCTCGACACAATCCCAGAAAACATAGTCGACCACTGATTCTAAACAAGATAATAAGTAAAACAAAAAATGATTAGGGTTTATGTGTTATTCCTCTATTTAAAGACATAATTAATATTTGTTCAATGTTAATGACACAAATAAGCTTACCACATCCATGAGAATCTCAACAAGGTTGATGTGGTTCATGATAACAATAGCGCTCTCGCGCGAAGCTTCACATTTGAAATGATTGTTTGGTTTTGGAGCAACACGAGGGAATGTTCTGATGTACTCCTCTTCATTGAACACAGTGGTGTTGCCATCAAGGCTGGTCATCCTCAAGGGTTCACCCATTTGAGCCATTCTGATTAGCTCTTCCATGGCTGCCACTGCAATCTCGATTATCATTTGCTTTTCTGCCTCGTTGAATGACATCTCTCCGATAGCTGTCGTGCCACCGCAATTGGGGCAAGGGGCACTGCCTAGGGCTTCTCTATACCTCATGTTATCGGCACGAAGCTTTTCATTTTCATTACGAAGTTGTGTGCTCTCATGAAGCTCACGCTGAGTCTGTCAAAAAACATTAAAGAACAAACAAGAAAAAGTTAAGCAACTAATAAATAAAACAAAGTTGTGTGTATTCCAAAACCCATTTTAATTAAGAACGTGTCATGAACAAAACATTATATACCTTCATTTGGGAGCGCTTATTTTGAAACCAATATTTCACTTGTAATGGTTCCAAACCTAATTCCCGGCTCAGTTCCTTCCTCTTCTTGTGATCTGGGTGGGGACACTCCTTGAAGAAACTAAATAAGAATATCCACACAAAAAAACAGAACATTAATTCAAGGTTAATTTTTTTTTTTAAGAAGGACCATTATGAACTCACTAACAAGAGCTTGTTTAGGGAGATGTGAGCTTAAATACGACTCATGCTTCCATTTCTTGGATCTGATGCTGAGTGTGGCGGTGACGCTTCTTTGTCATGTGAGGATCTTGGTCGTCACCGGATTTGGTAGCTCTATCAAAGTCATCGTCTCTGATTCGGGCAATGTCGTTCTCGGATGTGTTTGGGGCCATGTCCAACGAGTGCAGATGGCCAGCTTCCATCAAGTTTGGCTGGAACATATCCAGAGAACTTAAAGATTTTGATTTTGATCCCAAGGCTTAGCAAGCTTATATTTTCTCAATCGAAAAAAAAAGAAAGAAGAACGCATACACATACACATACATTTATATACGGACATGGACATCTCAAAATGCACCTCTCAAAACATGCGTTTGGGAAGAAGAAAAAAATTACAAGAAAAAAATTGCAAATCATAATAAATTTCCTAAGCATCATGATTTTATCAAATTAATTAAATTAAATTAAATTAAATAGGCCACATTGATGCTAACATGCATCTAGCAAACAATATCAAACGGATATTGTAACAATGTGGATCTTCTCTTTGAATAAATCATTGCACCACTCCAGTGATGATCATATTGTTCATGTTGATGATGTTCAAATGGCAAGCTGTTTTAAGCTTTTCTCTGTATATAATTCTACCACTTTGTAATAACAGTGGATAAGATAAAGCTTTGGAATAAATGGCCCTTATAATTCTACCACTTTCAGTTTTAGCCTTGTCAAATTCCCCCTTCTTCTTACTCCCCCTTGTAGAAAGTTTTAATTAAATAGCAATTTGATGTTACACGTGAGGTTTATTCTTTTTGTTTTTTAATGGTCCCTCTATAACCAGCCCCCTCTTCCTCTTCCTCTCCTCACTTTTTTTTCTTTTTTTTCTTTTTTTTCTTTCTTCAGTTCCATATCATACATGGCTGGTAAGCAGTGGCGGTTCCAAGATTCAAATGTAGACTGGGCAAAACTTAGATACTAAACTCGACGGTATGAGTGAATTTTATTAATAAACATAAAAAGATACACTTAATAAGGGGACGTAATGAACTTTACTTTCAAATGCATCTCTATTTATAAATAAAAGTTAAACAATTACAAAATCCGAAATCATGTTATAAAAAAAAACTAATTCTCATAATATCATCAATACTTTCAATCAAATATCTCAACAATACCAAAATCAAATCAAACATCTCAGCTGAATTCCTAAAATCAAAGTCCTAATTTAATTTCAACAAAATTTTCAAATTATAATTCATTCCTAATTAAACCTAAGATACTCAATTTCAAATTAAAGATGCATATGATAACTAAAAAGGAAAGAATTAGAAGAATAATTGTTGCAAAGAAGAGAGAAAAACAAGAAAATAGGAAGAAGAAGAAAATAACTGCGGAGGAAAAGAAGAAAATAAAAATAAGAGAGAAAAGAGATGAGAAGGAAAGAAAGGGAAGAGAGAGAGAGAAGAGTGAACTTGAGCGGAAGAATAAAAAATAAGAAAAAAGAAAGGAAAAAGAGAGAAGAAAAAAAACAGTCGAGAAAAAGTGAGCTGAGTGCATTTTTTAAGAAAAATGTAGGCCTTATTTGCCTTAAAGTAATATATCTGTTATAAAACTAAGGGGAAATTGTAGAGAGAATTGGAAAGTAGAGGAAGACAATAGAAATTGTTCAATCAACTTGTATTTCTCATCTTGATAAGACCTCTTCTTTATAGGCTTACAATGGTAAGAAGGCATTAACAACTCATAAGTTACAAGCCCATAACTATGGTATTTAGTGTATAGGTTACATAGAATTAGAAAGGGTGAATGCTAAGAGGTATGATGGTCATCCACCAACTCATGCATTTACAACACTCCCCCTTGGATGTCCACCATACAATTGACATAGTTGCCTCATTAAAAACCTTGCTAGGAAAACCCAGTGGGACAAAACCTAAGCAAAGGAAAAAAGAGTGCAACATTCTTCTGGATCATTGATATGGTGTTGGACGTGCTTATGTTGCCTCATTAAAACCTTGATAGGAAAAACCCAGTGGGACAAAAACCTAGTCTAAGGGAAAAGATTACAACGCACATATGTCCTATATGTAGAAAATTGTTGAATCCTCCCCCTGATGAGGACAAACTTGAATTATTTGAAGATACAACACAAATGATATTGATATCTCATTTTCCTCCAACAAAAGCAAGCTTTGGTAATGCTTTGTATAAAACTTCTTCAATATCATCACTGGAGGATGTATGTGTGTCATTCCTTTGAATCCCTGTTGAGGTTAGAGTAATACCAAAAATATTTAGACTATTTTCACAAATCCTTTCACATTAACGATTCTTAAAATAACATCATATTCTATAATATCATAATAATATAAGCAAACTCATACGTTACCGTTACGAGGACAAGAGTATAAAATTGCATGATGTAATAAGCTATTCATATAAATTTTTGTATACTATGCTAGCATGTCATAGGCTCTTCAAGAGACCTAAATATTCTGATAACTTCTTTAAAAATCTGAATATGTTGCAACGATATTGAACTTGATCTTGAACTCATAATTCAATCAAAGTACTCACTGAGGCAATTAGATCACTTTCATTTCATGATATTTGAATACATACATTGAGCTTCGGGCTCCTTAACTTCTTTAGAGATTTTCCTTCAATAATTTATATAATGTATGACATTTTACATCTCTCAGAATTTATTCCTATGTATTCTTCAAAAGATCGCTTCTGGCGATATGCTTAACTTCATAATCTTTTTAGATTTTTCATCTCCAATTCCTTTATTAAATCAGGAGAAGCCTTTGTAAACTCTTCAAGAGTTCTAACAAAATTCTTCATATATATACTGCAATGATGGTAAACTCATTTTCAAATTATTTATATATCATTTTTGTAATAGATATTCATTGAGACGATTATACCATATTCTTCCACAATACTTTAATCCACACAATGATCATTACAAGCCATCATATTTTAAATCATTTGCTTCAGGCATTCTGAATCCTTCAGGAATTTTTATACACATGAATTTTCCATAAATATGCATAACATAGCTGCATATGTTTACCATCATAATCCCATATCTTTACTGGGAAACATTGTGCCATATCATCAAGTGATTTATTTCACTTCATCTCAAACACCAATTTGGAACATATACATTTTTATATCCTTTTGGTGTTTTAACTATAGGTTCAATCATTGCACTTTTTTTCCGGAAATATTCAACTTTACTGGATTGCCTCTTCCATGTTGGCCAATCTTTATTTACATTTGTCGACAATTATAACAAGTGGTGCAATATCATCATGTATAGCCCTTGATAAGTTTAGTATGTACTATAAACCAATATATCATCAATTCATGATCCCACGATTCTCATGTGCATGCGCATGCATAATTTATAAGCATCTCATTGCTTTCATTATTTCTGGTACCAGTGCCACTTCAGAGGCTTTCATTGTCACTTCATAGACAAATATCTCTTCTAAGATGTAAAATTTATAGAATGTGGATCATAACCTCTTCTAGAGTGTTATTTTGAGTAGGGCTTAAACTTTGCAATTAATCTCCTCTTCTGAGGAATTAAGTCTTTGGAACCTATAGATCTGTCATGCTTCAGGCATCCAACAGCTTTTATGGGGAGTTCAATTTTTGCAATCTATAAATCTGTCATGCTTCAGGCATGCAACAAATTGGTTATTAGTAGTCACTAACTTTGTGTCTGTATTTGCTTCTGGTCATTTGACTTACAATTCTTTTTGTGTTTGAATATGCTTCTGGCATTTATCTTTTATACCAATTTGTTTGATGAGACAATAATAAATGTATTCCATAATCATTCACGTCGTTCTTTTGTTCTTTCAGGAACAACCAATTCTCCCACTAACGACGGGAATTTTGGTCTCATCAAAATAATACCAAGAATGTCATAAGTATTGTCCTTCGGGGACCTTAATTCATGTCATAAGTATTGTCCTTCAAGAACCTTAATGTATTCGGCGTGCATAATATTAATATTGACATGTTAATGGGTTGTCCTTCTGGGACTTTAATCTATTCAGTGTATTATCAATGTATTCAACTTGCAATCTTCACAATTTGCATTGTATTTAATCATTTAGAAATAGACACATATCAGGATGATTCAAGTCTTTCCTCTAGAATGGTCTTTTGTATATAATCCAAGTCATTCTTCTAGAATGATATTTTGTACATAATGCAAGTCGTTCTTCTGGAACACTATTTGTACATAAAACATGTCGTTCTTATGGAACGATTTCTTGCATGCCATTCTTCCGGAATGGTCTTATCTTCTCATTTTGTGCTTTGAACTACAGGTTCAAATTAAATATAAAAATAATTAAAATTAAGAACCAAGGAACTTGAAAGTTCCAATTAGAATTTGGTTACAATATTTTGATTCCATTGTGGAAAACATGATAAAGATAAAAGAAACAACGTTTGATTCTGAACTTCAAGTTCAATTAACATCTTATATATGTTATACCAGAACTGCATGTTCTTGACAAGATATGAACTACAGGTTCATATTAATATTAATCTCAATAAAAATGATGAACTTTGGATATATATTAACATATATCTGGAACTGCAGGTTCGAGTACATATATCGAATTTAAAAAGAGTATTTGGTTTTGAACTTCAGGTCCAAATTTGTATTAATATGATATTTTTCAAGGTAATAAAATAAAACAATAATAAATATATATATATATATAATAAAATAAAACAATAATAAATATATATATATATATAGAAAATCTGAAATCCAAACAATGTTGAAACTTCAAGTTCTTAACATGATGTATATTTTTCAACCCATATTCATAATACATATGCACTTGTTGAAGTATCAATTTGGAGGTTGACACAATTAGAACTTCAGGTTCTAGGATTTCCCTTTTTTTAATTTAATGCACATGCGGCCGAAACTTACAGTTTGGATTAGACATAATTAGAACTTCGGGTTCTAAGATTTTTGAACATCAGGTCATATTAGGAACTTCAGGTCCTTAATTATAAATCATTGAAATGAAAACAAATAACTGAATATAACAATAAAATAAAATAAATTGTTGGAACTTCTGGTTCCAAGTTAGGGAAAAATCAAAGAACTCCAAGTCTTGATTTACTTTCTGAGAATTGCAGAACTCCAAGTCCTTATATAGATATTATATGGATTGAGAACTAAGAGACTTCGGGTCTTTATTTAATTATATAAGAATAATTTAGGGACTTCAGGTCCTTGCATAAAATAAAAATGAAACCAAAGAAAAGAACCAACTAAAAGTAAAATACAACTAAAATAAAATGAAATAAATTGTTGAAACTTCTGGTTCCAATGAAAAAAAAATCAAAGAGCTTCAGGTCTTCATTTGTCTTTTAAGAATTGGGGAACTTCAAGTCCACAAATATTTATGTTATAAGGATTGCCTTTTAAGAACTGGTCCTTACATTGCCGTAAAATAAATAGTTGAAACTTCTGGTTTCAATAAAAATGATTGAAGAACTTCTGGTCTTTTATGCCTTTTGAGAAAAATAAGGAACTTCAGGTCCACAAATAGTTATTTTACAAGTATTGATATGGGAGATCTTCTTGTCCCAATTAATTGAAAATGAATTTAGGAATATGTAAACCTTAATTGACTATAAATATAATATAGTATGCACTAATAATTTCCTCATATCACTTAGAACTTTTGGTTCTATAATTATCACATTTGTTCAATATTTAAACTTCAGGTTTAAATTATTATGATATAGACTTCAGGTTCCAATATCTGAATTAACAAAATCCCTTTTTGATTCAGGTACATGGTACTAAAGTTGTTCACAATAAATTGAACACATTACTGTACAGTGGGATTTACAGCTTAAACGAGACTACACAGCTTATGAGTGTCTTCAAATTTATAAACCATAACAATGAGAGAACCAACTAATATTTGGTATTGATCAACGTGGTTCACGTTAACATTTAATCACCTTTTCACTTTGTGAACCATAAAATTATATATGTACATACACATATATAAAAGGATTTTCTTGCCTTTTTAGATGTATAGAAATTGTAGCTTCTGGCTCATTCCTTTACATGTATAGAATTTAGGATTTTCAAGTCCTTCATTAAATATATTGAGGATCAAGATCATCGGGTCTTAATTCCCCCATTTTTTTTTCAGCTCCATCATAATACACATAGAGTGTAACCTATATTATGTTTTCGTTTCGTATAAATGGGCATTGATTGCTTCTGGCAATTATGATTTCAGTTATATATATAAAATAACCGTAAGTATCAATATTATATTACTATTGTAAAATGAAATTACCTAATAACCCAACATAAATAAAATAAAATGAGTAAAGTGGTATAAATGAGGAATAAAATAAATAAATTAAAGACTATGAAATTCCAAGATAATATAATATTAATATGGATTCAATATGCAGATAAAACTACAAGTTTAAGAATTGGATTTCCAGGTTCATATAGGCACAAATAAGTAATGAACTTCAGGTTCATATATAGTATTAAGATCCATGATAAACTATGAATTTCAGGTTCATATCAACATATATTCGAAACTTCAAGTTCGAATACGTAAATCTAAATAAATTGAATTAATAGTTGTGCTGTGAACTTCATACTCAAATTGATGTATATGCATTCGAAACTTCTGGTTCGAGTTCTTGACATATGTAGACCTCATGGAATTCTGATTTTGATTAATACAAAATCAAGGAGTTTCATGTCCTTATGTGCTCTTTAAATTCATGGAACTTCACAACCTTAATTATTTGGAATCAAAGAACTTCAGGTTTTGATTCAATCAAAAGGACTATGTCCTAATCAAGTAATATGATGAGGATCGAGGAACTTCGGGCCCTGATCTTTTGTATAATACAAACTCATTATAATAATTAAGATCATACTTAAGATCAAATAAACAAACAAATAAATAAAACATGGCATTATATTCATGTGTAATAAGAATAAGGATTTTTTTTCTTAAACGAGCATGATGAAGTCTGATGGTGAGTACAAAGAAACTCTATACAATGTGATGACTCTAGCTCATATAAAAAGAAAGAAAATTCAGAGAAAGAAAACATACCACGAGCAATGTCGTGCTGATAACGTGTTATAAAACTAAGGGGAAATTGTAGAGAGAATTGGAAAGTAGAGGAAGACAATAGAAATTGTTCAATCAACTTGTATTTCTCATCTTGATAAGACCTCTTCTTTATAGGCTTACAATGGTAAGAAGGCATTAACAACTCATAAGTTACAAGCCCATAACTATGGTATTTAGTGTATAGGTTACATAGAATTAGAAAGGGTGAATGCTAAGAGGTATGATGGTCATCCACCAACTCATGCATTTACAACAATATCCCATATATATATATATATATATGAGATAAAAAATAGCGTGAGTGTAGGCCATGGCCCATACTAGTCCTATGCTGGGGAGAAGTTGATGTCACAAGGAAGAAAACTGAAAGAAGTTGCTGTAGACGTAGACAAGCGGAGAGAACTGCCCAGCCAATATTGTTTTTGGAGAAATTTGGGCTGGGGAGCAGCCCAGCCTGCCCTTAACGTAGAAACGCCCCTGCTGGTAAGAATTTGTTTCTATTTTTTTTAAGAAGTTTTTGCCTTTTTATTTATATCATAAATCTGGGATATTTATACCATTTCAACTTTACTACCATTACTGTTAATAGTTTTTTTTCTTATATTTTTCTTTTTATCCATACCATTGTTGACTCACTTAGATCTGGATTTTTTGTGTTTTGAAGGTGATTATCTGCTACTTTTTTTTTTTGGACGAAAATTATCTGCTACTTAGGTCTGGAGTTTTTTGTTTGTTTGTCTGCTTTTGAAATTGAAGTCTCAAAGCGTGATCAGGTTGAAGGTGTGATTTTTATTTGTTATTTTTTTTACTCTTTAGTTGTATTGAAATATTGTCTCCTACAATTTTAATGTGATTATACTTTTTTTTGGGTGTATGTGCAGGTTTGATGGAGGACACATAACTTTTATTTAGGTTTGATTTTTCTGATGGGTCGTTGTTCATACAAAATACACAACCGTTTAAATTGGTTTTTTTTTGTGTACTATGTTTCTTTTTTGGGTATTTTTGGTAGTGATGCTGGATGGGTATGGGAGGTGTTGTTTAAGAAACAGAGGGAGAAAGTAGGTGGCGGTGGTGCTCTGAGAGAGAGAGAGAGAGGTGGTTTAGGTTTTTTTTGTAATCAATTTTTTTTTTTCATAAATAAATACTTTGGGCACAAATGAATAATTTGTGTGCATGTATAAAAGTGAAATTAGATGTAGCAGTCAATGTGTCAGAACAACTACTTCCGTGCTCAAAAGTATTGAGCAAAGGACACGAAAGAAGTAAATTTGTGCTTAATGAACAATGGAAACTCCTATATAGAAAACCGACCAATTTGTTGTGGTTGCACCGTGGCTGTTAACAAAGAGCACGAATAATTGTGCCTTTTACACTAAAGAGCACAAATAATATTGGTGCCCAAAGCCTGATATTGTAGTAGTGTTATATGCCAGCCGGCATGTCTCTTTATCTTGTATTTTTTTCATTTGTTTAATATTACTTTGATAAAAACAACAAATAAAACTAATGACATTTCATCATGTTGTCTCTAATATAATATTAATAACCTAATAAAAAAACAATATAGGGATATATCTCTTCTCTCATGGCACAGACAATTACGGCCTCATGGAAAATAGAGACGACTTCTTGAACGCGTCCGTGCACATCGTGACAAATGGTTTGGGGACGGTTGAAGCTGTAATTGCTAGAGTTTCTCTAAACTAGAAGCGAAGGAAAGAGAGAGAGGAAAGAAGAAAGAGAGAAAAAAAAAACACAAGGAATTCAAGCATTAGGAAAATGTAGCAAATTTATGATGACATTGAAGGTTAGTGCAAGTGTAAATAAGGGCAAAGTTCATACCTTGAAATGCAAAATGACTCACAGACTCCCTAATTATAAAGAAATTTGGGCTAGTGCCAGTGCGCTGTCAAATGGAACCCTAAAAATGATTCAAACATGTCACCTTTGAAGAGTCCAAGTTCACAATGAAAAGGAGAGGCCAAGAGTGGCTTCGACAGAATCACAAACACCTATTCAAAAGTGGCTTCGACACCAAATTTACCTGAGTCCAAACAACTAGAGATTTCGCACCTGTTCAAATCCACAAGATACTGATTAATTAATCTGGAAACTGAAACTCATGATGTAGGGATTCGTAAATCAATCGTCAAAATACACAAGATAGTTCTGCTTTCAAATTTTCAAACCTTCCAAAAGTTATCAAATTATAATATGCAGATCAAATTACAAATAGAAGAGGAGAAAAGAAACAACTATACCTTTCGCCTTTGAGCTGGAGGAGGCAGCGGTCTGAGTTTGGTTTATGGGTAAAATTTGGGGGTTTTTCGTCTGGGTTTCGGTGGGGTCATTCAATGGTGCAAGAGGCAATTAACGAGACTGAGAGGTTGAGAGAGAGGGATGAGGGAAGACTGTGGAATATATTAACGAATAAGATGGAGAAGCGACGTGTCATTAATTGCCGAAGACCAATTGGCATCGTCATAAAGGCTATCAAAAAATCCACTTTCAATTTTAGCTTTGTCCAAATTCCCGCTCCTTCTTACTTCCCCTTATAGAAAGTTTTAATTAAATAGAAATTTGAGTGTTACACGTGAGGTTTATTCTTTTTGTTTTTTAATGGTCATTTGGGTCAGCAGCCAGAAGATTATATATGCCCAGAATCTTCAATTACACTGAGTGTAAATTTTACACAGTTATTTTCACTTCCAAAAATGTTAACCCATTAAATGCCAGCAGTCTCTTCATCTTGTACTTTTTCATTTGTTTAATATTACTTTGACAAAAACAACAAATAAAACTAATGACATTTCATCATGTTGTCTCTAATATAACATTAATAACTTAATAAAAAACAATATAGGGGTATATCTCTTCTCCCAGGTTATGCTTTATATGTTATGTGCGTCTCAGAGCCTTAAATCCCATATGCTTTATATGTTATGATTGTAAGAAGCTTTTCCTTTCTTTCCATTTTTACCCCTTGACCATCCTATACTACTTTAATTTAGTCTTCAAAGAGATATTTCCATTTTGTTTTCTTGTTTTTGGCTTTTGTGAATAATTTTTTTTGCCATGGAAACTGTTTAATTAGGCTGTAGCAATAGCATATGCTACGGGGATAAATTAGTTTATTTGTTTAAAGGGTATAGCTTTTACTTTTTCATTTGTTTAATATTATTTTGTCTTTTACTCTTCTCCCATGGCAGAGACAATTACGGCGTCATGAAAAGTCGAGACGACTTCTTGAATGTGTCCGTGCACGTGGTTTGGGGACAGTTGAAGCTGTAATTGCTAGGGTTGTAAGACAATTTATTGTCTTAATCCACGAAAGGTGATCTTCTAATCCTAAGAGGACTCGAGTTTTGGTCTGATCAGGAGATACAACTCAATCCCTATTAGATAATGCTTGTACAGAGGTTATTAAAATCAAACACAAGTGTTATCAGGATTCCTAATTAAACATGGATTGAAACAAACCTATTCTAATGCAAAAAGGACACTCGAATGCTTCTTGATAGGCAAGGCTTTCGTAGTGATGCATCTATAAATAGAGGTCCCTTCCCTTGCAGCAGACACACTCTCAAATCAGATCTCACCCTATCTAAGAGAAAGAGAAACTAAAGTGCTGCAAAAGGGAAGAAGACTTTCTACAAGAAATCAAGATACTCTACTGCTACAATGGCTGAACAAGGTTAGTATTATAGTTTAAAAGCTTAGTACAGACTTACATGTGGTATCAGAGCTCTAGGCTTTTGTTCTTTAATCTGACTAATTGATCATAAGCTATAAAGTATGCAGTTTTTCTTTTGTTTGCAAATATTAATTGTTAAAGAGCATAAGGTTATCTCTGCTCATAAAGTTTTGACCAAAAATTTGAAAACTGCTATGCAGAATGAGTAAGCCACAGCTGCTCAGGCTGTGTAGGAGTTCTTGAATTTGACAGTTTGGTCAGAAAATTGCATCAGTGTTCGTAGCCTTCTATATGATTCTCCATCCACAGATGGAAAGTTGTACAGATTGATCACAACACTTATGGAACAATCTGGACAGTTGATTGCACTGGCTTGTGAGTATCTTTACATCCACAGATGTGAGTTACTTACGCAGGAAGCTTGTACAATTAATTGTCTAGGGTTTTGGAACATGTTAAACTTAAACCCACAGGTATGAGATGACATGTTTAAGTAAAGTTTTAGGGACAGTTTTATTTAAATTTGTATTGCAAATTCTACAGTGAATCACAACTCCATCGAAACCTTGACTGGATCAAATTATAGCAAATGGAAACAAGATCTGGAAATATCTCTAGGTTTTCTGGATTACGATTTTGTGCTCAGAGAGAAACCTCCCCAGGAACCAGCTGCAGATACTTCTGCAGAAACTAAAACTAAGTTTGCCAAATGGGAAAAGGCAAACAAGATGGCTATGTTAATCATGCAAAGGGCTATGTCTTCATCAGTGAAAGGAAGCATTCCTAAATCTAAGTATGCACAGCAATACTACGAGTCAATTGCACAAAGGTTCAAGGAATCTGAAAAAGCTGTCAAGAGTTCTCTGCTGAATCAAATGATTGATATGAAGTATGATGGACAGGGTTGTGTAAGAGCTCATATCATGAACTTGATTGACATAGGAACAAAATTACAGGAGTTGGATATGGAAATAGATGAGGACATGATGGTCCATTTTGCACTGAATTCATTGCCTAAAGAGTTTAAATCTCTCAAGGAAACCTACATTGCTCAGAAGGAGACCTGGACCTTGAATGATCTTATTACTATTTTTGTACAACAAGAGCACAATATCATAAGAGAAAGGGGAGCCAAAATGGTCAACATGGTTCAGACTAAACAGAACAAGGAAAACAAATATAAGCCTGCTGCTGGGAAAGAAAAGGAGAACAGTACAGATAAGGCTTTGAAGCCTACAACTGGATTGGGTTGTTTCTTTTGCAAGAAAGCAGGACACATGAAGAGAGATTGCAAGAAATACAAAAAGTGGCTAGAAAAGAAGAAAGGAAAAGGTAATAACAATCTGATTTTGGTCTGTTTCGAATCTAATTTGGTTAATTTCTCATGTGATTCATGGTGGTTGGATAGTGGTGCTTCTATTCATGTGGCTAATTCCTTGCAGGAGTTTACAAGCAAGAGGCTGCCAAGCAAGGATGAAGTGAAGGTGTTCGTGGGAAATGGAGAAGAAGTCCAAGTTAATTACATAGGGATAGTTAGAATCAAGTTAGAATTTGGTTTTGTTTTGGAATTAGATGAAGTAGTTTATGTTCCTTCTATGAAGAAGAGTTTGATTTCAGTTACTAGACTTGTAAAATCAAAGTTCAGTTTGACTTTTGATGGAACTGGTTGTTCTATTTTCAGAAATAAAGATTTAGTTGGCAAAGCAAGTCTCATTGATGGAATGTTTCGATTAAACTGCAAAAGAACTGAAATGGAAATAAACACTGTGCAAACTAAAACCAATGAGATTTCCTTCAAATTATGGCATAAAAGACTTGGACATGTTTCAAAAGAAAGGATAACACAACTGTGCAAGGAATCTGTCTTACCACCATTGAATCATGAAAACGAAGATGAAGTTTGCATTCCATGTATCAAAGGGAAATTAACCAACTTAAGAAAGAAAGGGGCATTGGGAAGCAAAGGTTTACTAGAACTCATTCACACGGATATATGTGGACCTTTTCCAAATCCAACTCATGAGGGATTTAACTACTTTATAACTTTTACAGATGATTTTTCAAGATATGGATATATCTATCTCATTAAAGAGAAATCAAGTGCATTGGACAAGTTCAAAATTTATAAGGCTGAAGTAGAAAACCAGTTGAACTTGAAAATAAAGGTGGTTAGATCAGATAGAGGAGGAGAGTACTATGGAAGGTTTGATGAGACTGGAAGGAATCCTGGACCCTTTGCTAAATTTCTTCAAGAAGAAGGAATTATAGCTCAGTACACCAACCCAGGTACACCTCAGCAAAATGGAATTTCAGAAAGAAGAAACAGGACCTTGAAAGACATGATAAGGAGTATGATGAGCTGTACAAATCTGCCAATTTTTCTTTGGGGAGAAGCCTTAAAAACAGCCAACTATATTCTAAATAGAATTCCAACCAAAAGCATAAATAGAATTCCCTATGAAGTGTGGAATGGAAGGAAGCCCAGCATTAAACATCTGAAAGTATGGGGCTGTAAAGCAGATGCAAAACCTTACAATCCAGCAGAAAAGAAGTTGGATCCGAAAACCATAAGTGGCTATTTTGTTGGCTATCCTGAAAGAACAAAGGGATACAGATTTTATTGTCCCAAACACAGTACCAGATTCATAGAAACCTCAAGTGCAGTCTTTATAGAAACTGACCAAGAAATAGATGAGGAAGAAAGTTTTAGTTTTGAAGAAATAACCTTGAACCATGATGTGCCACAGAATCCAAGTGAAGAAATTGTGAGATTACCTCAAATGGATTCAATCAACACTCAGCTAGAACACACTGAAGAGACCAATGTCAATGGACCTGAAATAGCAGAACCAATGGAATTAAATGACAATCAAGCACCACCAGCAGAAAATCAAAACATGGCTCAAGCACAAGAAGTAGGAGATCCAGAACCAAACTTGGAACTAAGAAGATCACAAAGGCAAAGAAAACCTGCCTTAGGAGATGATTATTTTGTATACCTACAGGGAGCAGAACATGATGTGAATATCATGGAAGATCCTGCAACATTCAAACAGGCCATGACAAGTGAAAAGAAAGAAAATTGGTTTGCAGCAATGAAGTCAGAACTGAATTCAATGGAGAAAAATGGAGTCTGGAAGCTTATGACATTACCTCAAGGTTGCAAACCAATTGGTTGTAAGTGGGTATATAAAACGAAACTGGACTCAAAAGGACAGATAGATAGGTATAAGGCAAGATTGGTTGCAAAGGGATTCACACAGAAAGAAGGAATAGATTTTAATGAGACTTTCTCACCAGTTTCAACCAAGGATTCATTAAGGGTTATCATGGCCCTTGTAGCGCATTTTGACCTCCACTTGCACCAAATGGATGTCAAGACAGCCTTCCTAAATGGAGATTTGGAAGAAGACATATACATGGTACAACCTGAAGGTTTTGTTCAAGAAGGGGGAAAGGACTTGGTCTGCAAGCTAAACAAATCAATCTATGGATTAAAGCAAGCCTCTAGACAGTGGTACCTAAAGTTCAACAAGGTAGTAAAAGATTTTGGTTTTGTTGAAAATGTTTTAGATGAATGCATATACATGAAGATGAGTGGGAGACATTTCATTATACTAGTTTTATATGTGGATGACATTTTACTAGCCTGCACGAATCTCACCATGTTACATGACTGCAAGAATTTCCTATCTAAGAACTTTGAGATGACTGATCTAGCTGAGGCATCATATGTTTTAGGCATTGATATAAGCAGAGATCGAAAGAATGGGGTACTTGGACTATCACAAAAATCCTACATAGAAAAGGTGCTCAAGAGATTCAATATGCAGAACTGCACAGGAAGTGATATTCCTATTGCAAAAGGGGATAAACTAAGCACTGAACAAGCACCTAAGACTGAGCAAGAAAAGCTGGAAATGGTTGACAAACCATATGCTTCACTGGTAGGAAGCCTAATGTATGCGCAGGTTTGTACCAGACCTGACTTGGCCTTTGCAGTCAGTGTGCTAGGAAGATTTCAGTCCAATCCTGGACAAGCTCACTGGATTGCAGGGAAAAGAGTGTTAAGATACTTGCAAAGGACAAAAGATTATAAACTGACATTCAAATGGAGTGACACGCTGGAATTACAAGGTTATGCAGATGTTGATTTTGCAGGATGTCAAGACTCCTTGAAATCAACATCAGGTTTTGTATTCATGTTTGGAGGAGGTGCAGTGTCGTGGAGAAGGGATGATAGTTGACCCTCTCACAAAAGGAATCCCAAATGCAGTGTTCCATAGGCATGTTATGAGCATGGGATTAAGGGATGATTTGAATGCTTGAATCAGTGGGAGCCTTGTTAAGTTTAGAATAGTTTTCTGTTATAATCTTAAATTTACAGTTGGTTGTGGTTTTCGATGGATGTTGATTTCAGTTTCTGATTCAAAAAAATAAAGTTTTCTAGTTAAACAATTTACACGTTTAATTGTTATGTGTATATATACTTATAAACTCTTGAATGAATTGAGTAGAAAGCTAGCTGAAGATATCTGCATATGATTTTCATTCGTGACAGGATATCATTTTAAATGATAAGACCTTAGTAGTCAAATTAAGGGACATTGAATAGACATGTTCATAAAGCTTTACAGTGAAACATGTTTATTTTTCTGTTTAATCTTGATGGAAGCTTATGTGGTTTTAAAGAATGATCAATGTGATTATAAAGACTCTGGATCCTTATATATTCAGTGAAGTATTGATGGTTCCTTTTCATTCTTTAGAATTGACAATTGCTTGATGGAATCAGGTTGAGTTATATTTCACAAAGGCCTTAAGTGATCAACACAAAACTTTGGGATTAATTGATCAAGTGGGAGAATGTAAGACAATTTATTGTCTTAATCCACGAAAAGGTGATCTTCTAATCCTAAGAGGACTCGAGTTTTGGTCTGATCAGGAGATACAACTCAATCCCTATTAGATAATGCTTGTACAGAGGTTATTAAAATCAAACACAAGTGTTATCAGGATTCCTAATTAAACATGGATTGAAACAAACCTATTCTAATGCAAAAAGGACACTCGAATGCTTCTTGATAGGCAAGGCTTTCGTAGTGATGCATCTATAAATAGAGGTCCCTTCCCTTGCAGCAGACACACTCTCAAATCAGATCTCACCCTATCTAAGAGAAAGAGAAACTAAAGTGCTGCAAAAGGGAAGAAGACTTTCTACAAGAAATCAAGATACTCTACTGCTACAATGGCTGAACAAGGTTAGTATTATAGTTTAAAAGCTTAGTACAGACTTACAAGGGTTTCTCTAAACTAGAAGAGAAGGAAAGAGAGAGAGGAAAGAAGAAAGAGGGAAAACAAAGAAGAAAAGAGAGAGGAAAGAAAGAAAGAGAAAAGAGAGAAAAAGAAAGGAAAGCAGAAAAAAAAAATGTCTTCCTTCCAATCTTCTCTGGATCTAACTTTAGCTCCCCCAACACAGACAAGGGTGCAACCACTTGCACCAGTCTGGGCACCCTATTTTGCGTCCTCACGAGGACCCGTGACCGTCAATGACTCGTTGCTCCTTGACAACGATGTTGACATTGGAGTTGCGAGGAGTCTGGTGACACCCAGAGATGTGCGCATACTGGGAATGAGAGATGACAACAGCCTAGTGAGCAATGTCGTGGCAATGGGCGTGCAGAGTGCTACATGTATCTCAAGTGTGGGGCATCGCCTCACTACGAAAACTCATGAGGTGCAATTTCTAAAAGCTCAGTTGACAGCAGAGAAAAAATTGGTTGATGAATATCAGCACAACAACAGAAAATTGAAGGAGGATAATGCAAAAAAGGGTAGAGGAGCACCGAAGCGATCGACGCCAGCTTGAGATTTTGAGGGCAGAAAATGAAAAGTTATCAAAACTGGTAACTTTATATGCTAAAGAAAGTTTTAAACAGTCAGAGGCCTCGAAGCGACCGAGTAAACGCAAACGCGGAGATGACAACTCCAGTTTTGTTGAAGCTAAGAGAGTGATTTTTGGGAGCTCAAGTGATGAGCCCCAAGAAGCGGTGCGTGAAAATCCGGAAGAGGATATTCAGAGCGCAAAACTAAAGGCTCCTTTGGTGGAATTATGAAGCATGGCGAGATGATGATGAAGAAGATGAGGAAGAGGATGAAGAGGAAGAAGAGAGAAAAAAAAAATGATGTTTTTTTTAAAATATTTAAATTAATGCAGTCTGTTTGAAGTGAAATAAAATTTGTTTTTAACACTTAGTAAAAAAAACTAACCACACCACATAAAAAAAAAAACTAACTTAATAAAATTGTATGATTAATTGTTGAGATGCAAATACAAAGATCAAATAGAACAACACCATAAATAAGGCAACGTGATAGTAGCCCACTTAACATGCCGCACCCACCTGGAAGGAAGAACACCCTTGGAATAAATCAAGACTAGGAGAGAGGGAGGGTAATGGTTTGCCCATCTAATAGATCTATTAATGAAACGAAGTATGATAAAAATAGAGAACAACACATGGTGAACAATAATGTTAGAAACGGAGTATAAGATAAATAGAGAACAAGAAAGAAGGTGGAGTATGAGAAAAAAAAAAAGAAGTGCAAAGAGATGGTAGTAGAATCCGGGATGAAGGGAATAAGGAAAAAAAAGGAGATGTCTTCCCATCATTGCAAAAAACAGCATCATTAAAGACAAATGATGATGTCTACCCATCATTGCAAAAAAACCACTCCACGTTGATGATGTTCAAATGGCAAGCTGTTCAAAAAAACCACTTTCAGTTTAGGATCTGATAAGATGATATGAATGATAACTTTTCTTTGCTTTAATGTCTGCGTGTTTGAAGATAGTATTTTTATCTTAAATGTTTCTTTTTCCCTATGATATGTAATTAATTACATTTTTGTCACCCATGTGCTCTTCACTTTTTCCCATGCGTTTTTTGAATCTCTCCTCCTTCCTCATTTTCTTCTTCTTCTTCTTATCTTCTTTAACAGAACCCATATCTACTTTTCTATAATTTTCAAAGAACACAAATTTACTTTTCTTCTATAACTTTAGCGAGACCCAGATTTACGGATGAGCCGCATAATTTTTCTCTAGGATTCACACTGCTCTTCACACCTTATTTTTTGGGTTGTTTCTGGGTGATATTTATGTCATTTTGTTTTGGTTTATTACGTTTTTTAAGTTTGTATCAGGGTGATGTCTTTGTCATCCTGTTTTGGTTCTGATGTTTATGTTTTATTTATTTATTTTTTGGTGTACATAATGAAACCTTCATTATAACTCCCACAAGGTTCGAGAAAACAATATGAAACTAGCAACCCAAAACACTGCATAATCATGTACATAAACCAAGAAGAGAGAGATAAATTTTTATTAGTGATGTGTAGTTACCTGGATACTCTTGAGCAAATAAACTATGCTTCAATCTTACTTTATTAGTATGTAATAAATATCGTAGCACAATGGTCTTTTTCTCCCAAGTGTGACTAGAAGACCCAAACACTGTGCATTCAAACCAAGAAATAAAAAGCATCCTAATGCAAGGAAATTTCCTAGTGATAAACTACTTCTAGTCATTCCACCGTCCACTATAGTATTATATAAAAAGAAAGATAAGAAAGACTCAAATCGTCATTCTACAGCTTTTATAAAAGTAAAATATTATTTTATGAAATAATAAATAAAAAGAAAAATTAATCCTAAAGAATGAGGCAGGGCACAACAAACCAAAAACACCCAAACTATCAATCTTTACAGATTGGTTTCTTCTTTTTTGTCTGTTCCACGGCAGAGCAACACATATGAAAAACGGATATATAGGCTTGTGCCCATACCAAAGCAACACAAATAATACAAATAGAGACAAAAAAAAAAAAACAGATATATATATTAATGCATGACAACAAAGGGATATAAATCTTGCTAATGGAATACGAAAGATAAAAGGTCAATTGATCTTGGTGGAATCGAAATCAACCGAGCAGGTTTCTGTTAAGGACTTAATCAAAGTGTTGCATGTAATTAAAGAATAAATTTTCAATGAGGTTTTAGTTTTTTAGACTGTTCAGGCCACATCAACAAAGAACCTTTTAAATTGTCAAATGCCCACTTCGTATACTTTCCTTAATATTTAAAATAAATAGTCCAAATTGAAAGTAATATCAGAGCAATTGGAATAAGTTACATTTTCAATCAGTCAGGAATAAATAACCACTCAGGCCAACATAAGAAAACCACTCGGAGTTATGTCATGAAACAAGATCAAGAAGCACCACATAAGAGAAGTCCAAATTCTAGTCACCCCACATCATTTCTTGCTTTCTATGGTCTGCAGCCCGCATGCAGGATATTGATTGCTATGGCTTGCAAGTGCTATAAACTGTTGGTTTGTTTTTATTGAAAATCAAGTGGGATACAAATTCCACCACCTTTTGTAATTTACCCAGCAAGCAAGCAGGATATTACCTTGATGAGTTGAGTTCATGAATAATTTAGCCACCACCTTTTCTTTGAATAAATCATTGCATGAACTTTTTTTATATGGCCAAAGGGTATCATGCTTTTAAAAGAGAGGGAAGTCTTCATGATCTACCTTTTCTTTTCTTGAGAGCCAAATAAGCACACGAGGGAAGGCCATTAGGACAAATTCATACTTGCCAAAAAAGAAAGTGTCAAATTTTAGTGATGTGTAGTTACCTGGATACTCTTGAGCAAATAAACTATGCTTCAATTTTCTTATAATTATACACCAATATGAGCAAATAAAAGTAAAGATTAGACTTTATTAGTATGTAATAAATATCGTAGCACAATGGTCTTTTTCTCCCAAGTGTGACTAGAAGACCCAAACACTGTGCATTCAAACCAAGAAATAAAAAGCATCCTAATGCAAGGAAATTTCCTAGTGATAAACTACTTTTAGTCATTCCACCGTCCACTATAGTATTATATAAAAAGAAAGATAAGAAAGACTCAAATCGTCATTCTCCAGCTTTTATAAAAGTAAAATATTATTTTATGAAATAATAAATAAAAAGAAAAATTAATCCTAAAGAATGAGGCAGGGCACAACAAACCAAAAACACCCAAACTATCAATCTTTACAGATTGGTTTCTTCTTTTTTGTCTGTTCCACAGCAGAGCAACACATATGAAAAACGGATATATAGGCTTGTGCCCATACCAAAGCAACACAAATAATACAAATAGAGACAAAAAAAAAAAAAAAAAAAGATATAGATATTAATGCATGACAACAAAGTTTTGAAGTGCAGGAAAAATGTTAACGTAGATTGAAAATCAAGTGGGACAACAAATTCCACCACCTTTTGTAATTTAGCCAGCAAGCAAGCAGGATATTACCTCAGTGAGTTGAGTTCATGAATAATTTAGCCACCACCTTTTCTTTGAATAAATCATTGCATCAACTTTTTTTGTATGGCCAAAGGGTATCATGCTTTTAAAAGAGAGGGAAGTCTTCATGATCTACCTTTTTTTTTGGTGTGGGTAAACTGGAGGGGAAAAACCCCGGACACAACAACAACTAAAAGGAATTAGGACAGACTAATCTAGCTTTCACTACACCAGCAATATCATCAAGGAGAAGAGAACCAATCCAAGCAGGAGCTTCATCAAAATAAAGGATATCCAGGTCTAGGTTGTAACTCCAGTTTGCCAACTCATTAGGTATTCATCTTCATAGTTTCTTCTTCCAATTTCTTATTTGGTAGTGTCTGTTTGCAAAATTAATTTGGTAGTGTCTGTTTATCTTACTCAATTTGCAAAATTACAAGTTAATCTGTTTATCTTTTTTATTTTCTGTCAATTTGGAATTTTCTCTTTGTTAAATACTAGTTTTGGCTTGTAAAAGAATGAATGGTATGTATAAAGTTTTATTTTCTGGCTTGTTAAATACTCTGTTATTTGTCTTTTACTATAATTTGTTTCTATCTTCTCTCAATCAAATGTAGATAATATGCCAATTAATAAATCATGGATGCGATCAAGGAGGTCAACATATGAGTATTTTACTGGAGTTGCCAATTTTATTGATTATGCATATAAGCATCTGAATTATGATGACTTGAAAATTTATTGTCCTTGCATTAAATGTAGTAATAGGGATAGACGGGGTTCGTGATGAAGTACACCAACATCTTCTGTTTAAGGGTATTAGGCCTGATTATACTCGATGGTATTTGCATGGGGAGGATGAGGATAATGATAGTGATGAAAGTGATAGTAGTAGTAGTAACGGAAATGAAGTGGATAATCTGGAGTCAATTGATGACATGCACGGTTTAATAGAATAAGTTTTTCCGCAAGAGCCAAATGGAGATGCAGGAAAGTTTTACAAATTGTTAGAAGAGGCGGAAGAGCCATTGTACACGGGTTGTGAGACATACTCCAATCTATCTTTTGTTGTTACCTTGATGCATATCAAGTGCAGCAATAATTGGAGCAACAAATCTTTTAACATGTTGCTGGAAGTGTTGAAAAAAGCATTTCCTTTTTGTAAAAGGTTGCCTACAACCAAGTATGGTGCAAAGAAGATTGTTAAAGATCTTGGCCTTCATTATGAGAAGATTGACGCATGTAAGAATGATTGTGTAATCTATTATAAGGAGCATGAAAATTTATCTCAATGTCCTACATGTAAGGCTTCACGATGGAAGTCACAAGGCCGGGGTGGGAAAGAGAAAGGTAAAAAGGTTCCTTGTTAGGTGTTGCGTTATTTTCCACTAACGCCAAGGCTTCAAAGATTATTTATGTCTTCTAAGACTGCTGCATATATGAGATGGCATTATGAGGAGCGTGTGAAAGATGGTGTATTAAGGCACCCAGCAGATTCTGAAGCTTGGAAATCTCTTGATAGAATACATGAGTCTTTTGGTAATGAGTCGCGCAATGTACGACTTGGTTTGGCAACTGATGGATTCAACCCCTTTGGCAATATGAGTGTGAAGTATAGCTTATGGCCAATCCTTCTATTCCCATACAACCTTCCTCCATGGATGTTGATGAAAGAGCCTTATGTCTTCTTGTCTTTACTTATACCAGGAAAAAAAGGCCCTGGTCAAGATATTGATGTATACATGAGGCCATTGATAGATGAGTTGCAAGACTTATGGGAAATTGGCGTTGAAACATATGATATATCTACAAAGCAAAATTTTCAAATGCGAGCTGCAATCATGTGGACTATCAACGACTATCCTGCATATGCTTATATGTCAGGTTGGAGTACACAAGGAAAATTGGCTTGCCCATGTTGTGGGTCCAATACCTCACATCTTAGTTTACGTCATGGCTCCAAGCAATGTTATATGGGTCATCGATGTTTCTTACAATTAGATCACCCATGGCGTAATCAGAGGATGCAGTTTGATAATACAAGAGAGAAGAGGGTTGCTCCAACTATGCCATCAGGCATTGATATGATAAATGAACTAAGTGAATTGAGAGAAATAACCCATGGTAAGAATGGAACAAAGCAAACGATAGCTGGGTTTGGACAGACTCACAATTGGAAGAAACATA
Organism: Prunus kanzakura; assembly: GCA_020521455.1. NCBI lineage: Eukaryota > Viridiplantae > Streptophyta > Magnoliopsida > Rosales > Rosaceae > Prunus > Prunus kanzakura. The sequence continues at coordinate 517,241 of BPUM01000911.1, read as the reverse complement.
GTATCTTTTTCAAATTGCCTTATTGGAAAACTCTTTTGTTATGGCATAATTTGGATGTTATGCACATTGAGAAGAACGTATTTGAAAATGTGATTGGCAGAGCGATGAACATTGATGGTAAGACAAAAGATTCGTTAAATGCTCGCCTTGATCTTCAAGAAATGGGTATAAGATCAAAACTTCATCCTATAGAAGAGGGTGATAAGATTATATGGCCTAAGGCTGATTACGAGCTATCAAATGATGATAAGAAAGTTGTATTTCAATGGTTGATGAACTTAAAAGTTCCAGATGGATACTCAGCAAATATATCTCGGTGTGTCAATGCGACAGAATGCAGTATTTCAGGCATGAAAACTCATGACTGTCATGTGTTTTTAGAGAGATTAATCCCACTGGTGGTGCGAGAGTTATTACCTAGAGATGAATGTGATGCTTTAATAGAGTTTAGTTACTTTTTTAGAGAATTATGTGCCAAAGTATTGAGAACAGAAGATTTAGAATTGCTTGAAAATCAGATTGTCATAACTCTTTGCAAGTTGGAGAAAATATTCCCTCCTGCCTTTTTCGATATCATGGTTCACTTACCTTGTCACTTAGCATGGGAAGCAAAAGTCGCTGGCCCAGTACAATTCAGGTGGATGTATCCTGTAGAGAGGTAATGTATGGTTTAGGAGTAATTTTTGAATATATTATCTTTAATTTATATATATATATATATATATATATATATATATATATATATATATATATATATATATATATATATATATATATAGTTCTAATGTTTAATACTTGTACAGGTATTTGCACAAGCTAAAGAGATATGTTCGTAATAAGGCTCACCCAGAAGGGTCTATTGTGGAAGGTTACTTGGCAGATGAATGCGTAACATTCTGCTCTCGCTATTTGAGTCATGTTGAAACTAGATTTAGTCGTACAAAGAGAAACTATGATGGAGGACAACCATCATCTGATGCATATGAATTATCCATATTTTCAGCATCTGGTAAAGCTTTTGGGAAAAGTGAATTAAAGGAGATGAGTATCGAGCTTCACAGGGCTGCCACATATTATGTCTTAACAAATAATGATGATTCTGAGCCTTTTATTCAGTAAGAAATCTTCACACTCATTGAGAGAATATGAGCATACATTAACTTGTTTGTTAACATATGCATTGTTATCTCATGCGTGCAGAGAACATAAAAATTCTCTAGTCCACTCTGGAGTCCAAGATGTGGATGGGACACATAGGCATCAATTTGCCAATTGGTTTGAAAAGAGAGTAAGAAAATATTTTTTGTTTTGTTTGCAATTTCACTTTAAGTGTTGGGATCATATAAGGGTCATTGAAATATATTTTTCTTAACTTGTAGATTGAACAACTACACAAGGACGGGAAAGTGAGTAAGGAAATGCTTGCTTTGGCCCATGGTCCTGAAAGGCGAGCCATTTACTATTCTGGTTACAATATGAGAGGGTTTAGGTTCCATACCTTGCATCGTGATGAGAATAAAAAAACACAAAATAGCGGTGTCATAGTTAAAGGGGAGAATCAAATTGATGATGTTCCTTGGTATGGAACATTAATAGAAATTGTAGAGCTTTGTTATACACAGAAGAAAAGGGTTGTATTGTTCAATTGCAATTGGTATGATACAACCCAAAGAGGAAGGGGTTTATAAGATTGATCGTTATGGGATTACAAGTGTTAACACAACACGCAAGTTACATACTAAGGATCCATTTGTGTTGGCAAGCCAAGCAACACAAGTGTTTTACGTCAAAGAAATAAAGAATAAGACATGGAGTGTGGTGGTGGAAACGAAGGCTAGAAATGTTTATGAAATGCCTAATGATGAAGGAGAACCATACCAAGAAGAAGAGGGTCAAAGGTGTATACATGCAACTACCAACCAAAATGAAGACGGAAGTAATGATATTATTAACAGTGGGGATGAGGGTGGGGATGAGGACGAGGATGAGACTAATCATATGGATTTGGAATGAGATATAGTGTGATTCTTTTTATTATTTGGTGTCGTCAATGTTTTATTTATAAATGGATAGTATTTTTATTACACTGAATGTAAATGGATTATATATGCCTGGAATCTTCGATTACACTAAGTGTAAATTTTACACAGTTATTTTCACTTCCAAAAATATTAACCCATTATATGCTAGCCGACATGTCTCTTCATCTTGTACTTTTTCATTTGTTTAATATTACTTTGACAAAAACAACAAATAAAACTAATGACATTTCATCTTGTACTTTTTTATGATTGTAAGATGTTTTTCCTTTTAATGATACATGTGAATGGCATCCACTCTTTCAATTTTTCCCCCTTGACCATCCTGTACTACTTTAATTTAGTCTTCAAAGAGATATTTCCATTTGGATTTTTATCACAAAACGTCCCTGACGTTTGTGAAACTATCAGATTGCATCCTTAAAGTTTTTTTGTATCACTTATGGTCCCTAACGTTAATATGGGTGCTCTTAAATAGTCCCTCTGTCAAAAAAAAAAGTTAAATCCAAGGATATAATTGTCAAATCAATCCAAAATTATAAAATATATATATTTTATTCCCTTCCCTTCTCTCTCTTTCTTCTTCTCTCTCTCTCTTTTTCTTCTTCTTCTTTATCTCTACCAGATTCCTTTTCTCTCTCTGTTTCTCTTTTTTTTCTTTTTTTTCCCCTATCCTCTGTCACTCTACTTTTTCTTCTTTCCTAGCAGCGGTCAACTATTACAAAAGAAGTTTGTGACAACTTATTAATGGCATGGTTGAATAGTACTTGTTCCCATCATTTCAAAGTATGCACGGAAGCCTTTAACTCGCAAGTTCAACCACCAATTGTCCCAAGCATCAAAGTATTCTAACTTCTCCTTCTCAATGTCTTTACTTTAAATTATAATTGTTGTTATTTTCAATGTCTCCAGTGCTAAAATTTCCGGTAGAAATAGGAATCAGGGACTGTTTCATGTGATTAATCAGCACCAGTTGAAAAGCAACACAAACTTGTAAAACAGTAGATGTAAAACAAGAAACATAATTAGAATGCCAATTTGATTCAGTGTATAAGAAAATAAGCCTCAGACATCCAAGGAAGGATAAAGCAGCACAAGCTCTCAAGCCTGGTGAAGGCGAAAGCTCTTAGGCGGCCACTGCGAATGTTCTTGAGAAACAAGCCTTAGATTTGTCACCACAGGTGATTCAAACCAAACATACAGCACATTGAAATGAGATTTTAAAACTGTAAGAAAATATAAATTTTGCATAATCAAATATGCTAGATTTTAAAAACAATTCGCAACATTAATGGAAATCTCGAAACCAAGCAGAAAACCAATTTACTGCATCAAATTTAAAAAACCAGAGTCTTTTTATTTTGCAATCTCAGACATCCAAGGAAGGATAAAGCAGCATTAGCTCTCAAGCTTGGCGTGGCGAAAGCTCTCAGGCGGCCACTGCGAATGTTCTTGAGAAACAAGCCTTAGTTTTGTCATCATTGATAACAATATTCAAAGATTTATATTCAATAAAATAATCACAAACCCTTCTTTCTTCTTTTGTAATTGTTGACCGCCTCTAGAAAAGAAGAAAAAGGAGAGTGGCAGAGGATAGGGGAAAAAAAAGAGAAACACAGAGAGTAGAGGTAAGGAATGTGGCGGAGAGAGAAGAAGAAAGAAAGAGAGAAGGGAAGGAAATAAAATATATATATTTTATAATTTTGGATTGATTTGACGATTCTATCCTTGGATTTAACAGTTTTTTTTTACAGAATGACTATTTAAGAGTACCCATATTAACGTTAGGGACCATGAGTGATACAAAAAAACTTTAAGGATGCAATCTGATAGTTTCGTAAACGTCAGGGACGTTTTGTGATAAAAAGCCTTTCCATTTTGTTTTCTTGTTTTTGGCTTTTGTGAATAATTTTTTTTTTTTTTTGCCATGGAAACTGTTTAATTAGGCGGTAACAATAGCATATGCAACGAGGATAAATTAGTTTATAATGAGGTCAAAGTCAAAGGGATATAAATCTTGCTAATGGAATACGAAAGATAAAAGGTCAATTGATCTTGGTGGTATCGAAATCAACCGAGCAGGTTTCTGTTAAGGACTTAATCAAAGTGTTGCATATAATTAAAGAATACATTTTCAATGAGGTTTTAGTTTTTTAGACTGTTCAGGCCACATCAACAAAGAACCTTTTAAATTGTCAAATGCCCACTTCGTATACTTTCCTTGATATTTAAAACAAATAATCCAAATTGAAAGTAATATCAGAGCAATTGGAATAAGTTACATTTTCAATCAGTCAGGAATAAATAACCACTCAGGCCAACATAAGAAATCCACTCGGAGTTATGTCATGAAACAAGATCAAGAAGCACCACATAAGAGAAGTCCAAATTCTAGTCACCCCACATCATTTCTTGCTTTCTATGGTCTGCAGCCCGCATGCAGGATATTGATTGCTCTGGCTTGCAAGTGCTATAAACTGTTGGTTTGTTTTTATTGAAAATCAAGTGGGACAACAAATTCCACCACCTTTTGTAATTTACCCAGCAAGTAAGCAGGATATTAGCCACCACTTTTTCTTTGAATAAATCATTGCATCAACTTTTTTTATATGGCCAAAGGGTATCATGCTTTTAAAAGAGAGGGAAGTCTTCATGATCTACCTTTTTTTTTTCTTGAGAGCCAAATAAGCACATGAGGGAAGGCCATTAGGACAAATTCATACTTGCCAAAAAAGAAAGTGTCAAATTTTAGTGATGTGTAGTTACCTGGATACTCTTGAGCAAATAAACTATGCTTCAATCTTCTTATAATTATACACCAATATGAGCAGATAAAAGTAAAGATTAGACTTTATTAGTATGTAATAAATATCGTAGCACAATGGTCTTTTTCTCCCAAGTGTGACTAGAAGACCCAAACACTGTGCATTCAAACCAAGAAATAAAAAGCATCCTAATGCAAGGAAATTTCCTAGTGATAAACTACTTCTAGTCATTCCACCGTCCACTATAGTATTATATAAAAAGAAAGATAAGAAAGACTCAAATCGTCATTCTCCAGCTTTTATAAAAGTAAAATATTATTTTATGAAATAATAAATAAAAAGAAAAATTAATCCTAAAGAATGAGGCAGGGCACAACAAACCAAAAACACCCAAACTATCAATCTTTACAGATTGGTTTCTTCTTTTTTGTTTGTTCCACAGCAGAGCAACACATATGAAAAACGGATATATAGGCTTGTGCCCATACCAAAGCAACACAAATAATACAAATAGAGACAACAACAAAAAAAACAGATATAGATATTAATGCATGACAACAAAGTTTTGAAGTGCAGGGCAAATGTTAACGTAGATTGAAAATCAAGTGGGACAACAAATTCCACCACCTTTTGTAATTTAGCCAGCAAGCAAGCAGGATATTACCTCAATGAGTTGAGTTCATGAATAATTTAGCCACCACCTTTTCTTTGAATAAATCATTGCATCAACTTTTTTTGTATGGCCAAAGGGTATCATGCTTTTAAAAGAGAGGGAAGTCTTCATGATCTACCTTTTTTTTTGGTGTGGGTAAACTGGAGGGGAAAAACCCCGGACACAACAACAACTAAAAGGAATTAGGACAGACTAATCTAGCTTTCACTACACCAGCAATATCATCAAGGAGAAGAGAACCAATCCAAGCAGGAGCTTCATCAAAATAAAGGATACCTAGGTCTACGTTGTAAATCCAGTTTGCCAACTCGTTAGGTATTCTTCTTCATAGTTTCTTCTTCTTCTTAGGTCTTCATCTTTTTCTTTTTCTTCCAATTTCTTATTTAGTAGTGTCTATTTATTTGTTTGCAAAATTAATTTGGTAGTATCTGTTTATCAATTTGCAAAGGTGTATACATGCAACTACCAACCAAAATGAAGACGAAAGAAATGATATTAATAACAGTAGGGATGAGGGTGGGGATGAGGACGAGGATGAGACTAATCATATGAATTTGGAATGAGATATAGTGTGATTCTTTTTATTATTTGGTGTCGTCAATGTTTTATTTATAAATGGATAGTATTTTTATTTATGTTTGGAATAGGAAACTCTTTGGTTATTTCAGTTATTATATTTGGTGAAGCATTTTTTATTTCTGTTTTGATTGTTTTATGTCTAATTCTATTATAATTGTATTTCTTTTCTATTATTGTCTATTTTGGTAATGAACACAAATGGTAGCTATGGCAAGAAAAGGAAGGAGTCGCAATACATCATCAACCAATGAACAGAGAGAGTTACTTAGATCCTCCACAGTCCAACATGCCTCTGTTGAACTATCTCAAGATAATGAAGTACAAGAAACTCAAGGGACATGCTCTGAGACTCAACCTTCAAATACCCAAGGTATAGCTTATATTATTTGAAAACTATAAATAATATTATGTTATTAATTGTAGTTCTTAAATTAATTGTTGTTCTTAAAATAGGATTAAGTGTTGCGAAAAAAAAAAGGCAGAGGGAAGGCCAAGGGAGGAAAAGGAAAGGGTATGCTAATTGAAATATATAAGGGGAGGTAAACATATACACTACTTATTACTATTACCAATAGTTATTCTAGTTATTTCTTAGACTTCGACAAGTGTAGCTTAATTAATTATCACTTATTGGTTTATTTGATGGCATATAAAGTTCTTTAATGATTTAAATTTCCTCCAGCATTGTAACCAAAGAAGCTGCTCGGAATATAGGTGTACTTTTCAAGCAAGAGATTAAAGGAGCTTGGGTAAAATTTTCAGATTATCCAGAGACTCAAGTAAATCTATTATTTGAGCGTTTCATCGAAGCTGGATATACTTACACATGTTCTGAGGAAGAATTGAAGGTTGCATTCATTGGACATATTAAAAAAAAATTTGCTGATTGGATGTGGAACTTGAGAAAGCCAATTTTTCAAAAATACAAAAGCACTGGTCAGAGATATGCAAACCGCCCAGAGAATGTACCTGATCCTGCAATATGGATTGCAATGGTTGATGAATGGTTAAAACCTGAGTGGCAGGTAAAAGTTAATTTAAATAAGATGTTTTAGCTATACATAATTATTAAGTTACCATTCTACGGTGGGTTATTAATTTTTACATCATTGGCAATAACCATCTATTTGATGGCATCTACTTTGAATTATATTTGCAGGATCAAAGTAAAAGAAACCAAGCTAATCGGGAAAAATCAACAATAGTGCATACCACAGGTTCAGTTCCAATGGCGAAATACCAAAAAGATGAGGTAAACAATTGAATATTTTATGTAAGGCATATATGTAAAGGTCTTCAACTATTTTCATTGTTGAAGCTATGATTGTGAAGTTGGTGATTGCACTAGGTATCATGATTAGAGCTTATGTCATTTTTTTTAAGGGAACCTGGATGACTGAATTTATTTGTCTTATCATATTCATGTTTTCTTGTTAACAGCTTGATCGAACTGGAATTGAACCTAGTCCAATCGATTGTTTCAAAAAATTTCATATAAGTAAGGGTAAGAATGGAGAAGGAGAAAATTGGCCAAGCGAAAAGGCGAAAGAACTTTATGTATGGTTTCCACTTCAATGTCCAGCTTCATATTTTTCCATTAGCATGATATTGTGTCTATATATGAAACATGTGTTTATAATTTCACTACAGGAAAAAATGGAAAACAAAAAGGCTGCTGTTGAACAGGAAAACCTTGATGTCAATGATTGGGATATATATATAAGGAGGTGATTGCCCCTAGTCATGGTCGTGTTCTTAGCTTAGGCGGTGGCGTCAAAGCTAAAGATGTATACTACGCCTCAACCAACCAAAACTGTAATAAGCGTAGGTGCGTGGAATTGGAAGAAAATCATGGGCATTTGAAAGAGGAATTGAATGATGTCAAAGGTCAATTGAGCACTTTGCAACAACAAGTTCAAATATTGATTAACAATAACCCACAAAATTCTGCTAACTGTGCAAGGCAATCACCTAATGCGGTATAGCTTTTGTTATGTATATTACTTCTTAATTGTATTTGTTACTTCCATTTTCAAATTCTATCAAGTCTTATCATAATTCTTTATTTGTTGTTGTTATTATACCAGGACAATGTTGCAAGTTGTTCCGATGCTTATCTTAGTGACAATGTCGTGGAGGAGCCCAACTAGTTCTTTTATCATCTCCCGAAGACATTTTATTTAGTAATGTCAGTCTTAGAAATTATATTCAAATTTTAGAAGTTGGAGACATATACGAGTTGATATGAAATGAATATTGTTTAGTTTTTTTATATTAATGAATGACAAAAACATATTTATGAAAACAATTTCTTATTTGAAATATTATTTATATATTTTACTATAAAAATGTAATAATTATGAGAATAAGTATTCTATTTACGACAACTCTGATTACATTTTCGACATCCTTGTTCATCTTAAAAAAAACTTTTACGACAATCTATGTTGATCGGAAATATAACTTACAAGTCATTTCCGAGAATAGTGATTTCATTTACAATACCACATTCCCATCGTAATTGTCTATTTTCGATGACACATTTCATTATTTCCAACCGGTCTACCCCGTCGTAAATAACATTTCTGACGACCTATGTTCCTCATAAATAGATCCTATGCATTATTTCCAACAAAGAATAATTATTTTTCGATGCAATTTTGCTATCGAAAATATCTATTTCAGATGAACAAACATTGTCGGAAATAAATTTAGTCCTCGGAAATAGTATTTCAGACAAGATTTGTTGTCAGAAAAGTTTGGTCGGAAACAACAAAAGCTCGTTGTATAAGAAACAGTTCCGACTAACTTCGAATCATTTCCGACAATGTTGGTATATCGGAAATACTAAATTATCATTGTTTGCCAAATTAGTTTCCGATGACGTCATAATATTTACGACACACATCGCTGGTCGAAAATAAAAACTTTTCTGACGGCTCGTCGAAAATGTACCTTTTCCGATGATCGCTTTTTCGACGCCGTCCGACGGCCATCTGCTTCCGAAACAACGTTTTTCCGACAAAAAATGGGTATTTCCGACATTGTTTTGCCTTCGTAAAAAAAGTTTTTTTTTGTAGTGCAACCGCCCAAATCTCAAAGCCAAACAGAATCCCTGGTTATTCTTAACCAAATTCGCCCCAAACACACATCAAAATCGAATCCCTGGTTTATTCAGCTAAATTCACTCAAACACTTTCTCAATCAAATTCATACAAATTTTCCCTTTTGCAGTAAGTCATTCATTTATTGCAATTCTTTGAACTACGAGTGGCTTGATTCCCGCGAGGGATACGTAGGCACCCTGAGGTTGGACTTGGGAGCAGCCGCAAAACCAAACACACACGTTATGTTTCTTTATGATGGAATGAAAGGGTTTTCCTTTGAAGCAAGGGATTGTAATTAAGAGACTTGCGACTTGAATGGGTCGAACCTAAAATAATAAAACCCCATTATTTAATTAGTGGTGGTGAAATTGTGTTGGGAGGTTCACATTTTTCTTCAACAAATCATGACAAGGTGGTAGAGTCGAACCTCTCGTTTGTCTTCTCTGATTCGGCACCTTTGCCCTTACTTCAACCACTGGGGGCATTCTTTGAAACCCATCAACTCAAGCCATATGAGTGTGTTGGGATGTTAAGTCGAAGTAGTGTCGAATCATCCGATGACGATAATGAAGGATGGACATTGGTCACTTGGAGGAAGTTACATAAGAAGAATGCATCTTTGCCAAAAACTGCTCAATCAAAAGGATGTGTAAACAAAAGAAGTTCTCCTCAACCACCTAAAAGGCATAGAGGAAATAAATTGTCAAATATGAACAAAGTGGTTCCAAGAGATGAACTCTTGAAACAAAGGTCAACTAGACCCATCATGCTACATGACTTCTTCCCCAAAGGATTCTTCAAGAAAAATGTGTCGAGCACCTCCCGTAGTGAAAAATAGTTTGTGCCTAATAAATCTCGGCCGTAAAAAAGCCGAAAGGACCTCCCTCGGCCCTAGCACCAGCCCGTGAACTAAGACGTGGCGGTTCGTTAGGCATTTGCCTTCCTAAAACACAAAAGGAAAGCTGCGAAGGCATAATCGTCTCGGCCTCGCGACCGCGGTATTACAGGTAGAGGCCGAAGGATGTAAGGGGCACGGCCGAAGATATTAAAGTTAAAGTCACCACGTGACAACAAGGACCCACACTTCATTTAATGAAGTAACGCCTCTGACTAGCAAACCCACCGGCTGCGAAGAGGCATTTAATGCACGAGGGAAGAGGGGAAGTGATTGAAGTCAGGGTTTGGTGATGGAAATCAGGGTGGTTAAGCGCAGACATTCTTTCAAAAATTCTTACAGCTTGAGAGATTAGGTCACCAACTATCAGAGCATTAAATGCGTCTCCACGGCCAGGGGTGCAGAACCCACGATCAGGGCGACGGCCGAGATTTACCGGGATTTATGGGATCACACCACCATGCTTTACGATCCCAAATGTCGATTGGACTACCACTTACTCTGATCAAGCTCCACCATGCAGATTTTCAACCTCGATTACTCCTCCAGAGCTCTTCCTATAAATACCAAGCTCGAGCTACATTCAAAGGGTTCAAACACCAAACCAAAAGCCTCCCACGGAGCAAATTATATTTTCCTGTAATGCACTTTCAATACCTTTACTTGCTTTCCTAGGAGTAGTGACAGATTGTAAGGAAAATCCATTCATCAATATATCATACGACCCTTGATTTTCAAGGCGCCGGAGCACCATCTTTTTTACTCTCTCATCCACCCCATATATCATACGACCGTCGCTCTCCAAGCAGCGCGCCGGAACACCGCCCAAAACCCACCATCAACACCACCACTAAACGGCCTTGTAGCTCAGGCCGTGAACCTGACGGCCGAGATCAGTTCCTCTCTCGGCCACAATCGTTTGATTAGGAGTCGAACTCAAATAGGCGCACCACTTAAACATTTTATCCAAACCACATCACCATCTCGACGCACGGTAGACTGTGCTGGCACGCCCGCGCACAACCGCACCGCATCCAAAAGAAGGACGTCACGTGTTGACGCATATCCCCTCGGCCCGGAGCACCAGGCCGTGAGATTTGCGCAGAGCCAACAAAAACATAAGGAGGACACCTCTCACTTCACTTGACACAAATTCAACCAAAACACTCCTCCGCCTGCACGAGCCGAAATTGCACAAGGCACCAAACACTCCTTTGTTCGCCTACACGAGCCTAAACTGCACAAGGCACCAAATGCTCCTTTGCCTGCACAAGTCGAAACTGCCCAAGGCACCAAACGCTCATTCGTTTGCCTGCACGGGCCGAAACTGCCCAAGGAACCAAACGCTCCTCCACCTGCACGAGCCGAAACTGCACAAGGCACCAAATGCTCCTTCGTTCGCCTGCATGAGCCTAAATTGCACAAGGCACCAAATGCTCCTTCGCCTGCACGAGCCGAAATAACCCAATGCACCAAACACTCCTTCATTCACCTGCACGGGCCGAAACTGCCCAAAGCACTAAATGCTCTTTCGCCTGCACAAGCCAAAACTGCACAAGGCACTAAACGCTCCTTCGTTCGCCTGCACGACCGAAACTGCCCAAGGCACCAAACGCTCTTTCGCCTAGACGAGCCGAAACTACACAAGGCACCAAACGCTCATTCGTTCGCCTGCACGAGCCTAAACTGCACAGGGCACCAAATGCTCCTTCGCCTGCACAAGCCGAAACTGCCCAAGGCACCAAACGCTCCTTCGTTTACCTGCACAAGCCTAAACTGCACAAGGCACCAAATGCTCCTTCGCTTGCACGAGCTGAAATTGCCCAAGGCACCAAACGCTCCTTCGTTTACCTGCACGAGCGTAAACTGCACAAGGTACCAAACGCTCCTTCGCCTGCACAGGCCGAAACTACCCAAGGCACCAAACACTCCTTTGTTCGCCTGCACGAGCCTAAAATGCACAAGGCACCAAAAGCTCCTGGCTCGCATGAGCCTAAACTGCGTACGGCACCAACCAAAAAAAAAAAAAAAAAGTGGCTCGTTGGATTGAAAACCTGAATGGACGATCCAAGCAAAAGTTAGAGCATAAGAAAGTCCGTTGAGCTGAAAACCCGTAAGGGCGGCTCAAGCAAAAGTGAGGACAAAAAAAAAATCCCATTGAACTACGTCATGACTTGATCTCTTCTTTTCCTAGAAGGGTACGTAGGCAGCTCATAAGACCACTTTGAGTTCAATCACATGATAAAATAAATTTGGAGTTTCTCATCAGTTTGGCACTTTTCGACTTCCAATTCGCTCCGTCAGGGCTACGTTAACATCTTTCGTTCAACATCGACCTGAAGATTCGCTGTGGATCATTTCTTTGATGAATCTTGAAAAAGAAAAAAAAAAGAAAAAAAAGAAAAGGAAGTCTCTTTGGGAAAGTATCTGTGCTTGATCAAGTTGGGTGTCCTCCACTCCGTAAAGCCTAAGCACTTGAGCGGGTTATCACCAAGTCGGAGAGATGGATCAAACCCAAGCAGTATAGGACATCTACTTTCTTTACTCGTCCTCCAATACGTAAAGCCTAAGCGCTTGAGTGGGTTATCACCAAATCGGAGAGATGGATCAAACCCAAGCGGTATAGGACATTTACGTTCTTCACTTATTCTCCAATACGTAAAGCCTAAGTGCCTGAGTGGGTTATCACCAAATCCTCAATGGCAACTTCAGGTTTGGCCCCCTTAGCAACATGTGCCCTGCCAAAATAATAAAATAAAATAAAATAAAATAAAAAATAAAATGAAAAGTTGATGGCTGATTGCTTTATGGCCTCCTTGTCATGAGTTAGATGTGTGGCATATTCGTTCATATAAGAAAACACTGACCCCACTTCAATGGAGTATGGGAACAACAACTTATCAGCATCATCGTGCCAAGATGAGTTCATTGAGCGTCGACCGAGTAACGAAGGAAAAGATCTGAACATGGCGATTGGCTCAGTGAGGTTGGGTGAGCACGGGCTCAAGCACTACTACAAAAAGTGAAAAAGACGACGGTAGAAGAAAAAACCGTCGTTGTGTTTAAAAAGACGACGGTAACAAAAAACCATCGTGGATAAGTGACTTAAACAACTAAAAAACGGAGGTACTGTTGAATATTTTTTTATAACGACGCACACAAATAAAAAAGCGTCATCTTATTAAAAAGGTTTTCTTCAGAATTAAAATCTGACCAAAAAACAACGACAGCAGGTATGACAAGCGTCGTATTTTAAAAATCAAGTGTCCTTTTTTTTGTAAAGACATAGTTGTTTTGAAAGAACTGTCGTCTATTATATGTAAAGATGACGGTTTTTTTTAAAGAATTGTCGTCTATTATAAGTAAAGATGACAGTTTTTTTTTAAAAAGGGTCATCTATTATATGTAAAGATGACGGTTTTTTTTTTAAAAAGGGTTGTCTATTGTGAAGTAAAGATGACAGTTTTTTTTAAAAAAATGGTCGTCTATTATATGTAAAGATGACGGTTCTTTTTTTAAAAAAGGTCGTCTATTATATGTAAAGATGACGGTTTTTTTTTTTAAAAGGGTCGTCTATTTTGAAGTAAAGATGACAGTTTTTTTTTAAAAGGGGTCATCTATTATATGTAAAGATGACGGTTTTTTTTAAAAAGGGTCGTCTATTATGAAGTAAAGATGACGGTTTTTTTTTAAAAAGGGTCGTCTATTATATGTAAAGATGACGGGTTTTTTTAAAAAGGGTCGTCTATTACGAAGTAAAGATGACGGGTTTTTTATAAAAAGGGTCGTCTATTATATGTAAAGATGACGGTTTTTTATTTATAAAAGGGTCGTCTATTATGAAGTAAAGGTAACGGTTTTTTTTTAAAAAGGGTCGTCTATTATATGTAAAGATGACGGTTTTTTTTAAAAAGGGTCGTCTATTGTGAAGTAAAGATGACGGTTTTTTTTTTAAAAAGGGTCATCTATTATATGTAAAGATGATAGTTTTTTTTAAAAAAAGCGTCGTCTTTTAAAACACGCTAAAAAAAGGCCGCTTAAGTGAATTCGCACTCGACAAATTTTCAAAATTTCCCCGTCTTTGAAAACCTTATCTCTCATTAACAAGCGTCGTCTTTTAAAACATGCTAAAAAAAGGCCGCTTAAGTGAATTCGCACTCGACAAATTTTCAGATTTTTCCCCGTCTCTGAAAACCTTATCTCTTCCTCCTTGAAACCCTCCTGAGCTCTCTAAAACACCCTCATGAAAGGTTTGATTTGAAAGTGACCTAATCTCTCAATACCCTTCTATATCTTGCTAGTGAATTCTGGATTAGTCTCTTTGCGTTTCTGGTATGTTCTTTGTCTCCCTGATTTCAGATTTTCTATCTCTCTTGATTTGTCTGGTTTGTTTACATATTTTTTTTTATTTCTGGTTTCTTTTTAGATTTTCTGATTTGGTTCTTAGGAGATGAGGAGGAAGCTTGCAGATTTATAACTTTTTCTTTTGCAGGTTTTCTATGTGAGTCGTATGTTTTTTTGTTGTTGAAAATTTGTTACCTTCTCTTTTCACCATAATTTTCTTTATATATTTTTCCTTTTGCAGGTTCTCGATGGTCTTTTTTATGCTCATTTTACAAGTTTTCTATGGAAATATGGTCCAATGGTAAAATTTCTCTTCCACCTAATTTTATATGTTTATAATCTTAGCTTTTTTCCTCTCTTTGTCATTTTGATTTATTTACAGGGATGATGGAGGAGACTTCAGTTGTGCATCATTTGTTTGTTTGGATGAGGAAGGCTTGGATTAGGAGTACATAGGTCTTGTTAGGAAAAGATTGTACTACTTTATTGGTAGGAATTATGTTTGTTGTAGAATAAAGATTGGTTAACTATGTAATAACTATTGAATCTTCAAGTTTTATGAAAGAAACTATTTTTGAGTGTATATATTCATTAATAAAGCATTATGGTTGGTTTTCCAGTTAAAATCGTTGTATAGCATCATATGAAATCAAAAAGAACTAAAATGTAGCAGTTTGGGAACTTATTAGACGACGGTTTTCATAATAAATCATGGTCTTTATAGATAATTAACGACGGTTTTTATAAAAAGGGTCGTCTATTATATGTAAAGATGACGGTCTTTACTGAAAAATTCCAGGTTCTGCCCTTTCCTCCCTCCATACTTGACTAGTGTTTCAAGCTGAGGTGGTTTTCTTTTTCTTTGAGAAGAAGATCAATTCCATTAATATCTGAAGAACATTACAAAAGAACTTGCATGTTAATAGCCCCCTGATTAAAACCTTATCAGGAAATCCCAAGCAAGGAAAGAGTACTACACATGCAACAGACTAACAAAAGAGTACAGACAAAATCAGAATCACATAACATATACCTCTAAAACAAATCTACGCCACCAACAAAATTGAAACTAAGAAAACCCCATTGAAAGACACACCAATGTCTCTCATGTTTTGTCAAAGAAGGCCTCCTATGTAAAATAGTCCTTTGTACAGTGCCAGACTTGTTCATCATGAAATGGGCAGAACCAAAAGAGCACCGAGACGAACAAACCACAGGAACAAAACACAAATAAACAAACTGAAGTAAAATGAAATCGAATTAAGGAGCACACCAACACCTTTTAGGTTCTGAGGTGGTTAAATTGTAATTCAACACAAAGTCAATTGGCAAATTTTGACTTATAGTTTTTAGATTTTCACAAATTTAAGATCCAATTTTTAACTAGTCCAGCCAAATTCAAGTAAGTTTTACTCCAGCAATGATTGGAGATTTATAAAATAGAAAGAAAGAAAAAACTAAATGTCTTTTAAATATGTTGAAAAATAAAGAATTCCAGATTTCCCAAGTAATTGAAAACGTATAAATTGTCTTTTTTACAACAAGCTCTTTGTCCCTAAGGCCATCTCCAACCATGTTGGGGCTAAACTCAAATTTCCACCCTCCAAAATACAACCATTCATGTATTTTCAGGACTCAAATTTTTTTTTTTCCTCCAACCTTGCAGACTCATAATTTGAGTCCGCAACTTTATTAAATTCTTTAAGAATGATTAACCCCTAAATTTTTTTTTCTCGTTAATTTTTCTTGACATTATTTTTGTTTCAACATTTGTGATTTAATTTTCTGAACATTTTAACCTAAAAAAATTTAAATTCCAAAACATAATAGAATTTCACTTAAAAATAAAAACAAGTACAATACCATACGTATGCCTGGAATAAATTATAAAAGTGGTTGTGTGATTTTAATGAATTATGTGGTTTATCATTGAATTTAAAAAAATAAATGACAATAATAAATAAATATAAACGATAATTATAAATAAAAGGGAGAAAATATAACAAAGGGAGAAAGGAAAACAAAAGGAGAATTATAAATAAAAATTAAAAATTAAAAATAAAACAGCACAACACAACTTTTGAAAATATAGCCGTTGTTGGTATCAACTTGCACAAGCCAACATTTCACGCGGGGCCCAGCTGTTGATGGCCAGACAACAAACATTTAACGTGGGGCCCAGCTTACTTTGGTCTTCACGTGGGATTCCAACCCAGAAAAAAAAAGGCAGAGTTTGGGCCCACTTAAAATACCAGTCCAGGCAATACTTGGACTAGAATTCCACCCCACAATTGAGATTTCTCAAATTTCCACCCCCCAAAATACATGGGTTGGAGAAGATTTTTGGACTCAAAACTCATAATTTGAGATTCCACCCCTTGGGTTGGAGATGGCCTAATGACTTCTTAAAATCTTAATGACGTGGACGGATTGGATTCCACGTACAACCTGGACATGTGTACACTCCTTTAATGTTATTTAGTTTTTTTTTATTCTCATTTTTTGTTAACAAAAACCTTAAATTTAGCCACTAAAATGGTAGCTATGTTTGTGAGAAAACCTAAAACGGTATGTGAAAAATGTGGACCGACCTAACTTTCAAATATTGTTAAGCGAAAATGTATCAGTTTGTTTCTACAAGAAAAGAGAAAACAAGTATTAGTTCATTTCTATTTTGTTGGACTTTAAAAAGTTATTGAAAAAGGTAAGAGTATTTATTCATGCATCTCAGGTCTTAGGTATTCCCTCCCTAATATCGCTTGTATAAAAAATAATTCTTGAAAACGATAAATAAAAGAACTACTTCATTTTCCCACCAAAAAATTGTCTAATTTTACTTATAACTTCTCTTAAAAAACTATTTACTTAGAACTAAATTAACATTGAAACAATTTCTTTGTATTTACACCCCAAAGCAATGGTCCTCATCTCATCTAGGGATCACCATTCGCCATGTGGGTCATGGCCGAAGTGGATAGCACAAGAAACAATGGGTCAAAGTTCGACCCAACCCATTTTTTAGGCCCACACAGTTCGGTCCTCTTTAAGATTGAATAGGACTTGGGCCAAGGGTTTGAAAATCATGGGCCAGCTCACAGCCCGGCTCATTTGAGCTCGTCTATGCTTGGCATGGTCCACCCATAAATATAATACCCAATTAAATGCTATACTTCTTCACTCAATTTTCTAACTTGTCAAGTTTTATACTCTCAAATTTCAAGCTTCAATTTTCTCAATATGTCTAAATCCTCATTCCTCTGGTGATGGTGCTCTCATTCTTTTATTTTCTCAAATTTCAATTTCTCTCAATTTGTCTAAATCCTCATCCTTGCTGGTGGTGTCTAATTTCTTGGTGGTAGTGGTGCTCTTATTCCTTTGTAATAAAAAAAAAAGTTATAAAAGACTTAGACAAAAACAGTACAAAAAGAAAATAAAAAGTAAAAAAAGGCCCAGCTCTGCCTAGCCCATACCTTGACATTTGAAACCTCAGCCCGGCCTGAAAATTCAAAAAAGCCTGTGAGGCCTAGCCCGTGCTTGGCCCAGACCCAAAAATTCCGGGCAAACCTAACCTACCCCATCTCGGCCCAGTGACGAACCCTTATCTAACCTACCTAACCTTCACACTCTCATAATAAATTTCTTTAAAGTTTTCTTTGTGGGTTACAATTCTAACAGTCCCATTTTAATTTTTGGTACTTCCATTGTGAGTGCCAACAACATCAATAGCTTCCTTTAGTTATATTTTAAAGGTTGATGTTTATCTTGATACAGTTCTTAATCGCAACAAATTCAAACTCCAATAATATATTTTTTTAAAATTGTTACCAATTTAGTTCCACAATAACTCTGGGTTATCGTTACCAGAAACACTTGTCTTTCAAGCGAATAACACTGTTTTACTATCATTTTAATTAATCACTTTCAGTCATGCATGATAATTTTTTCACATGACGGAACGTGATTGGATGAAAATAACAATATAGTGTTAACTTCATGACATGCCAGTTCTTCTTCATCGTCGGAGCTTTAGTGATCTGTTAAGCTATCAGATTACTTCAACTTTGCAAAGCTCCAATTTTCTTTTAGTATTAATATTCAACGCTAGTTTTGATTGGATTCATCGTCTTTTCCTTCATGTGTTCAAGTTTTCAGCCATCATAGGTAGAATTTTTTAATGTTGCTTTTTTTTTAATAAAACCTTTAGGTGCAATGAAACTTGAGCTGGGATTGACCAAAAAAAAAAAAAAAACCTTGAGGTGCACGCACTATGTAAATAAAGTGATAAACAAACAAAATATTCCTATTCGCTTAGCAAAAATGAAATAGAAAATATTCTACTATCTGCATTTTTTTTCCAGCCCACCTGCACGGCTGACTTATCGTTCATCTTTCTCTGAGCCGCTGAGGTGTAAAAGTTCGAGCTTTCTTTGTTCTTTGATGGTGGAGATTGTGTACCGCAACCCAGCTGGAATTTTTTCCTTCTTTTCCTATTCCTGGTTTGTCTATTTTCCATAATATATCTTCTATTTCCCTCCTCAGACTCACCAATGTTTTTATTTTATTTTATTGATTTATCTTTTGGTTTTCGTCATCCTCTACCCATGACTTGTAATAACTCAAATCCTGTATTTTGTTCGAGCATCCAATTTCTTTGCACTTTTGAAGTCTCATCTCTACTTGTGAAGTTTACTGTGTTTGATTGAAAGTTCCTCTTTTCTGTATATGCATGAATGATTAATATGTGAATCCTTGTTACTGAGAATACCCATCTGTTAGTTTAATGTATACTGCTCATCAATTTGTTTAAATTGAAAACCCCTTCATTCTACATGTAAGAGATTTTTATGTTTGCTTTGAGATTGATGCCAACAAAAAACTGAAATTAATATTATTGTGTTGAAACTTGCACTAAATGCAGAAACTGAGGACCACAGAGAATAGGCAAGGTTCCATTGCAATGGGAGAGGGCAATAGTGATCGATATGTTTCAGTGGGTGAAGTGGATTCCCCTAGGGTAGATAACTTCAAGAAAGTCTCACTTCTGCCCCTTGTCTTCCTCATCTTCTATGAGGTTTCTGGGGGACCATTTGGTGTTGAGGATAGTGTCCAGGCTGCTGGTCCCCTTCTAGCCCTTCTCGGATTCTTGGTCTTTCCACTCATTTGGAGTGTTCCTGAGGCCTTAATTACCGCAGAGATGGGTACCATGTTCCCTGAGGCTGGCGGTTATGTAGTTTGGGTTTCGTCGGCTTTGGGTCCCTATTGGGGGTTCCAGCAGGGCTGGATGAAATGGCTAAGTGGGGTTATTGATAATGCTCTGTACCCAGTTCTGTTTCTGGACTATTTGAAGTCGGGGATCCCGGCTTTAGGTGGTGGCCTTCCAAGAATCATAGCCGTGTTGGTTTTGACGTTGGTGCTCACTTACATGAACTATAGGGGTTTAGCCATTGTGGGATGGGCTGCTGTTCTTTTAGGGGTTTTCTCACTCACTCCTTTTGTGGTTATGGGACTTGTGGCAATTCCCAAGTTGCAGCCTTCGAGATGGTTAGTGGTAAATCTACACAGTGTGGACTGGAATTTGTATTTGAACACTCTCTTTTGGAATCTGAACTATTGGGACTCGATAAGTACACTTGCCGGGGAGGTAGAAAACCCAAAGAAAACTCTACCAAAGGCTCTGTTTTGTGCCGTGATTTTGGTTGTTGTTGGGTATTTGTTCCCTCTTCTAACTGGTACTGGGGCTGTTCCTCTCAACCGAGAGTTGTGGACTGATGGATACTTCTCAGATATTGCTAAAATTATTGGGGGAGTTTGGTTGAGATGGTGGATCCAAGGGGCTGCGGCAATGTCAAATATGGGGATGTTTGTGGCTGAAATGAGCAGTGACTCCTTCCAACTTCTTGGGATGGCAGAACGAGGCATGCTGCCTGAGGTTTTCGCCAAAAGGTCTCGCTACGGAACCCCAGTGATTGGCATTTTGTTCTCAGCTTCTGGAGTCCTTTTTCTATCTTGGCTGAGCTTTCAAGAGATTGTAGCTGCAGAAAACTTCTTGTACTGTTTTGGAATGATTCTAGAGTTCCTATCATTTATACGTTTAAGAGTGAAGTACCCGGCAGCATCTCGGCCTTACAAGATACCTGTTGGAACAGTTGGAGCCATTCTTTTGTGCATTCCTCCAACCATACTGATTTGTATAGTATTGGCTCTTTCTACTCTCAAGGTGGTGGTTGTGAGCGCCGGAGCCATTATGATCGGCCTTGTGATGCATCCATGTCTTATGCATGCGGAGAAAAAGAAGTGGATCAAGTTTTCGACCAGCACTGACCTCCCAGATCTTCATGGTGCTAATCAGGGGAGTGTCAACTCCTTAGTAGATTAGTAAGTCCTCAAACATGGAAAGGCAAATGTACTTTCGCTACTATTGTGTTCATCTCCCAAGGCAGTAAGGTTAGCTTTGCTCGTGTTCATGTTGGTGTATCTGATCAAAGAGAATCATAGTTTAGTTAGTAAAATAAAAACAACTATCAGGCCTACAGTCAAGCCAGGGCCTCCAAAATATGTAAAGAATCATAGTTTAGTTATTACAAGCAATTTAATGTGAGATTTTTGCGGCTTTAAGCATGTTTAAAGAAGAAATGATTTTTTTTTTTTTTCAAGTTGAAGGTAGAAGATGGATTACTAATGAAAAAAAAAAACCTTATCCCATCTAATCCCCGCAAAATGGTAGGATAAGAATATCTTATAACTAATCCCTCTGAATCCCCTCAAAATGGAAAAATCATTCGTCTTTACCTTCATTTCCTCTATCAACATACCTTAGATTTAATATCCAATCCAATCTAATTTTAGGCACCAAACGAGCCTCATCATCGTAAGGGAAAAATAAAAAAAGAGGTTGGTAAAATCTTTCGAGAGCCGGGGAAAAGTTTATCTCATTAAGCCCAAAATGTGCAAAATAAAAGCCCATATATAGCCACCTGCCAAGGCGCCAAGTCTATGCTCCTAGAAAATTAGAAAATTTCGAACACAAAAAGACTGAAGAAGAAGAAGATACTCGAGAGACTGAGCAATGAAAAGAGGCGGTGGAAGTGGAAGTCGGAGTCGGAGGTCTTCAGCTGTGAAGTTTCTGGAAATGCCATTGCCGTCTTTGCCAGTAGCTTCTTCTCCTGAAAAGCAAACTACTCCCAAATCGGCGACTTTCAATAACAGCAGCAAGCGCAAGAGGATGGCTGTCACTGTCGGAGCAGCCATTGGAGGACCTTCAGCCTCTGTGGCCGCGCTCATGGAATCGCCTCAAACCAATAGTTTGGCTTCGATTCCCGATCTCAAGAACCTCGCCTCCTCTCGACTCCGCGATCTCAAGCTTCACATCGATCGCTCTCACTCTGAGATCCTCAAGGATTTCGATTCCTCTCATTCTCGCCTCCACAAGCGGTTCAAGGTCTCTCTCTCTCTGGAATTGATATCCTGTTGTACTGATTTGATACTTATTTGCATGATTGAGTTTCTTGATTGATGAACTATTGTTTGTTTGGTTACTGAGAAAAATATCTAAGAAAGAGAATTTAAATTGAATTTTCGCCAAATAATAACAATTTTATGTTCATTTAGTCTTGATTTGATAATCATTTGAAAGCAGTCAAATCTCATTACTGTTACAAGGTTTGGTAGAACAAATGTGATCTAGTGAATTCCTGATTATACGTGGTTACAAGAAAGAAAGAGAACAGAAAATTGAATTTTAGCCAAATAATGGCAAGTTTAGGGTGATTTAATCTCAATTTCATATCAATTCCATATGTTGATGACAAGAAATTCTCAATGCAATTTCAAGGTTTGGTCTGATGTGAGTTTAGTAGTAGTGCTAGTAGAGGGAAGAGAAGAGCATTAGAATTTAGAGCAGGGATTTTTTCGCCAATTTATTTGGCTTTCTGTGTTATTAGATTCAAAGTCAAGCATGTCAGCAAGTGCTGGATGAGACAGACAAGGAATACAAGAAGATGACCCAAAGGATTACCGAAAGTCGGGAAGCAATGATGGTATCCTTTGTTTCTTATCCTTCCTTCTAATTCTATGTCCTTAGTGCTAATTCATTGAGTGTAACAACCTACTGCTTCTTTCTCAGGCTTCATATGCAGAGTTCATGGCAGATGCACAGACCACTGCTTCTCGTGGTATGTCTTCAGTTTAAATCTATCTGACCTGCTTGACTCAATATCGTTATTGATTAACATGCCATGTCGTTAAAACACTTGAGATGGAGTCCATATTGAGGCTTTGACAGGTGATAATTGTGTCCCATATGTGGAAATCGGTTCTATTCCCATGTCAGCTCGGATAGCATTTTGACCTGTTCAGTTTCACATTGTCATATATAATGTATTACTGTGGGGAAGAGAAAAAATGATTAAAAAAACCAAGAAAAAGATTGGCAAATAAAAAATTGTCTCCTATGTATCATTAAACTGACTTGTAAGTACTAGCAGCATGCAACAGTCTAATTTAGTTCAACAATTTATAAATAGCACCAATTTATAAATTACTTCTGATTCATTCTGAGTACCAATTTATAAACTACTTCTGATTCATATTTTCAGCTTGCAAAACATCCATCACTGAGTTTTCACAGTCCTTTGAGAAAGCAATTGATGCTCTTCGGAGCCGCTACGGGATTTCAACAAATTAGCCATCAATTGTTCATGCCATATGATATCCACCGGAAATTTTAGGTGAGTGCTTTACTGTTTAATACCGTTTACTAGTGGTGGGATTATTCAGTGGTCTGGGGTTGTTAAGCATCTCTGGTTACTCTGTCTCGCATTATTTCATATGCTATACATAAGTTCATATTCATTACAACCTGCACTAAATTTGAAAATGAAAAAACAAAAAAAAGAAAGATAGAAGAGCAAAGGTAGTTCATTAGTCGTAGAGTATTATGATTAAAATATTGGAGATAGATAACCTGGATACAATCTTAAAATCATTTGTAAGATGAATACAAAGAAAGAAAACCTATAGAACCAGGTGACATATTAATGTTTTGTTGGGAGATTCCCATGGTTTCATTAAATTGCTATTGCCAGAACAATGGTACATAGGACAATTGTACTTTGCTAGGTTACTTTCTTTTTCGAGACATGTCCTTTTACTGTATCTAAAGGAGTTGGGATGCTCATGATTGCTCCATTTTGGAGGAACATTGATGGATCCAATTGTCTTCAGAGGTTAAAATTTCACTATATTCTTGTATAACTGTTATACGTACCCATTGCCAATAAGTATTTCTGTACTTTCGTTTGTGCAAATTTCTTGTTCTGGTACTAGTAAATGTGATTAAGCAGATATAATGTCTCATAAGCAGAATACTTTACTTGTATAACCCCAACCAAATTTGGATAAGAAGTATGACAATCTTATATATGTCCAACTAAGTTTGGGTAAGAAGTACGACAATTACCCTGCAGCCTTGATACCATCCCGACTGCCAGTTAAGACCTTTACTGGAGCTGCATTGCATGCAATACTTATATGAATTATAAACTGCAAAAACATTTATATGAATTATGGTACTCTCAGCTCATCATCTCCCCAGAAGTCGTAGATATGCAATTGGACTGTTGACTCTATTTTTTATTTGTATTCTTTGTTTAGACATATGGGTACAGTTTCAGATTTTTGGTTCACATTCCCATTTATTTTGGTTTTATTTAGTCGCAGATGTCATATTTTTGAGTAATACCTTCATGACAAGCCCTCCTAGTTCCATACACTGAGGCTTCTACATTATCTGTTGGGTTATGTTTTCAGGTATGTATAGTGGAGCAGGTAGCAGTATGGATTCCCCAGGATCTCCGATCTTCTACTTCAGACTGATACGATGACAGGGATTTAGAAACATAATACTCTTGACCATCTTGCGGTTTCAATACTAAGCAGCATCTGAATTTCATAGCATTTGTTATGTGATGAAACAAAAATTCATTGTTCTGGCCGACTATTACAGTACATATTTGGCCCCGTACTATGCTTTTGCACGATGAATATATATGTATAATTGTACCCGTGCTTAACTTCCTTAATGATATTAGAACTGGATAGATATTCGAACTCTATGGAAATTACTTTTCGTATATTATATGTAAATTCCATTGATCTAGTACCTTAAAATTTAAGATATTAATTGCCAAAATCAACACCCAAATCTTCAGTTTCATCAAGAATCCCATGGTTTCTCATGGAATGCAGCCAGATAATTTTTCCTATTTTAATGTAGAATGACTGTCTAAGCTACAATTTTTGAGTTCAGCAAAGACAGTACCGCTCGCTCGAGCATTCCAGAAAAAAATAGTTGCCAAATGCAACCTCGACATACAGAGCTTTTGCAACAATGAGGCATGAATGACTGAGTAAACACTATATTACCTTGTCCTGACCGTGAAACCAATTCAAGACATGACACCATCATGCTGGCAAGCAAAGTGAAAGAAAACAGAGAATGACTGGAACAAGTTTTCAAGTGGAAAGATGGGAGAAAAGAAAAGAACCAATATACTTTTCAACAATCATTAACTGATGAAATTATATAACATAGTACAAAGAGCTACATGTTGATACGAGTCAGTATAGCAGTAAGCTGCTTGATTAAAGTCATTCTACCATACTAGTCTCCTTTAGAAGCTTCATTCCTCATCTTGTGTATCATCAGTACTTAGAAGATGCTTCAATACAACTCGTGGCTTTTTCCGTTCCCCTGACGCTTCCTCAGAATCATCTTTTTCTGCCTTTCTCTTCTGACTTTCATCTTCAGCCGGTTTATCATTCCCAGAATTTGCAGCTTCACCTTCCGATTTCACTTCTTCCTGCACGGATGTCTTTGCATCAGATTCTTCATCTTTCTCTTTGTCATTCAGACCTCCTTTCTCAGATGACCTTTCACACTCTTTCAAACACGAGCGGACTTCGTCACTGCTAGCAAGATCAAGAGGGCTCTTCCCTGCTTTTGTCTTCGCACTGATATTTGCACCCTTCTTTACCAAATACTTGATAAGCTCTACATGGGCCCCTTGAACAGCATAATGCAGTGGAGTGAGGCCTTTGCGAGTGTAAGCTTTGACAGAAGCCCCAGATAAAAGGAGAGTGCGAACAACCTCTAAATGTCCCTTTTGGGCAGCAAAGTGTATAGCACCCATATCGTCCATAGCAGCAGCACCAACATCAGCCTTGTGGCTACACAGAAAATTCACCACCTCTGTTTGCCCAGACCATGCTGCTAAATGTAGTCTTTGATCAAGATCACTTGTCAAGGAAACATTAATTTGAATTCTACATTGTGAACGGTAGGAAGTTGAAACTTGAACAACACAAAAGAACAGCAGAACCAAGTGATTTCGAGGTTTAGACTAGAACAATAAACAGGTTTCGACGATGAATAAATATTCAACAAAAAAGCCATAGCAAGTTATTTCCTAAGTGAAACAAGTCAAGTAAGCACACATTTGAAGAACATAACAAATAATAAAATCCCAAGAATAATATCGTGACTCGATACATCTTTTTCGGGTGACTCTGAAATGGATTCGGCCATCCCTTACCACAGCAAGATATCAGGCACTCTCTAGATACCGGATGAGAAATGCAATCACACATGTACTACATATCAGATGGGTGAAATTTTCAAATCGCAAGAAACAAGTTGAAACACATTTCTGCAGCTACACTTATTATAAAACAACTCATCTTTTGTATGTTATATGGCATCATATTTTAACAAAAAACAAATTAAAACTGTTTTATAGAATTTCTAATCCAAGACATCCCCACTGCATATATCAGTTTTCTGTTATGTAGGGCTAAACCCTCAGGATTAATTTTAAAAAATAAAATAAAAAATGGAATGTATAGGGCTAAACCCTCCTGATTAATTATAAAAAATAAAAAATGAAATGTATAACGACTTAACCCGAAACTGGTTGTTGGGTTCTTTTCTCAGACGCAAGAGCTCCTCGAGTAACTGAACCAACCACAAAATATTTCTCGAAAAACAATCATGGAAATAACAAATCATAGGAAGAGGAATTCAATTGGAACATAAAAAAAAATGCCTTGCCACATTTATTTTTGTAAGGAAAGAAGAATATAAAACCTTCATCAAGTTGAGAGAGAGAGAGAGAGATTTGTAAAGAGGGAAAAGAAGGATACGGAGTTCTGGAGTGCTTATCTCTAGAATTGACGGTCAAAGGATTGGAGCTGAGAATTGACTGTACTGCAGTTAGATCACCGGACCTTGCCGCTGTATGAAGGTTTTGGCTCCAACTACTCGACTTCTGTGGATTTCCCATTTCCCTTCTCTCCAGTATGCGGACGCTCCCAAAAACAATTGAATTTGAGTGCTGCAATATGTCTGAAACGTGAAACCATCTACTTTTTTCTTTCAGTGGATGAAAAACAAAGAATAAGTGGCAAAAATTAAAATTAAAAATATAGCAAACAGGAAAATTTGCTGGCACGTGCATAATGTTTTTTTAAAATTTAAAATTATTAAGTTATTTTTTATGTAGAAAATAAGCTTTTCAACGACTTCACTCTCCCATCGTGTCCAGTCCCGGCCCTAAGAGCACTTCCACCTATTTGCCATGGCAAAGGGCAAGGGGAGGCATATACTATTCGCGTGAATAGTGGCAGCCCTCGCAAAAAGTAAGGTGTGTTTCCACCCATTGCCATGATAATTACTATTCACATGAGATATGAGGAGAGGAATTTGTATAGAGTTTTGGTGTGAGAAGTGAAGAATATGACTAAGTATTTATTAAAAAAAATTCTTGAATTTTTAGTATTTTTTTCAATTTTAAAAAAATATTTTTTTGTTGCTGACGTCATCACTGATGTTAGCAAACCCAAGCTAGAGCACGGGCTCGTTTTGTTTGCAACCTGGCCCGGTTTCGTGGGACCCGCACCTTGCCCTGGCAAGTTTGGCCTGCTGGAACATCATCCCTGGGCTTGGGCCCTGTCCTACCCAGGTTGCAGTCAACGAATGGAAGTGCTCCAAAGTGGGGAGATTTTGGGGGTGTACGAGGATCCCCTATTTTTAAAGATACTCTAATGAAGATGGGCCAGGTACGATATTATTATCCCATTTTGAACCCAGCTCAATAAATGATATAATTATTTTTAATTAAAAAATATATAATAATAATATAACAATACCCTCATTCCCATACCCATGTTACCTAAAGACATTCCTTATTGCAACACAATCAATTCCCTACCCTTTCCCAGATTCTCTGACTCTGAGCAACTAGAACAAGAGTTTTGATCTCTTTAGATTTATGTGAAAATCAAGTCCAGGTGGTTTGGGCACAGGAACATTCAGAGAGCCCAGGTTAGTGGACAGTCAACAACTCTAATGTTGTTTATACTTTGATGACTCTCTGAATTGCAGTGAACATCACAAACTTATGCATTGTTAGTGTGGGTGTTGTGCGAAAACACTCTAAGACCTTGTCGTTGATGGAATATGTGATGACACACACACAAACCTCTTAAGAATAAAACACACACACCACGAACAGAGTAAAACAAACACACAAGAACACAAAGATTTATAGAGGTTTGGCCTCGTGCCTATGTCTTATTGGTGATCCACCCGAGAAATTCACTAGTATGTAAGAACAACTTTGGTTACAATCTTGACCCCTTAGCTTTCACAAGAACTCTAGCTCTCTTTTCTCTCACCATTGCTCACACCCTTTGATGCCCTTGTAAACGCTAAAGAATTCACCCTTGAATTCTGTCTTGTGTTTCTCTCTTGAAAATTCACTCTAAAATTCTCCTCTCTTCTCATCTTATGAAAACCTAGCAATAAAGTGCCTATTTATAGTTCACAAGACATAAGTACAATCCTAATAGGAATCGAAGACTTAACCTAGCCCAAATAGGCTAGTAAAATACCCAAAACCGGTGTAAAATGACAAAACACGCCAAGCAAGAAAACACGTGGGCGACCGGATAATTAAGCGAGCCAACTTCAACAATCTCCACCTTGGCTAGCCTTAAACACCTTGGGAACATCATTGACTCCTAGATCCTCTTTAAACCTCTTGGAAATAGTTCTAGTAATACCTAAGAGCTCTGTCATGGCAAGGAACCTCTTGCCTCAACGCACCTTAGGTGAGAAGGTGCTCCACCTAATGCTAAACTTGGTCCACCTAGACCTCTTGTGTAGAAGAGAGATCCCCCATACCGAACTACTCGCTCCTCGCCTTCTTGGAACCTTGAATTCTTGACATGCCTTGATATGCAAACTGTATACCAACCCTTGTTCTATAAATCCCCATGCAGCCACCAACTTTGCTCTTGGATTTATGACCTAACTCCTTCCTTTTCATCTAAGCACCCATCCAACCTTCCCTCTTCATGCTCCCAAAAACACTTCGAAATGTAGTTGAATCTACCTTGTCCTTCCACTCAAACCCTTAGGACGATTTGATGGATTCCTTGGGCTCGGATCTTGCTTGTGATGAAGGCTCTACCTCAAGTAGAACCCATTTGTGTGTTTGTTGTTAATCCCCATCTTCTTCAACACTTATGCCAAGCTCCACTGGCCTTGGAGTTTATTCCATGACCACCTTGGTAAGAAGTACCTTTTCGGTTGCCATCGACTCAACAACATTCTCCCTATCATCCATTGTCTTGACTTCACCCTTGTGGACCTTGTCATCTGACTCCGCCACTTCTACACCTTTGAAATCAAGCACTTTTGATGATAAACTGTTAATTATACAACCTTGATTAACTTTCCTTGCCCAACTAGTCTTGAGCGAAACCGTAGCTTCATTCTGTTGCACCTCATTGGTAGAATTTTCTGCTCCATTTGCAATTGTACCCCCCCAAAAGCTGATAAAAGTTGCTAGGTTGAATCTCTTCCTTCATAATCACCACTGAACCTTATGTGACTAAGAGATTCCTTTCTTTGGCCTTGTACGAATACCCTTATGTATCTAGAGAGCAAAGGAAAATAAGATTCCTTCTTAGTGCCGGTACATGCCTTACCTTATTAAGGCTCCTAACAACACCATCATGCATCTTGATCTTCACTATTCCCACTCCCAAAACATCACAACTAGTTTTGTCCCTCAACGAAATCTTGCTACCCTTCCTTTCCTCATATGTATCAAATACACTCTTATTTGAACACACATGATAAGAGCATCTGAAATCTAAAATCCAAATTGAAGTAGAAACCATACCCGAAGAACTTGCCACAACGTCCCCGTTATGTTCCTCCGTAATCGTCAAAAGTTCAGCATTAGCTACTGTTGAACTTTCGACATCCTTCATCTTGTCCCCGTTATGCTCTCTTGCTCTATTGAACTACAAAACACACAAAGAGAGGTAAATGACTCAGAATTGTAAGAAACTAAGCAAAAGGACTAAGTAAATAGGGCATGTATATGTAAGAAACTCTCCCCTCTCAAAAACTTGTTGGTGTCGGATTTAGCTGCATCCTCAACTTGTGATACTCACAAGTGCAATAGCCGTTGGGTAGTATAGCATGTGTAAGTGCGAGGTCGATCCCACGAGGATTGATGATAGATTGATTTAATTTGATTCCCTGCACAAAATAGAAATGGAAACAAAGTTTAAAGATGACTGCGACGAGAATACTAGGGAACAATCCAATTCTATGTTTCAAGCAATCAAGTTAAGAAGTTCAATTCAAGTAAAAAGATTGATTCTCTCTAATGTATAATTTAGCCATGTTGTCTGGTCTAAACCTTGTATTCCTAATTTCCTAATTAGATCCTTGTTGTCGAACCTAAATTAAGCATTAGAAATCCATTAAGCATAGGAGAACATTTTAAACAACCAAGCATGTATCTAATCCCTATTGTTGAATGTCTATACATACTCTTCCTATTCATAGTTCAATTGGAATTAAGGCATATGGTGTCTATTCTTAATTCCAACTAAGATAGCTAACGTACAAGTTTAAATGGTGATCAAACATTCAAACAAGCATATCAACTGATAAGCATAATGAATAAGAACAAGAACTAAAATTGAAACTTGGAAACCAATCAAACTTCAAAAACTTAAAATCATCATGGTGTTTATTAAAACAAAGTAAAACTATGGAAATACAAGAAGAAACTAAAAGGAAAAGGGAGAAGAAGAAGCTAGGGACAGCAGGCTAGAGATGGAAAAACTTCATTCCCATGGTTGCTAGGAGGCCAAAGCCTCCTAGTTGTTGCCTTCTCTCTTCTCTCCCTTTGTGACTCTCAACTCTCCCCTCTTTGTGTACAATGTAAGTGTAAAATCTGGAATATGAATTCTTCTCCTCAGCTCTTTGGAGACTCTCTATTTATAGGCACAAGAGTTAGGTGAAATCAGATTATACTATTGAGTTCAAGCACACCTACTTCACCTAACTCACCAATGTAATTGAAAATTAGTTCACCAACAACACCCACTTCATCATCTTTATTTATTTTGGCAGTTGGAAATCTTCACTTGAATAAGCTCACCTAACTTCCTCACCATTAGAAATCACCTCATGCTTAGGTTAGAATGACCAATCACACTTAGCTCATCCTTAGGTCAGCATGACCAGCAACTTCATAGGCTTACAGATTAGGCTTTCCTTAAGCAAATGACGACTTTGAGCCCTCTATCTTGAAGCCAAAATGTTATCTTTTCAACCACATGTCATTTGGCCCAATCCAAGGTCAGAGGAAGAAGTCAAGGCCGAAACAAATTGCTAACTCATTTGGCAGCGCATTAAAAATGCATCCTGAGCATGGTTCTGTGTTTGATGGGTGATGGACCCCAGATTTATCTAATGGGACTGGATTTTGGATATGTTATAATAGACACCCATTGGCACAACTTCTATGAAGGATGTTGCCTCATCCGAGCTGTGTAGGTTGCTAAAATAGGGCTTGCAATGTGACCTACGAAATTGGACTGACGAGGGAGTGTACCCCAAATTGGGCTTGTCTTTAAGCTCTTCTTTCATTCATCCAAATTAGGCCTTAACATGCTTGAATTGCATGAATTATGCTCTCTTGCTCTATTGACCTACAAAACACACAAAGAGAGGTAAATGACTCAGAATTGTAAGAAACTAAGCAAAAAGACTAAGTAAATAGGGCATGTATATGTATGAAATTATGAGCTTAACAGTTTACCCCCTAAACTATCACCATAATCGAACTTACCCCATGAACTAAAAAATCTGCCAATTTAGCACTCAAACTACACGAATTTGCTAATTTCACATATACTGTTAGATTTCAGATGATTTCATCCAAAGTTCCATCCACATTCACATTTGAGCCTCATATGGGACAGAACTGTTATAGTCATTCTAATGCACAAACACTTTCTTTTCCTTTTTCTTCCTTCTCTCTCTCTCTCTCACGCAGGCTTTTTCATATTTCCTTCTACAACTTTCTCTTTCTCTTTTCCCCTTCTTCCTCTCTCTAATTCTTTCTCTTCTTCTTCCTCCTCTCTCTTGTTTTCTTCTCATTCTCTGTTTCTCTCTCTTTCTTTCTTCTCATTCGTCCAAAGATAGATCTATTGCATATGTGTATATTTCATTTCAGATAAGGTTAGATCTATTACAAGAAAAGAAAAACTACAATATTGCCGAACAAAAAGTTACAGCAAAATTGCTAACAGACCAGCAGTCAACCACAACAACCACCATCTATCCAAAATGGCAAAGGAAGGAAGTCCCCAGTTAATAGGAGACGGAGAAAAGAAAATGTCTTTACCAACAAAATAAACTTCAATATCTTGCCATGCTATAATCACAACAATATCGGACAGGGCCCATGAAACTTCAAAATCTCTTACCATACTCCTATATTTTTATTTTGGGTCCGGTCACTTCATTAGGTGATGGATGCTAGTTATTGGGCTCGTTTTGGTAGACCCCTATTTGTATTTGGTATCAACAACTTTTACTTCTTTAGTTTTTTGTTATGCTTTCCCACTTTATTCTTCCACTGTGCGTATTTCTAAATCCCCTAATAAATTTTAGGGAACCCTTTTTGCTGCCAAACATTGTGGTATTCCCTTAACCTCATGCAATTCTACAGAACGACCTAATTTATGTAAAGAAGATTAAAGAAGGGGATCATGAGTCTGATGGAGGCAACTGAACTCAAGTGGTTGGTTAAAGTTGATCACATTATTAGGGCATGAATAAATCAGACCAACACTACGCAAGTTTCTTATGGTTCTCTTTTTAAGTTTGTAGTCTTTTTCTCTTTCTTTCTTTTATGATTCTTCTTCCTTTGCCATGGGAGTTGAACTTGCCAAAGTAGCAAACAGTTTGGGAGGTGAAGTCATTGCGATTCGAGAATCGTTTTGAACAATCAACTAAAGTAAGGAGAACAATCACCTTTCCAACAAAACAAGCATATTGGTCTTCCAAAGTTTTTAGTGTATTGAAACAATGCAACTTGGTCCTCCCTACTCCCACAGTTTCCGAAGTTACAAATAAACTGCTCGCATGGTTAGATTATACCAGACATAATAGCTATATATAGACTTTACTTGTTAACTGACAGATTGACATTCACAAACTTTAGTTCAGAAAATAAACCAAACCATGCTTTACGTGTGCATCAAGCATTACATTTTTCTGTGTTCATTGTAATCAGGGTGGGATCATGGATCTTCTACACATACCCCAATTGAACTTTTTCAAAATTCTCAGGATCCGGAAGAGGAGGGAAATCCACTTAGCAAAACTAGGATGGACTTTCAAATCTTGCCAGTTTCTGAAAGGATCCTCTCTATCTCCTCTAGGAGTCGCTCTTTTTCGTCCGTGAGGTCTTCATTTTGCTTCTGCAGCTCCTCTATCTGCTTAGTTTGCTCAGAATCCTTCCTGAAACAATGCAACACTTATTTAGTCAATAAATCTCAGATGGAACATGAAGGCATGTCTCTAGCAATCAAAACAAAAGCATTAACTCATGGAAAATTCTCGATACGTGGAAACATCAAAATGGAAAATTCTGAGTAAATAAGTTAATTTGTTCCGTTACCTATTCATGAAGGACAAGTTAAGTTTGAGGGATCGCACTTCCTTTTCAAGATTTTCACACCGCTTCAAGACAGATTGTATATCTGATGGAATTACTGGAGTTGAATTCCTTTCCTTTGCCTCTGCCATTCTACATCAACAACAAACTTCAGATAAATATAACTGTCGCAGCTCTAAACGACATGTAGCACTTTCTACATAATTTTTATTGCTTCATGTAGCCTACAAATATTTAAGACATGTAGCATTCTATAGATAGTTTTTCTTTTTGGTTCTCATTTTATAGATACTTTTCATAGTTGCCTACAAAATTAAAGATTTTATTTCAGCTCTGTTGACCTTAACATACAATCCTCCTCAACTTCTCATCCTCTAGACTTCCTAATAAAAGTTCACAATCTTTGATACTCATGCATTAAACATAACCTAGACCTGCATCTAATCGGTAAAAATGAAAGAAAGAGAAATACTTCAAATAATTAGTGAAATGGAATGATGTTTCATGTGATGTCAGATATGTGTGTTGTGTGACTGCAACTGAATGGCTAGCCAATTAACTGAATCCATTCCCATCGCCAAAAATGGGATGAAAGGAAAAAAAGAACTCAAATTCTGAGGAACAGAGTTGGTTCCAGGGAAGGCAATACTCTTCCCCATTGTAGATATCAGTGTACGTACTTGCGTGACCTCTCCACCCTGCGTTTTTTCGTGGCATCCTCCTTGTCCACTGCACAACCTTTTTTGGGTTAGAGAGAACGCCATGACTCTGAATAATACAGTACCTTTTCAAAAGAGTTATTTTATTTTATAATTATAGATGCAGCGTCTTAAGAGGAAAGCCACACTCATGATGGTGAAGTTTCAAGCATACCTGAAACAGCTGATGTCACAGATCCATATCGATCTAAACGCTCTCCCCTCTGTGAAATATGCCCAGTTAAAATGGACTCAGTAAATTTTTTGAATATTGGCACCATATTTTCATAACAACACTCACAACCCAACAGTAAAGTATACCTTTTGATCATCTTTCAAATTTCCAATTATCCGTTCTCTGAAATCTACAGTTGCATGAAAAGGCAGTGAATATCTAATTGAAGAAAAATAGTGAAAAAAAAAATCGCTTAATGCTGTGTTTCAATATCCCACATCAAATGAATGTCTAACTTTGTGCATGGAAGGAACTAATATATACTACACTCTGTTCTGGCAATGGCTTCAGCATTCACAATACCTGAAAGATTTGAAAGTAATGCTTTCCACAATTAATTTACAGGAGACCTGCCAATATGTCTTCATGATATACACATTTTTATACATAAAGGTGGAAGAAAGAAAGGTTGGTATCTGCATCAGAAACTTCAACACAGGCATAGTTACTTTGTGTGCTTATGATCTTTCTTTCAGAAAATGTGTACGAACTTTCATGTACTTTGGGAAATGAAACAAGTACAAGAAGTCACATGGAAGTGCAAAAAGAAAAGAAAAGATGCAGTTATCTATTACAACTGTGTAAAATGACTACCTTTAGATCTAGAGCCGTTTTCTGAACTCCTATTTCCAGCTCGTTTCATTGAACTTTCACAAATATTCAATGTTTGACTTGAATTGCTGGGACCATCACACGCATCAAAGCCAGATGAAACTACTGGTGCAGCAGCAGATGATTCACTTTGGGAAGGTTCTTGAGAGTTTCTGCTTAAGGGGTTGGGGTTTCTGAGATTTACAAAACCTTCCATCTCAAGATCCAGGGATCCTTCAAAGTTTTGTGTAATTCTATGATCATTAACTTGGATAGTGGATACTTCCTGAAATGTTCCTGCCATTTCATGAATTTGATCCTCTTGCCCTTGATCAAAACCAGTGTTGACTATAATTTCTTGAGCAGAGAAAAGGCCATTGGAGCTATCATCTTCTACACCTTCTTTTTCAATCTGGTTACTAAGCTTTTTGCGCTCTAGTGTACCCTTTAGCATGCTCACCACGGATGAAACTTTATCCATGTCACTCATTTGTGGGGTGTTGAAAGTGGATGATGATGAATTGGACGGAGAAATGAAGGTCCCCAATTGATTGTTGACCTCACAAACAGAAGGATCATTGAAAGCATTCGAAAATGCAAATTCTTGTTTAACTACATTGGGGCAATTCCCTGAAGCAGTCTGCAGGCCTTCCAGACCTACTGTAGTTTGAGCATTTTGCATGGCAACATACCTCCTCCTGTCATTCAAATATGTAATCATTTAATGAAATGAGCTGATGCCAGTTCTCTTCATAAAAGCAAAGTAGAACAGATAATTTACAAGGTTTAATGATTTCTACGAGCTTAAGTTGTTAGGATATCAGCAAACCTTTATTTTTGTATTCTAACACTATGTGGATATTCTGAAGTTCCCAATAAACTCTATATTTATGTGTCAATGGTTTCCATAAGGAACAAAAATAATTTAAAATTTCAATATTATATGGGTTTCCAAGGGTCAAAGAACCAAATCCCAAAATAAAGGGCTTGACATTTTTTACAACATCAACTGAGGCCTCAACCAAGGGCATGAAACACTCTATAGAATCAATTGTGAACTGATTCCAGAAGACAGTTTTAACTCAAATTCTGTTGTTATCTATTAACAAATGTATATACAATACCGTAATTCAGAGGATCGGCTTCTTGTCATAGGCTGAGAACTATGAAACCAGGCCTGCGTTAATTGTAAAATATTAGATATAAAATGAAGAATCCTTGAACTAAATCCTGAAATGGATCAATATCAACATGCCTTAGCCAAATATAACTCACTAGCCTGCATTCCTCTTTCAACACCATGCCTGACAAATTGAGACCAAACTAAATGAATATAACTATCTTGACAAATGTTTACCATGTAAAGAAAATCATAATGTAAATTTAACATTTTCAAGGTTCCCGAAATTTAACATAAGGGGCACATACTATATACACATATATGTTACATGACAACTTCTTGGAAGGGAGCAGTAGCCACCTGATTGAATTTTGATTGTTGTCACCAGACATTTCGTCAGGCATGACATTAATTTGTGGATATAAACAATCGTTGCTTCTTTTCCTTTGAAGTAGACCAACATGTTGCTGACCAGACAAACTAGCAATTTCAGTAGATATCCTGTGATGTACAGAGTAATTATGAGCAAGGAAACCAAGAAGATGAAAATCAGGATGACAAGATCTTGAAGTTCAAAATTAGTAAAAAAAATTCAGAGAATGAGAGAATAAATCAGCAGGTGCAATGAAAAATCAACGTGATAGATCATTTTTTACAACTAAGATATTCATCTAGTATGCAATAAATTTAAACAGAGGCATACCGATGATCATAAAAAATACATCACACATTTACTTGCAGGGGTTATGCAGTTTGAAATTACAATAACATTGCAGAACAATGTTTAGTGGAAGCCCTCATGAAAGATAAGGGGTCTAAGATCCATGGAAACAAGAGGTAACTAGACTAACCCTATACCAACTAGAAACAGAACATAGAATCTAAGTGATTTTATTGGTATGCTTTACTTTCAAGTAAAGTAATGAGAATTCAGTTAAAAGAAAGTAAATTGAGGAGAATTAATATCATTGTTGTTGTGGTAGCTGCTAATGCATATTACATACAAGATCAACACTTTCCTTTCATTATTTAAGTATGTTGTCCCTGCATCATTTTTAGCTAAAGAATCAACAATTACACACCCATATAAGTACCACATACTTGCAGTCTGGAAACTAACAACATTTTACATGCTTGTCATTTAAAGGTTGCTAGAACTGCAACCCACTTACCTCCGTGATCCTTGTCGAGTACGATGTGCAATGCTTGATGTGTTGAAGCAATTGGTCTGAACAGGATATATGCCAATCAAAGAAAAAAGACAATCAGGAATGGGATAGTAAGCCACGTATAGGAAGGAGCCCAAACCTACAAGTGCTTACACATATTTATTTTTTGGCAGCCTTATTTTTTCTTCTGGTTGATAAGTTATATTAGATGGTAAAGCAGATCAGGAGATCAATCCATATCATCCAGTTTCTATTGAATTTGTTAAATGTTATATGAACCAATGACTTGAGTATCAGACTGTAGAGTTATCGAAAAATGCTATAGGGAAAAACTGTCAGTAAATCAGTGGGCTGGGATCTTTCAGATATCCAGTGAGATTTTTATCAAAATCCATGGAACAAATGCTCAATGTTTCATCAAGCTCCGTAGTAGGAATTTCTGCCAAGTTAGAGAAGAATCATAAATGAGAGACAATGAAGCATAGTTCCATGGAATGAATGGTATTTGAATGTGAATGACATGCCATTTTAACTGACTCAAAGCTAGATACTTTATCAGACATCCGATGAATGATCAACTGTCAACCAGAATTAAGTAAATGAATAATATATAGGTATAACACGGCTGCTTGCCTCTCCAGTTGTGAGCCAGCTCTTGAAGAGCTCCTCGCTATCTGTACGAAAGTTTTGAGACAAATTCTTAAAACCAAGCATCTCCATGGTTGGTAGAGGCGTTGCAACTGAGCTCTCCATATAAGATCTCAGGATCAACTCCTCACTTGTATTCCTATAGAAGTCAGAAAGCCCTCTTCCTTCCATCTGCTGCCCCTCACTTCTTGCAAGCACCTGACCCTCGAACGAGTTTATTATATTCTGCCGACTGCTTTCTGGTTTCATAAAAGAATCATTCACTTAGCTTCCTTTATTTCCTTCATTGACCATACTATTAACTTTTCCCACAAACAAAAAAATAGAAGCCCCCCAAAAGGGTCAACTCTTATATACCTGTCAGCTATAATTGAACTACGTACTCAAGCTGGTGATGATCCTCTGATCCCTCTCAAACTTGCTACTCATGCGAAACGAATTTGAACCAAGTTGACAAGAAACTGTATCTCTCAAGTCTCAAGTCTGACCTGATCAACAATAACACCGGCTGTGAATTATCAAAACAACAATAACACCAGCTGGGAAAGAGTTCAAACATTAAAACCAACCATACATGGATAAAGAAAAGGTCCTAAGTACCAAGAGATTATATGTCAACATTACACGTATTTTTCTTTTGAGCAATTTTACAAGCATATGTTGGGCTGTGGTCAACAAAACTAAATATTATAAAAACTGCGGTATCCATGACTTCGGGTTCTCTAAAGATTCCCAAAACCATACATTGTCTCTTCTTTCTCATGAAACGGTTATTCTTGCTGCAGTAAGTTACTTCAATTGTTTAACGGTTCGTCAAACACAGGAAGATTAAGAAATGAATTTAGTACATATTAAGCTAAATGTAATCTTTCAGGCAACGGACTTATAACTCAAGTGGTTAAGAACATTTATCCCAGCACCTGAGGTCTCAAGCTTGATTCCTCCTATCCCTAGTATCCCTTATATAAAAAAAAAAAAAAAAAAGAAAAAAAAAAAAAAAAGAAAGGAAAAGTAATCTTTCAGTAAAACATAAAATGTGTGAATATTTTATTTTTATTTTTTGGTTTTTTCATATCAAATAATAAACAATATGCAGAAGTCCAGATGGTAATTTACCACATAAACAGCAATGAAATGATGGCAGCAATGAAAGGGACTTGGTGCATCCGTCCTTTTGCTTTTTATTTTAAAAGTGTAGCCGTTGGGAGGGCGTTGTCATAGGCAAGTAGTAGACTTTTTATATATATATATGGTAAATTGGTAATGGTCCATTCGGAATTTAATATAAGTCAAGTGGCAAAATTTGAGAGGATAGAAAAATCATTGCTCCATTGCAAGCCCGTTTCTTTTTGTTTTGTTTTGTTTTGTTTTTGCTGATCAGTCTGAAGGCTGCTTATGACTTAGGGAGATTAAGTGGGGAAGGTGCATTTTTAGGGAGGACCCAATAAGTGTCAAATCTGCCTATGAATTGGTCACTAACATGAACGTTCTTAACCATGCTTCTATGAATATAACCTACCTCTTTTATTTTTATGTGTGTTTGATGCAATGGTGAATCTAGGAATTTTTATAGGGATAGACTAAATAATTTTTTTTTATAGAGAAGATATATTATAAGCCTTTTTTCTCTTGAAACAAAAATGTAAATAAAATTTTATAAATCAAACAAAGTCACATTACAAGCAAATATAACACAGAAAAGTACAAAATATAAATAAATATAAAATTAAACACATTGTCCAACTTCAAAAAAATATGTTCGATGGCAAAAAAATTTAAAGAGCTTGCCCTTCGAATCTCATCACGTTGATTGATTGGGTGTTCACAAATTGGAATGCGTTTCCAAGGATCCCGTTCTAAAGAAGCAATATCAAACTCTTTAGGTTGAACTACTTGAGATCCGAGTTCAAAAAGTTCCTCAGGAATTGAAGTATCAACATTAGATGCAGAATGTGTATCCTTGCTATCGTTACCACTTTTTTTTGAAGAATGAATAAATAGTTTTTCCTCTTTTTGCCGGTCTATTATTATCATGTGACATGATATCCTAACAAGAAATACTAGACACCAAAAATCATATATGCTAATTAATAATTCAAGTTGCAAAAATAAAACATATATCAACAATCTCCAAAAAATTTCACCCAAACCCTAAACCACAAAAACTTAACAACAACAATTAAAATTGGAAATTGAATATATATAAAATAAAAAAAAAGAGAAAAACTTACTAGGATTGAAGAACCCACTGAAGATAGATTGGTAAATTTTTTAGAGCAGGAGAGCTATTTTCTCTAGCCTCTCAAGGTTCAAATATGGCGTTTTGGGTGGCTAGAAGAAATCTTTTGATGTTTGCTCTCTCTGGGTGTAGCCCAACATCAATACCATTAGAATAGCTCAAGTTGGTAAAGTCTTGGCGTGAGTTTTGCTTCTAATCAAATTTATAAAGGTTTGGATTGATGTTTATTATTTCCTATATGCTTCAGGAATGGGGCATATTTTAATTAGAGGATTGAGCTATTATTTACTTTACTTAGATTGGGCTATTATTAGTTTATTATATTTATTTGGTGCAGTGGGCTAATATTTATTGGAGTAGGAATAAACTTATAAAATTTAAACCATATTTAATATTTAGAAATCTTCTCCTAGGCTGGAGCCCATCCCAGTCTAGGCATAAATCCGCCCTTGTGTTGATGTTCAAATGAGAGATATGAGTGGTTTCGCCTATGGTACTTATGGGAGTGATTTTCCTCCTAGGGAATATTCGTCTCAAGATCCCTTCTTCCTCTTCACTTCTCTTTCTCCTACAAAACAACACGGAGTGAAAAATACCACACCCCGGGGGTGTTGGCCAAAGGCCTTCCAATGCCTAAGTTGGGTCGACTGTGTATAGGAGAAACAGTAGCTAACAAAGTGTATGGAGATTTCTCTCGAGAAGAACCGGGTGGCCGGAGCCTTGTGTGTGTGTGTGTGTGTGTGTGTGAGAGAGAGAGAGAGAGAGAGAGAGAGAGAGAGAGAGAGTGGCGGCTAGGGTTTGTGAGAGAGGATTTCTACAGGGTTTTAGACGTACCTCAAACCTTGTGCGTAGCCATGTATTTATAAGAGTCTCGGAGCTAGGGTTTCGGAAAAATAATTCCACACATGGAAAGGAAATATTCTCCCCCAATTTGGAGAGATTGAGTTAATTAGGGATTTGATTAAAATCAAATCCACAATTATGGCAAGGATCCCTAATTTAGTCAAATAATTCCCAAATTGATTGGATTAATTATTTGACCTAGGATTTGTAAATATTTTGCTTCCACAAATGTCTCTCAGTTTCTGCATGGCGCATGGTGGCATGGAGGTGTGAATGAATGGTTGGATTGTCCAACTCCATAGGCTTCTGAGTGGAGGAGGACTTTGACTTGCTAATTTTTTTGAAATTGGGTTCCCAGTTGGAATGGGCTTGGGGCTCCTTGTAGGTCAAGGAACCTCAACTACTTTAAATATAGGGCTCCTCCTTACTTATTTTCAAATTGCAGAGTCTCTTCCCCCATTTTCTCTGAGTGAGAGAGTTCTTGGAAGATTGCATTGCTTGTCATGGAGAAGAGTGCACCCCAAGGAAGATTAACTTGAGCCTTCAAACATATATTTTTTTTTTCTGCTCTTTGACTTTTGGCAGCAAGGAGGAGATGATAAGCCTAAGTAATCATGTGGGCAGGAGTAGGTGAGGCACGCACTAGGGTGAGCAGGGCCTGAGGCAGGCTGGGCCAGGTGCGCGTCGTGGGCTTTGCGCGCTGTGGGCCTCATGTTGGAGTTGGCGCGAGTTGGGCCAGGCTGGAGCAATCGCGAGCACTCGCACTGGAGCTGGAAGCACGTTGGGTTTTTTTTTTTTTTTTTTTTTTTTTTCCTACCTGGGATGCTTCAAGCTGCTCTAATTCAATGAAAGTCATAACCGCTTCTTCAAGCTGGATCAGATAGTTTGGGAATTCTTTTACTTCTTCGAGGTGAGACGTTGCGAGAAGTATGCTCAGGTTCGCGTCAAGCTTTTTGATAGTTTAAGTCAAGGCGATCATATGTGGCATACGGACGTGCTGATTTAGTATTGTAGGCTGCAATCAAGAGGGCTAGAGAGTCATATGCTCGAGCAAAGAGTCATTCAATTGCGCGAACTGTTGGTTCGGGAGCTGGTGATAACTCTGATGGGGATGAGCATCTGTCTGATTGCTCAAAACAAACTTCCTGTCAAGTCTATCTGCTTATGCCAAGCTAGTTGACCATATACATCAGGCTAGCGCCCTTGACACTTTCTCGAGCCTTTCCCTAAATAAGCAAGAAGAAGCTGCCATGTATCATCTTCAAAAGGAGATGGTTTTTGTTGTTGGGGTCATGCAGAACTCGTCTGTTGTTTCCCCCTTTTATGCTCTGCTCGATGAGCTGATGAAGAAGAATCCTGATCTGATTGACAAGCTCTTGAATGAAGAAGAATGCTAATTTAACTAACAAGCTCTCGAACGAGATTAAGGAGAGTATGTCTGAGATGAAGGAGAGTATGTCTGCACTGAAGAGTTCTCTTGGCCAAAAATATTGTGAGCTCAAGTATCTTGTTGCTACCCTGCTCGACCACAAAAAGGCCTACTTTCACCTTGAACATGAGTATGCCGTTCTGGCCCAAAACTGTGACAAGTTGCTAATCAAGTTTGACACCCATGTTGAAGTGATGGAGGCATCCAAGGATGAGATGGCTGCTAATGCGTACAAGCTGGGATACTTGGACTGCAGAAATGGTGCTTCTTCTTATTGCCTCATCGAAGATGAAGATGCTGAACTGCTCTACCTTAACGTGCCTCTTGCTCAAAGTGAGCAGATCAATGCTGTGGATGTAGAAGCAGTTGAATCTTTATAAGTGGCATGTTTGGCCTATGTCCGAAGACATGTTGATAGCTCCGGTAAGTGTATGTCCGGAGACATGTAGATGATAGTGGCATGTTTGCCCTATGTCCGGAGACTTGTCAATAGCTCCCGTAAGTGTATGTCTAGAGACATGTAGATGAGAGTAGCCCGTTTGGCCTATGTCCAGAGACATGTCGATAGCTCTCATGGGAGTAGCTCGTTTGGCTATGTTCGAAGACATGTCGATAGCTCCCGTAAGTGTATGTCTAGAGACATGTAGATGATTGTGGCCCGTTTGGCCTATGTCCGAAGGCATGTCAATAGCTCTCATAAGATACTCCATTGAAAGAAAAGCTCGAACTTGTATTAATGTTGGTGTGATAACATCGAAAGTAACTTGTCTTCAACGGAGGTGAGGGAGGCTTGTCGCCTGCTAGGAGCTGAGCTGGTCAGTACAGATAGGACCTCCTACAGTGGTGGGCATTCTATTATCTCATAATTTCCTTCCTCTTTTAAGGTGTCGAGGGTATATCTTCCTCTACCCCTAGACCGGTGGATCATGTAGGGGCCTTCAAAGTTGGGCTTCATCTTCTTCGACCCTTGCCTTGGTGCTGTGATGAAAGTTTTTCTAAGCACAAGGTCTCCAGGTTGAAATTGTATGATCTTGGCCTTCTTGTTGTAGTAAGAAGTCAGCTGTTGCTAGTAAGCTGCAACTCGAACAATGGCATTTTTTCGTTCTTCTTCAAGCAGATCAAGGTTGACTTTCATCTGTTTGCAGTTTTGGTCAAGATTGCCGACTTCAATGCTCATGGATGGAACTGTGATGTGCGGGAGGATGATTACCTCAATCCTGTAGACCAGCGAAAATAGTGGCTGGCCAATCGATCTTCTTTTGGTTGTGCGATAAGCCCATAAGATTCCTAGTAGCTCGTCAACCCATTTTCCTTCTGTGCCTTCTAGTCTTTTCTTCAGTCAGTCTAGTAAAATCTTGTTGGATGCCTCTGCTTGGCCATTACCTTATGGATATCTTGGAGTTGACAAGTGCTATATGAGGCCATATTTCGCAAAAAAGTGGTGATCTGCCTGCCAACGAACTATGTGCCTTTGTCGGTGACTATCGATTGTGGGTAGTCGAATTGACAGATGATGTTCCTCCAGATAAACGGTTCAACGTTGGCTTCCTTGGTAGATGATAGTGCATTGGCCTCGATCCACTTAGTGAAGTAGTCATTAGCAACGATCATTATGTCTTTCTTGGTAGGTGCAGGCGGCATAGGTCCCACCAAGTCAATGACTCACTGCATGAATGGCCATAGGCTGTTTTGCAAGTTGTACACCTCGGCTGGCAGGTTGGGGATTGATTTATAGCTTTGGCATCGATCGCATCTTCGAACATACTTAGTGGAGTCTTGGCGCATGATGGGCCAGAAGTAGCCTATGATGAGAGCCTTTTGGGCAAGTGATATACCCCTATCGTGATTCCCACATTCGTCGCTGTGTATTTTGCCGAGCACCTTGAGCATTTGCAGGTATTTGATGTAGGTGAGATGAGGACCAGAGTATGATCTGCGAACAAGCATGTTGTCATTCATGTAGTATCTCGCAACTTTCTGCTTGATTTTTCTGGCCTCAGACTTGTCATTTGGCAAGTTCTCATTCACCAGGTAGTCAATGATGGGATCTTGCCAGCTAGGATCCTCGTCAATCTGCATCAAGTCTGGCTGCTCTGTCTCTT
Organism: Prunus kanzakura; assembly: GCA_020521455.1. Lineage (NCBI taxonomy): Eukaryota > Viridiplantae > Streptophyta > Magnoliopsida > Rosales > Rosaceae > Prunus > Prunus kanzakura. The sequence continues at coordinate 472,713 of BPUM01000911.1, read as the reverse complement.
CAATGCTTGGTCAGTCAAGGTGTTTGACTGGGATGAAACGTCTGAACTGGGTATCAGCGATGATCCCAGGCTTGCAGTGCTTCTGCATGCAAGTTCTCTACCCAGGGCACCTGTTGGATGGTGAAGATAGAAAATGCCTTCAACAGCTCTTGGACTTTGTTAAGGTATAAAATCATCATCGGGTGCTTCACCATGTATTCTCTTAAGGCTTGATTTGTGATCGGCTGGGAATCTGAGTAGATGGTCAGCTTCTTGATTGATAGCTCATTTGCCAAGCGCAAGCCAACGAGCAATGCCTCGTACTCTGCCTCATTGTTCGAGGCCGGGAAGCCAAGCATGATAGCTTGCTCCAACAAGGTTTCATTCGGGGTGATTATGATTACGCCTGCTCTAGCTCCCTTTTGGTTCGATGCCCTGTCTACGCGCAATTGCCACGTGTCTTTGGGTAGGTCAAGTTTGCCGTATTTTTGTTGACCAGCTACTCTTCTTTAGCCGATGGAGTGAATTCTAAGACAAAGTTTGCTAAAGCTTGGGCTTTTATTGCAGTCTTCGGCTGGTAGAGGAGGTCGTAATGGCTTAGTTCTATAGCCCACTTCATTAGTCGTTGAGAAGTGTCAGGGCTATGGAGAATTGATCTCAAAAGAAAGTCGGTCATGACAATGATTCGGTGAGCTTGGTAGTAGGGTCTCTGTTTTCTCATAGAAATAACAAGAGCCAAAATAAGCTTCTCCAACTTCGGGTAGCGAGTCTCTACATCGAGGAGAGCTTTTGACGTGTAGAATACCAGATGTTGGGCCCCTAGTTCTTCTCGGATGAGAGCTGAGCTGACGGCCAAGTTAGACAATGCCAAGTACACAAACAAGTTTTCACCAGGAACTAGTTTTGAGAGTAGGGGAGGCGAAGTGAGGTAAGTCTTAAGATTCTGGAAAGCTACTTCGCACTCCTCGTCCCACTTTTTTTTTTGTCCCTTCTTCAAAGCTTTGAAGAATGGTCTGCACTTATCGGTAGATCTCAAAAGGAATCAGTTGAGGGTGACTTCATCTCGAGAATGGCCTTGATTTGGCATGGGTGTGCTTTGATACCTCATTGAGTGACTAGGTATCCTAAGAATCAACCGAACGATACACCAAACATGCATTTACTTGGGTTCAGCTTCATGCAATACTGTTGGAGCAGGTGAAATGCTTCGGTAAGGTTCTTGATGTGGTCTGCACGCTCAGGAGCTTTGGCTAGCATACCGTCCACGTAGACTTCCATAGTTTTACCAATTTGAACCTTGAAAATTTTATTCACAAGCCATTGGTAGATCGCTCTTCCGTATTTTAGCCCAAAGGAGACCTTGAAGCAATAGGCTCCTCTCCCGATGATGAAAAAGGTCTTCGCCTTCTCATTCTTGTCCATCAGGATTTGATTGTAACCGGAGTAAGCGTCCATAAAGCTGAGCAGTTGATTGCCAGAAGTTGAATCCATAAGCTGGTTGATTTTCGGCAATGGGAAATTATCCTTAGGGCATGCCTTGTTGAGGTCGGTGTAATTTATTCAAACTTTCCACTTGCCTTGGTCTCTCTTTGCTACCAAAACAATGTTGGCCAGCCATTATGAGTAGCAGATCTCTTTGATGAAGCCGACAGCTAGGAGTTTATCTATCTTAGCTTCAATGATCGCGACTTGCTCAAGAGTGAAGTTGTGTCTCTTTTGTGCCACTAGCTTGCTGGTCGGGTGGACTTGGAGCCGGTGGCAGATGAATCGCAGGTCATGCCAGGCATGTCATAGGGCGACCACGCGAACACGTCCTTATTGTTATGGATGAAGGTGGTCAACTCCACCTTCTCGTCTAGGCTTAGGCACAAGCCGATCCGTGCTCTTCTGTCTAGCTAGTCAGGATCAAGGGGTACTAGCTCAATGTCTTCCTCAGGCTTCCAACCTTTGTCAGGGGAGGCCTCTGGGCAGATTCCCTCGTCTTGATCGTGGCTCCTTAGTTGCTATTGGGAGGTGGCATCTTCTTTCCCTTTCAGGTCTGCTTGACCGTTGGGAACACAACCTGCCTCTTTGGTAGTTTGTATCATTGGTGTGAACTGCAACTGTTTGCTCTTTTTTAGCCCTTGGGCTATGCATCTCCTTGTCATGGCTTGATAACTGTTGATCTGCCCTATTCTGCCCCCAGGGATGGGGTGGCGGATATTCCGGTGTGAGGTAGATGTGGGGCTTCAATCTTTCAGGTCTGCTTGACCGTTGGGAACACAACCTGCCTCTTTGGTAGTTTGTATCATTGGTGTGAACTGCAACTGTTTGCTCTTTTTTAGCCCTTGGGCTATGCATCTCCTTGTCATGGCTTGATAACTGTTGATCTGCCCTATTCTGCCCCCAGGGATGGGGTGGCGGATATTCCGGTGTGAGGTAGATGTGAGGCTTCAATCTTACCGATCCATGGTTAGCCCAAGATTCCGTTGTAGGGGAGACCTCATTGATGACCATGAAGGTCTGCGAGCAGACCACCGAGGGTGAATAGATGTCAAGGTCAATTGTTCCCACAGTGATTAATGTGGTCTAATTGAAGCCAGTGAGCGATTTGGCAAGTTTGTTGATCTTAGGGTTCCAATCCCATCTGTTGGACAACAGACAGTTGCAGGATGTTGGATGCACTGCCTTCGTCCACAGCTTGTTCAATCTAGATGCAAATGACGAGGGCGTCATTATGTAGCAAATCAAGTCCGATCAGGTCCTTTTTTTGAAAGCCGATGATAGGAGTGTCCTCAATGGCTGGATTGCTGGTTATGACTTGGGAGACGAAAGTCGCCTGTTTGATTTTTCTTTTTTACTCCCTTGTGGTTAGCTCAGACTCCTGGGAGTCACCTAGGATCGTGTTGATTCGAATGACTTTTTGGGGAAGTTTCTTGGCAGCTGCATCATGGTCTACCTCTTCGAGGTGCCTTTTCCAAGCGAAGCAGTTGTTTGTGTAATGATCGTGCTCTCTGTGGAATACTCAGTATTTATTGGTCTCCCTTTTGAAGCGGCAATTGCCATTCACTTGTGCCAGAATCGGGTGAATCGAGATAGTGAACTCAGTGAAGGTTTCTACTGTCGCAACTCCTCCTTAGGGCTAAAATTTGCGCTTGTATCGGTTCTTATTGTCGAACTTGCCATTTTTTTGGCTTGCCTGCTTAGCTCGTTGATTGACTTCCTTGCTTACTTTCTTGGTAGTGATACGGTTGTCATCCTAGAGTGCATAGTGCTCTGTCGTTGTGAAGACTTCTGCTAGTGTTTGGCTCAGAGCGACGGTCAACTCACAGTATAACTCATGCTCAACTGGCAAGCCCTTCTAGAAAGTTGAGGATGCGATTAGATCATCACATCCTATGATGTTCACCTTTCCAGCCTTGAATCTTTTGAGGTAGTCTCATAGAGACATGTCAGGCTTCTTATGCATATTAAACAGGTGGTCTGGCTGTTTTCTAACGTTCCGGTAGGAGGTGTATTTCTTTGTGAAAATGAGGGCAAACTCCTTGAGCTGCTCCTCACAAGGTCATTGTGAACACCTTGCATATCAGGGCATTGTTTGCTTTGTACAGGATCATAGCACTCTTGAATTGCTTCAAATAGCTCTCAGGGTCAGAGTCCCCCTTGAACAGTGTGATGGACGGTGTTGTGAACCACTTCGGAGGTGTGGCCTGCTCCACCTCGTCGATGAAGGGCGAGGATTTGACTTGATCAACTTCCCTGCGCAGGCCTCCTCCGTTCTTCCGTTAATTAGAGACTTTGGAGTCGGTCATTCACAAGCCTCTTGACATCTTCTGCCCGCAGGGCTTGTGGCTCGGGTCAACGTCTTCCGTGCCTCGGACGGCGTTAGTATATTGAGCTTGTGCGGGTTTCTCTATGGCTGGTCCCCGTGAGTTGGTTCTTGAGCGGGTTGGTGAGCGTTGGTCGTTGCGTTTGTCACGCAACTATTCACCAACTCGAGCTCCTTGTGGGCCCAGCCTAGAATGTATACTTCTTTGTAGGCCTAGGTGAGTGTGGACATTGGACTGTGGGCCCTCCCTCTCGTGCACATTGGTCTTTGGACCTAATCTCGAACGGATCATCGATTGGCTCCGAGTACATGCAGATGCCTCATCAACACTTTCTCATTCTCTCCCATGGCTGGTTTGTCATTATCCGACTAGCCTAGAACCTCTCGAACTGTGAGCCGGTATGCCCGTGCGTTCTTCTCTCCTCGCCCTGGGATCCAAGGTCAAGGCCCTAACCCAGGTTGATATGCCTGAGTAGCCATTCAATCAAATTCTTTTGGTCGTCGACTCTCTATGCTAGCTGATCAACCCATGAGTTAAGGTCCACTTGACTATGTGGATCAGGAAGAGTGGTGTGCATTGAGCCCAAAGGCATATGGACTAGGGCTACATTGGACCCATATACGGGTGCATACGTCAAGTGTGACAGCAAAGGAAGGAATGGATGGATTTGTTCCAAAACCGAGGTGCGACCCAAGACGGCATTGAGGTAGCCGTGAATGGCAATTCCATCATGGACGGAGACGATGATACTTGGCCCTTGCAGCGGCTAGGTGAAGGAGGAGGCCATGGGGCTGTGCAATTGTGCTACAATTCCAGAAGCTGTGTGGTGTAGCAACTGCTGCTTTTCGGTGATGAGGAACTTCCGACTGCTGCATTTGGCAGTGGCAAGGTGGATTCAATAGCAATCCCTTGCAGTTGCAGCAAGGTTTCCTTCGTGAAATTGTGAGATATAGGGTTCAGACCCGTCTCAAATTGCTTCATGCGATGGTCATACTCCTTATAAGTCTATTTCTAACCATGGTTGATCAGAACAAAGTGTGGAAATGGGTTTGGAGCACACATTGAGTATTAACTCGCGCTCTTAATAAAAGCACCAATTTGTGGGAGTGATTTTCCTCCCAAGGGAATATTCGTCTCAAGACCCCTTCTTCCTCTTCGCTTCTCGTTCTTCATGCAAAACAACACGGAGTGAAAAGACTACACCCAGGGGTTGTTGGCCAAAGGCCCTCCGATGTCAAAGTTAGGTCGACTGTGTGTAGAAGAAACAATAGCTAACAAGTGCACAGAGATTTTTCTCGGGGAGAATTGAGTGGCCAGAGCCATGTGTGGTGGTCAGAGCCTTGTGTGTGTGTGTGTGTGTGTGTGTGAGAGAGAGAGAGAGAGAGAGAGAGAGAGAGAGAGAGAGAGAGAATGTGTGTAGAGGCTAGGAGAGGGGATTTCTACAGAGTTTCGGACGTACAAACCTTGTGCGTAGCCATGTATTTATAGGAGTCTTAGATGCTAGGATTTTGGAAGAATAATTCCAAACATGGAAATGAATTATTCTCCCCCAATTTGTAGAGATTGAGTTAATTAGGGATTTGATCCAATTATGGCAAGGATCCCTAATTTAGTCAAATAATTCTCAAATTGATTGGATTAATTATTTAACCTATGATCTATAAATATAAACTAACAATCTTAGTTGACCAAAAAAAAACTAACAATCTTAGTACTATTAGGCATCCCAAAACCCTATAAAACAATGGGTAGAAGTGCTTCCTTTGGGCCTGATCATGTTCAATCGAGCATTACATAGCTAAAAGAGTATGCCCAAATGGGTCTAACCCATCATGAATTAATTAAATCTTCATTAATTATGAAAACACCCTAACTTCTTTTTAAATTCAACATATAACTTTCGTCGATTACTCAATTACCCCAATTAATTACCAATTTAATTAATGTTACCTTCCCTTTTGCCAAAATCACTATTCAAGGACGAATTTGTGCCTTTGTATGCTCCATAAGTAGTGGATTCTTAATGGGATCAAACCAAGATTTAAGTGGGGTTCGTGGCGGTGGGTTGTTGTGCTAGTCTCCTTGGGGTTTAGACCTCATAGGTGGGTCTAATGGGCCCTACTATGGGGTGTTTCCTCGTTGTGAAAAAAAAAAACATTATTCACTTCTATTGATTGCTTGTGACCTTTTATATTCTAATCAATTTGGCAGTGGTATAAAAAATCTTAGCAATAATTAATATTTACGATTTAGAACTCATTTTTAATATACAAATTTAGTTATATACCCAATCTTAGACATAGTCTTATAAAGAAACCCTATAGCATTTAAAAATTATAAACACACCCAAAAAAAACCCAAAAATTTATAGGTGTCAATATTTTCAATTTAATAGCTATTTTTTAGTTTATTTGTGTGTGTAAAATACCTATATTGCCCTTATACTATGGATTTAAAAGAGAAAAATCAGATATGCCCAAATACCAAATCTATCCAAAAACCAAATTTGCCAAAAAAACCAAATCATATTTATTTTCTCCTTTCTCGCTGGTGCTTTCTCGATGTTGGAGCAAGAGGAGCTTCCATTGAAGCTCAGTCTTAGGTCCAACTATATTCTTCATCTCTAATCAACAATTTTCAATATTTCACCTTCGATTTCTTGTTCTAAAATCGTGCTTCTATTGATATATTTTTTTTCGGATTGTTCGGAACCTCGAACGAACCTCGATCAGATGCTCTTAGCTCTACTCCTCATCTTCGAGCTCTACTACTCTTTCACCAAGTCGTCGTCGTCGTTGTTGTCATCGTCGTCATCGTCATTTGGTTTGGACTTGAGATTTTTGATCTTTTGCTTCAATTATGTGTTTCTCTTCGAATATTAGTTGATTTTTGAAATGTATTTTAAGCTTTGATGATCGATTTATCTTTTGTTATTATTTCAATTATGGATCACATTTTTGTTTAAAAATTTACTTCTATGACATATGTGGGGTGCTTTTTCTTCCGGTAGCTACAAATGGGCTGGGCTGCCGTAAGAAGCGAACTAACAAAGTTATCCCCCTGTGCTTGAGTTCGAAGATCAAGCCCCAAGAATATTTTGAAAGGGTAGTGAAGCCTTAGGAAATACCTTGGTTACCTTCACCAATGAAAGTAACAACAACTTATAGATTAATTTTCTAGCTTGGCATGAGAGGCTTGTGGCATGGAAGCAAAATTGCCATGAGTTTAGCACTGAAGAGAAAGCTGTGTGTTTCTGCGGAAAAAAAAAAAGGGGGAAGGTATTAAGATGGGAGAGGATGGATTTGTAGGAAGGTTTGGTGGGGAGAGATGGGAATGGATGGCTTAAGTGTTTTTCCGGCAGCTTGACAGAGGCTCTGTCAAATACTATAGCAATCTGCCAGAAAAGGGGAAAATAAGGGAGAAGGGTTAGTAGAGCACAAATTTGCTGGGTTTTGCAGGTGAGAGAGGAAGCTTGCTTTCCAGATGTGGATGATGCTTGCTGGGTTGAAGAGGCCTCCTTTTATAGCCGCTGGAAGCTGGCCTTTCCCAAGAAACCCTAATGGTTTCTACCCAATTTTGGCCAAGCTTTTTCCTTCCTTTCTCCTCTTATCTTATTCTGGCAAAATCTTCTCTACCCAATCCCACAAAATTAGGGATTTTTGGGAGCTCAATGCTCTTCCCGCGACTGCCATAGTGGAGGACTTCTTATTTCCAGCCATCTCCCTCTCTTCTTTCCTTCTTTCTTCTCTGACCAGATCTGATGGGGGAAAGGAATGGGTATGCATGCTGGTTCAAAGGGTGATTCTTCTCCTAGCAGCCTGCGCGCCAACATCCCCTAGTCCTTTGGATGTTTTTGCTTGAAACTTGTTTCTTCCCATGGGCTAGAGCCTCCCAGCAGTTCTACTCACGTGGTCCTCCAAGCTCCCTTCGTGGCTTTTGTTCTTCAGCCAAGTGCTGGGGCTTTTGCAGATCTTTATTTTAGTTATTTGGGCCTTCTAAGACAATAAGTTGGTTTATCAAATAAATGGGCTAACTTCACCAAGTGTTGGGCTATTTTGTTGAGGTGAGGGGCTGATTTTTCTAGGATATTGGGCTATTTTCTTTCTCTCTTGTGCTTACCCATGTTTGGGCCTAAGAAATGGGCTTGAGTCCCGAGGCTCCCAAGCAACCCGGGACCTCCATTTCTCCGCTCATCAATGGGCCTCATGACAACTTATTACCATCCATACCACAACCCACTCAAGTAAGCCCCGGGCATTTGAGTGGCTTGGGCCCACTTACGCTTGTAGTGTGACGGGCTTTCGTGTGTTCCAACCCGTGCCTTTTCTTAATAAGGCGTTGCATTGGGCAGGAAATTTATTCAGGCCCAACTATGAATTTTTTGGGCCTCAATAGCAGACTATTAACAATGTACTTCTATGACATAATAGTATCAACAATCTGGGCTCGGCTTGTTTTGAGTTGGTCTGGTTTGTTCTTTCTTCATCTTTTCTTTGGTGGACATGTATTAGTGTGCGCCGCGCAAATCTCACGGCCTGGGGTTCCGGGCCGAGGGGATCTGCGTTGAACACGCGGTTTGCTGCTTTTGGACGGGGTGCGTTTGTGCGCGGGCGTGCCAGCACGGTCGACCGTGCGTCGAGATGTTTGAGGTGTTGATAGTGTTTGGATGGTGCGCCTGTCTGAACTCGTCTTCTAATCAAACGATTGTAGCCGAGAGAAGAACTAGTCTCGGCTGTAAGGTTCACGGCCTGAACTACAAGGCCGTTGAGTGGTGGTGTTTGGTGGGTTTTGGGGCGGTGCTCCGGCGCGCCACTCGATGAGCGGCGGTCGTATGATATATGGGGTGAGTGAGCGAACAACAAGGGTGGTGCTCCGGCGCCTTGAAAATCAAGGGTCGTTTGATATATTGATGAATGGATTTTCCTTACAAACTAACACTACTCCTAGAAAAGCAAGTAAAGATATTGAAAGTGCATTACAGGAAAATATAAGTTGCTCCGTGGGAGGCTTTTGTTTGGTGTTTGAACCCTTTGAAAGTGGTCTTGAGTCTTGTATTTATAGGTAGAGCTCCTGGAGGGATAATCGAGGCTGAAAATCTGCATGCTGGAGCCTGATTATACCAAGTGGGTAGTCCAATCGACATTTGGGATTGTGAAGTATGGTGGTGTGACTCCATGAATCCCGGTGAATCTCGGCCGCCGCCCTAATCGTGGGTTCTGCGCTTCTGGCCGTGGAGACGCATTTATTGCTCTGATAGCCAATTACCTAATCTCTCAAACTGCAAAGAGCTTTGTGAGAATGTTGGCGTCTAATCATTCTGATTTCTGTCACCAAATCCTGACTCCAATCACTTCCCACCTTCCCTCGCGCATTGAATGCTCATTCTTGGCCAGTGGGTTTGCTGCAATAAACAGAGACCTTGCTTCATTAAATGGAGCGTGGGACCCTGCTGTCACGTGACGATCTGACTTTAATGCCTTTGGCCGTGACCTCGCTCGATCTCGGCCTCGGCCTATAACCTTGGCCGAGATAACCATGCCTTGGCGATTTTCCTCATGTTTCTCTGGAAAGCCAAACACCCTGACAAAACGCTGTGTTTCAGCTTGAGGCCGAGAAGAGTTATTCCCTCGGCCGATTCACGGCCGTGGTTTATTAGGCACAAACAATTAGAAATAGCAACATGATAAGCATTAATCAACATGACAGTAAACTAGCAGTGTTATTATCCTAGACTGGAAGATTACAGGGGTAGACATGCATTAGAAATAGGATGTCATAGGAAACTAGCAGTGTTAAGACATGTCATTTTTCATGCACTCATAATTGGAACGTTTTTTGGATTATAATATGATTTTATTTCCTTGATCTTCCTTGATTTTAATCAATTAGAATCCATTTAGGAGTGCATCTCATTTAGGCATATTTTGCAATATCTTTTTCCTTACTCTTTCTTTCTCTTATCCATGATTTTTTACTTATCTTTTAAAGTAATTTACTTGCAAATCAAGTTTTAATCAAATCACATTATTAAAGGTGTTGAGATATTCTTAGTAGTTGAACTAAGAATATTAGGATTCCTTTAATGGTGGGATTATCATAAATTTCCTTTATTTGGGTTTTTACTTTCCTATTGTTTTGGGCTTCACGTGTGATCATCATTAGAATAGGAAAATATATTTTCGATTTTATTCAATTTGTGCAAATCAAGTAATTTGGTTTTGACTAGGAAACATATCTTTGGTTAGCCTTCAATAAAATTGCTTGTTTTTTGGACGTGGAATTTTCTTCCTAGAGAAGAAAAAGTTATATAAAATAAGGCTTGATGTTTTTCTTCTGGTACAGCATTTGAACAATAATTTTGTGTGCTTAAACGTTTAAGAAAGTTGCATTTTTATTGAGATAAATCATCTTCCATGTTTACTTGGTGACTTATCAAACACTTTTATCATTCCTATTGCATTCATTTGCATGTTCGGTGACTCATACGGTTAAGGGTACCAAGACTATGATGGCAGTTTTTCTCCAGTGAGCTTGAATCGATCGTGACCAGTATCGGATTCAACATACGGAGAGTTGGAAGAACTCCATTGAGCTTGAAGCAATCGTGACTAGTATGACATTCAACATAAGGAGTGCCGAAGATCATCCCATGACAAAAGTTGAGTTATGAAGAATTTGGTAAACATTATCTAGAATGTGTCTAGGATAAATGTGTGAGTATTTTTTGTAATCATCGTTCTATAGTGGATTTGCCTTGGACTATCAGGTCTCATGGAATTTCCCCAAAGGTGGGGTTTTACCATGTAAAATACTTTATGTGTTCTCTCTATTTTTACGTTCTAAACTGTACAAGATTGATACATCGTATCAATCCCTTTGGCATGTTTTATTTGTATTACCGTATTACTCTTGACTACTCAAAACACAAACTTTACTCTTTTAGTGTTTTAAGCCATCCTATAGGTATTTTCATCATCATTCTATAGTGGATTTGTATTGGACTGAAGAGTCCCATGAATTTTCCTCAAAGGTGGGGTTTTACCACGTAAAATAATTTTCTACGTGTTCCTTTACTTTATGCTCTGCACGTTTCAGGATTGATAAGCCATATCAATCCTATTACCGAAGTTTATTTTTAATTATTGATTATAATCTTAAATTGTTCTATTCACTCTCCTCTAGGCATTTTTAGTCATCCTACAGGTAATTTCACATGAAATTACCATCAAATCCTAATTTTATACTATGAAGAACACTCCATCAAACATGACTCGTATTTGATTCGATAGAATTAAAAAAACTAGTTCTAATTCATGTCACACTTTGGCAAGATTTGTCTAAATCATACTATATAATGTCTCATGGAATATTATCCTCATTTACTAGAGGTGATCGATCATATATTGTACATTCATTGTCTCCATACACAAATCATTAAGCGTGAGCTATAATCATGACATGTATAACTTTATTCAAGAATTCATGTATACAGTCACTTTCCGTGTCCCCCCCCCCAATATACAATATATGCATTCACATTTTTAAGCAGAGACAAAATGTGTCTTTTGGAATCGTTAATGCCCAGTTAATAGTCTTACGACTGAAATTATTTAGGAACTAGTACAGAGTAGAAGTCTCCAACTGTAGCTCTTAGAACATTATTTCCTCGCCGAAGCTTTGTTGGACTCTTTTATGCTTGAAATACATAAAAGAATGAGTTTCCCTTGGTTTGATTTTTGTATCTTCTTGATTCTTCCATCACTGACTCCAGTACACAATGCTCTTCGTACTGTCTTGGTATGGGGTAATCACATATATTACGGGAACTCCTATGCCCATAAGAAAGAAGAAAAAAAAAACAGATAAATTGTGTGGGATTTTTCCATGCTGGTGATGTTAACAGTCTAGAAGAGGAAGCTTAAGAATTGAGAAAGCTAAGAAGGAAGAAGAATATTCAAGAAAATAATATGCTCTGTATATTGATTTTCACAGAATGAATTACAATCGTGTGTCATCAGTGTCATATATCTCAATAACCAAGACTTAACAATCTAACTAATTACAGCAAATACTAACTAACAACACGTGAGCACACACGTGACAGCTTAACTGAATACAAACTAACTAATATTGTTATCATTCGCCCTCAAACCCAACTCTGGATCCTGCTCTGGATTTCCAAGTCGCATACTAATACAGTGACTTAAGAAAATAGGACTATGCAGTCCTTTAGTAAACACATCTGCAATTTGCTCTTGAGTAGGAACATACTGAACATTCAGATCATTCCTTTGAACCCTTTCACGAACAAAGTGAAAATCTGTATCCAAGTGTTTGATTCGTGAATGATATACAGGATTACTACTAAGTGCCAAAGCAGACAGATTGTCACAAAAGATGGTAGGAGGTTGAGGCAAGCACACTTTCAAGTCTAGCAAAACCTGTCGAATCCAAGCCAAATCTGCAGTTGTATTAGCCAATGCCCTATACTCGGCCTTTGTTGAACTTCTGGATACAGACCCTTGCTTCTTAGACTGCCATGAGATAGGATTATGTCCAAGAAATACCACAAAACCTGTAGTTGACCTACTAGTATTTATGTCCCCCGCCCAGTCAGCATCACTATAAGCTTGTAATTGCCAAGGACCATGAGTAAAGTGAATCCCATAATTCATAGTACCTTGAATGTATCTCAAAATTCTTTTGACCAATTTGAAATGTATCTCAGTGGGAGCAGTCATATACTGATACACAGTATTGACAGCATAGGATGTATCTCAAAATTCTTTTGACCAATTTGAAATGTATCTCAGTGGGAGCAGTCATATACTGATACACAGTATTGACAGCATAGGATAAGTCAGGTCTTGTGAAAGTTAAGTATTGTAAGGCACCAACAATACTTCTATAAAATGTAGGATCATGCAATGGTTCTCTTTCGGACATTAAGACTTGGTTATGTGGCTTGCAAGGAGTAGGACAAGCCCTACAATTACTCAGACCAGCCTTTTTCAATAGATCTTTAGCATACTTGTGCTGATGTACAAAAATGTCACCTGTAGAATTGTAAGACATCTGAAGGCCAAGGAAATAAGCTCAATGGATTAATAATTAAAGGGTAATTTAGGAATAATGGTGGGTGGAAAAATATGATTGTGTTTTTTCAAATTTATATAGTTAATGGAAAGATAAGATAAGTGGGAAAATAGGACCAGATTGTGGAAATAGAAGCACTCCTTAAAAATACTTATGTTCCTATGATTGACTTTAAGGCACATACCTAACGCAATCTGTAGGCACAAATTTGACTTGATTTGTGAAACTTGCAGCTAATAAATTGCGCAAATTTTTCTTTGAGCAATGAACATCAACCAAAGTGTAAGGAATGGATCTCGCTTTCTATGCCCTGTGAGTCAGTGACTTGAAATTCAAATTTTTTTTTTATTATAATGAAGCTGAACTTTCCATTAAATTGTAATAGTCATAACATCATCGGACAACAATGAAGATAACCATACAGGTTATTCTAGTCAAAAAAGGTCTCCTGATCTAAAATAAAGCTTGCCTGTATTGAATCACCCAAAAAGAATAATGAATAATAGTGAAGATTGAAAACTATATTGAATTGCCAGCCTAGGGAAAGCTGTGACAGCAACAATGAAAACTGAAACAGAAAACATGGATAAACTCAACTGTTTTACATAATCATAATGTCAGTGACTTCAAAGGAATCGCCCAAAAAAATTCTTAAGTTTCTTAATGAACATTAAAGTAATTATAACTCTTAACAAAAGAAAATATTCTCCATGTGGAATTAGAATTTAGAATCATTCATCAAGATCAAGTTTTCAAAAACAAAAAACGGTGAGGATGACTTAAACTCATTGATGGCAAACTTGGAAGTTCCAAACTCCAAACGAAATATACTTTCTTTTAGCTTTCAAGTTGTAGTTAGTTGATTATCACAAACTGTTGTTCAGAACAGTAGAAGCACATATATATACACTACTAATACAAGTTGCAAAGGGCCTAGAATCAGGAAAATTAAGGTCAGCTAACAGTCACAAATTCCCAACTAATGGTAACAAGGTTAACCTGGTCCAATCATCTGGTATTACACTTCAAAGAACAGATGACGTGCTAATCAATCTCCACTAGCACAGCCCCTACAACCACAATGCACACACTCTATAACCTTCTCCTCCCGCAGATGCTTGGGCACTCGGCAAACGCATGTAGTGGCATAGTTATGATCCCGAGGCTGCATGCATCTCAAACAGCAGAGACGTTCGTAACCAGGCTGCATTTTAAACGCAAACCATATGTCATCATATGTTATTAGAGTTGAGTTATAATATAATAGTAATTCAACGGACTTAGATAAAATGACACAAGGTACACGAGTTTGCAATATTTTCCTCATAATTCCAATGTTCTAATAAAAGTAACTGTTATCCAATAGTTTTGCGTACAACCTGCGAATATATTACAGAAGGTGCAATACATGTAGAATGAGAACTTCAAACTGAGTTCAATCAAATGTTGAAAGATCTCTCATATTGCTTAATATCTTCATGGTATGCATATCCATGTCATAACTACACATGTCCCATGTGTATGTATTTCCCTTGCATTTGCCAATTTTCTACCAATGCTATGTTCACTCCAATTTTCAAATATAAAATATTCATGCTTATGCTCTTTGAACCTTATTTACATGGAACTCCAATTCCAAACCAGACAACTTATTTCCAAGTTTGATATATCATGCAGTGAACTCCACACACAAATAATCCAAATGAAGAAAAAGAAAACAAATCAAGATAGAAGAGATCTGAGATAAAACCTTTTTCCATTTTGCAATTAGATTGCGGTCAGCATAGCCTTGGTCCAGGCAGAACTCATATAATTCCTTGGATATTTCTTTTCTTCGGTGGTAAAGGTCAAAAATGTAGCGGCTCTTTTGATGTGCTATTTTGAAAATAGGCCACAAGGTCTCACATTTCCTCTTACCATCATGAGTATCATTCTCAGCTGTCCAAAAGAATAAGGAAATATGCATTAGTATCCTTTTGGGTCCTTAAACACATATTTTATAAAGTGCAGCGAACAATGTCATAAAAACAAGGAAACATTCAAACCTTCTCTCATCTTAGCTTGTAGTTCACGAAGGGTAGGCTCAATCAGTTCCCAACCTTCTGGGTATTTGACTCGGTTTGTCTTTACCTTGGGCATTTTCTACCTGTCATCAGTGGCAACATAAGATGAATTAATAGTCTGAAAATTACAAAGGTCATCAACATTTAATCAACATATTTTCCCCACAAAGAATAAAAAGATGTCTCAGGTATAGGAAATTAGAGAAATAATTTAATCACGAAACTTATTTAATCACGCACATATTCAGTTTTCATTTTCCTATTGTCTTAAGAAACCTTCATATTCATTAGTGACAATCACAAATGATGAGCACCAGACACAGACCCAGGAATTGAAATTGGGGTTGGCTGAACTTTTAAGCCAAAAATTAAGTCAAACGTTTCACTCTAAATATCTGAAGAATCTCATTTTCTTTTATGACATTTCCCAAAATTGTAGCTGGCAAGCCCACAAGATGTTAAGCTAACAACCAGAGGAACGCCAAAAGGCTGAAAGCTGAAATAAAACAATGAGAGTCCACTCGAAAATTCATAAAGCCACAGCAACATAGTTATACAAACATCAATCAAAATTTTAACAACAGAAGTCTGGAGCTCCAACTCAATTCCAAAATCCCAATGCCTTTCCTAAACTAAATCCCTAAGTTCGAAAATTAAGCAGAATTAAAATCAGAAATTAGACATTAATTGAACCCCTGAATCCCTTTGTCCCTAGATTATATTTCAATTAATAAAAACCCTAATTCCTAAATCCCTGAACTAGAATTTAGAAACAATAATAATAAATTAAATTAGAAGAAGAAGAAGAAGAAGAAGAGAAGTAGGAGGCTAGGCTGAGCTGAAAGGATGAAGGACTTACCGAGGAGGCTGGAGCAGTGGAGCGAGCGGCTGCAAGGTTGAGGACTGGCTGGGCGGGCTGGATGAGCTGGCCTATACCCAAGGACGTTTCGGAAATATTCGGAAAGGAGGGACGGGGAGGGGTGGTTTTCGAGGTAGAGATTGTTATCTGAAAAAAAAAAAAAAAATTTGAATAAACATTATGGAAATTACTAAAAAAATGTGAAATTTTTAATGAAATTTTGACCCGTATTTATTTAATTATATGCAAATGAAGCAGGCAAAATTGTAATATAACAACTTGGGTGGCATGTTTTGCCTATCCATTTGCCTTATAAAAAATGTTGGTCACTCAAAGGGATTAAACAATGCAAGTCTACAAACCATTATTATATTATTTATTTTTAGCTTTTACATTTACTATTATATTTTAGGCTTTTTATCACAAATGGTTCCTTAGGTTTGCAAAATTATCGCATTTCGTCCCTAACGTTTTTTTGTGACACTAATGGTCCCTAAGGTTACCCTTCACACATCAAAATGGTCCCTGCCATTAGCTTCCGTCAAATTTTCTGTTAAGTAGCTGACGTGGCACGTGTGTGGAGCCTACACATCCAATAGTATACATCCACGTGGCTTTAAATAAAATATATTATATTATAAATATTTTTAAACTTAGAATCCAAAAAATAAATAAATAAATAAAACCTGTACCATCTGCGTTCTCCCTCCGCCAGCACCTCCAACCCTCGCAGACCCACTCTTTGCCTCTCTCTCCCTTCTCTTCCTCCCTCCTCTCTCCAAAACAGAAATGTTCTAATATTGGGCAACTTCCATACCAAGTCATTGCGAATGCAGCTCCTTGCCTCATGGTATGCAGTAAAGATTTTGTCAAAAATGCATAGTTTTTTCTCTGGTGGGAGTGAATTAGCTGATGAACCAAGTATATCTTTCTCCAATTCTTGAGCTGAACAAGGTTATCACATCAAAACAAAACATGACACTTTATTAGGATTATAAACGTGAAAAAAGAAAGAAAGAAAAATTATATGATGAATCAGACACTATATTTGCACAACAATTTATTTATGTCGGAGCCATTATATTAAGAAACAAATAAATTAAACAAATTACTTACCTTTTAAAATGGAAATGATTTGCAGGTTTTGGTCAAACAAAAAAGGACCCAAGGTACTGCAACTATGCTAAGCCCGATCTTGGTTCCAATGCTGCAGAGACAGGTTCTGGGTAAAAACGAGTGCAGAAATTCAACAAAAATGATTAGCTTCTATTTTAAAAACTGAAGCAAATGATCTTCCTTGGTTGTGGGTTTCATTGATTTTCAAACAAAAAAGGACCCAAGTGTTTATTTCATCAAGCTATGGTAGATGCAGAAACTACATCAAGCTATGGTAGATCAGCTTGTAAAAATCAAGGAAGATGAGGGAGAGAGAGAAAGAGAAGGGAGGAAAAGGAGGGAGAGAGAGGCAGAGTGGGTCTGCGAGGGTCGGTGCGAGGTGCCGACAGAGGAGGTACAGGTCTTTTTTTTTTTTTTTTGGGATTTTAAGTTATAAATTATTTAAAATATAATATATTTTATTTAAAGCCACATGGATGTATACTATTGGATGTGTGGGCTCCATACACGTGCCACATCAGCTACTTAACAGAAAATTTGACGGAAGCTAACGATAGGGACCATTTTGATGTGTGAAGGGTAACCTTAGGGACCATTAGTGTCACAAAAAAACGTTAGGGATGAAATGCGATAATTTTGCAAACCTAAGGGACCATTTGTGATAAAAAGCTTATATTTTATACAAAGTATGTTAGAGAGTGTAGATGGTATTTTATTATGAAAAGCAAGTGGGGTCCAATATACCTCTTTACTTTGAAGTAGGCAATATTGCTTTGTTGGGGAGAGTAGGTATTTTTGTCTACCCGTTTGCCTCTTCCCTTAGACCATCACCAATCATATTGAGGCTAAACTCAAATTTTCACCCTCTAAAATACAACTATTCATGTATTTTTAGGACTCAAATTTTTTTTTTTCCTCCAACCATGCAGGCTCATAATTTGAGTCTGCAACTTTATTTAAATTGTTTTAAAATGGTTAACCTTTAATTTTTCTTGACATTATTTTTGTTTCAACATTCAGGATTTAATTTTCTGAACATTTTAACCTTAAAAAAATTCAAAATTCAAAACATAATATAATTTCACTTTTAAGTAGGCCTGGGCACAGGATGGAGGTCATCCCGGTGTCAATCCCGGATAGAAGCATCGAGATGGGACGGGATGAGGGGTTTTCAAAAAACGTTCGAACCATACTGGCCCCAAACGGGACTGATATGATTCAATGTCATTTTATATAGAGAGAGAGAGAGAGAGAGAGAGAGAGAAGGAGAGTAAGAGGATCTGATTGAAATCGAAAGGGATTTTGGGAATTAGGGCGGCGTATATGAATGATAGAGAGAGAGAGAGAGAGAGAGAGAGAGAGAGAGAGAGAGAGGGGGGGGGGGGATGGAGGAGGAGGAGAAGAAGATGAGATCGATCAATGGTGGAGGATTTGGGAATTACGGCTTCAAATCGATGATTGAGAAAGGAGAAGAGAAGAGAAGAATAGATAGAAGGAAGGAAAGGACGAAGGAAACAAAGCTCGAGTCGAATGTTCGTGAGAAAGGAGGAACTAAAATTGGGATTTATTATTTATTTGGTACTGTTCGGTACAGTATGGCACCGAACGGGATCACAAATTTGGAACAGGGGTCGTGCTAAACAGTAACGGGATGACACAGTATCATCCCGTTTACACTTCAACACCAAATGGGATGACACAAGATTGGCATGGTTTTGGGATGATTTCAGTATTCCGGTTTTGATGCCCACCCCTACTTTTAAGTACGACAAAAGAAAAAAAAAAGGCACATCAACTTAAAAAAAATTTCCACAAAACATAGCAACTTTAAGTTGCAAGTTTAATAATTAAAAAAAAGAAATAACAACTACAAATGGTGAGCTACCACTTGTCATGGGGAAGCAAAGGGAGAGCAGCAACTTTCTGTCACGCGGGTCTGCTCCATTTTTCCTCTTCACTTGGGCTGTGCAGCATGAGTTGGGGTCCACAAAAAATTTCCAATCCAGGCAAAACCCAGACTGGAATTCCGCCCAGAATTCCACCCATCTCCAATTTCCACCCCTTAAAATACATAAGTTGGAGATGGATTTTGGGCTCAAAACTCAAATTTTGAGTTCTCACCCCTTGGGTTGGAGATGGCCTTAGAGCATGAAAATGCTAATGTGGCAAGGCAAATGAGGTTCGCCTACTCTTTTGCCTCTTCCCTTGGAGATGCTCAGGGGTGTATCCAATTCAAATTTTTAGGGCCCATTTGATAACCATTTCAATTTTAGTTTTAAGTTTTCATTTTTTGTGCTAGAATATAGAGAAAAAAATAGAGAGAATGGAAGTGAGAATGAGAATTAAGATGGGATTGAGAGGAAGAAAAGAGGGGAGGAGGATGGGAGGAAGGAGTAACAAAAGTGAAACCCAAAACTAAAAGGTGAAATCTATTTGAAATGTTTACACTTTTCAAGTTTTTGTTTTCACTTTTGTTACTCCTCCCTTCCATCATCCCCTCTCATCCTTGCTCCCATTCTCACTCTCATTTTCCTTTAAACTCTAGCATAAAAAATGAAAACTAAAAACTAAAATTGAAATGGTTATCAAACGAGTCCTTAAAGACTTTTATACAGTTTATTATATGGAGGTATCCAATTTATACTTTTAATGCGTTTATAAAAGACACTATTACCAACAAAATAACTTTGTTTGTATACACATCAATTTTATTTACAATTAGGTTTAGCATCTTTTATTAATGAGCAAGGGAAAAAAATCAAGATTTTCATGAGAAATGACTTTTTTTTTGTTAGATGAGAAAATAGTAAGAGATCAATGTTGGAAATATGTCCTAAAGCCAAACATGCGATGTAACTTTATGGATATTTTATTACCTTTTGCGGTAAATCATAAGGGTAATTACGTCAATTTAGGTTATAGTTTCATTAATAGCTATATTTACCTAAAAGACAAGTCTATGGGCAGTGAGATGCAAAAAGCGATCTAAAGAAATTAAGTCTATGAGACCTTTCCCTATAACTCACATCCTAAGGAGTTCCTGGTCATAGGATTGTCAACTAAGCAATGAAAATTCGCAAAGACCAATGTACACTGTATCTCCTCAATTGAGAGAATGACCGGTCTTAAGTCATTTGTGCAGAGACATTAACATAAGTGTATGAGTGTTCACTAGAGAGTGAATTCACTGAACACGATCAACTGGGAGATCTTGCATGGATGTTTTACCTACATGTCAAACAAGATCTCCATAGTTGTAATAATATAAATTAGTTATTGATGGAGGCACCACAGTTGTCTTGTGGAAGCGTTATGAATCTTAGATCATACCAAATAGTTGAGTTCTCTTGAGGGCATGACTTTATAGCATAGTTGGGGTTCATGATTAATCCATGTAGGCAGGTGAGTGTACAACAAGAGATCTCTACCTTCAGTAAAGAGGGAGAATGCTCTAATGATATGATTTAGGAGTCTTTGGCCGAAGCAATAATATGATTGAGAATAGGGATTCTAATCATACTTGTGTGAGTCATATAAGCTTGGAGTTCTCATTAGGGGCTTGTCATATTTTTCGTGCCCTAATGATGCAACCAAGAGCATTGAGTTAGAGAATGATTGTAGTACATTGTAATTCCATCTAAATAGGTTCTTTACCTCATTCTACATTGGCTTGGGTAGCCGTGAAATATTGTTAGACATCACTCACGGTTCATGGAAGCCCTGAGGACATACCATAATTGGGTTCTCATAATAGGGAGAATTAAAAATAGGGTTTAATTCACAATTGATTAAGAAAGAGTCCAAATCGCCCACTGCCTCGCCGATTAGAGCTTAATGGATCGCACACCCATAAAGGTAAGAGATGAAAATTAATTATGAGATGATGAGCAAAGATTAATTAATTTATTGGGCGTAAAATTAGTTTTGGGGTTCGAGGTCCATTGGGCTTGGACCCATTGGGCTTATAAGATGAGTTGTAAATGACAACTTAACTAAAGAAGCTCAAGGGGCTCAATAAAGAAACCAAAACCGACCAAAAGGGAAGTGGAATGGGTTTGACCCATTTGATGACTCACATGAGTCATTTTAAGTTGGATATGGGTCATGGGTGACTCAACTTAAAATGTCTAGCCTATAAATATATAGTTAAGCCTTGAGTCATCTTAGGGGATTGAGTGAGGCGAGTGAGGCACTCTCACTCTCCCCTCTACCATGGCCGACAACCTAGGGGTGTTGAACACTAGCATCTTCAACCCCTAGGCTTCATCTCCTTCTCTCTTCATTGGTGTGTATGAAATTAGAGGTCATGCACTTGTGTGGTTTTCTTGGAGAATCTTTTGGTGAAGGCCCTCCATGGGTGATCGATGGTATAAAGAAATCTCTTCTCTATCTCTAGTAGTGTTTAGAAGAGTCTAAGTGCTTCAATGTGTTTAGGCTTAAAGATATGGAAAAATATTATATTTTGAACTCATGTTTTTGTATTTAAGCTTCTGTTGACATAATAGAGATTATGTATGCATGTATGTTCAAATGATCTTTGAAAACTAAAAGGTTTCCTTCAATCAAGTATTTGGAAAATAAACAAAATAATAATATTGTGGGGAATGAATTTCTCAAGTAGTTTGGAAATCTTTTATGAAGTCTCTTACTATATGCAGCTAGGCATAAAATGCATCACCATATGAACATGAGTTCATATGAATTTTCATACAAAAAATTTTAAGCTTTCATTGCATAGAGAACTAGATTTTTCCCTTCATTTGAAAAACTTAAAAATTAAAAAAAACAACATGGCACAATCTTATCTATAGGAATATATGTCAGTGTGCGATTTTGGTGTTTTGCGTTTCGCCACATAAGAGGACACCTGACATGTTCTATTGCTTCAATTGTGGAGAATTAATCTCTCCACTGCTTGGAAAGACCTTTGTGCCCTAAAACTCAGAAGAAAGAGACAAGGCTAAATGAGTGTGGTGTGAGCCGAAGAGTCTACAATGCCAAAGTCAGTTGTGAGCAATGAGCAAAGTAGGGTTTCTCGGTTTCAAGGAACATTTATCTTCTTCTTAGGAAGAAAGTTGGTTTATATATGAATTTGTCTTGGCTACTTTGTTGTCGTAGGTGCCTACATGTTGAACGTTTATTGGGCATGTTAAGAGCCATTAGCCCATATGTCAAGTCAATTAGTCGTTTAACTTGGGGTTTGTGAGATAATTACTCAAATTAGGTGAGCATAATCTCCTTAATTATTGCTATCGTAATAAATAAGGACTCGAGGATTTGGGCTGATTCATCGGAGGTGTGCTGCCTAGGGAAGAGTTCTACTAGGCTCATCCCTCTGAGCTGGTGCAAACCTTATCTAAGGCCCGTAAGGCAAGGGGACCCATGTTGAACCATATTTGTATTTAGCCTATCTTGGCAGCAGGCCTTGCAGGGCCTTCCTATGTGACGTGGGCTCATGCGTAGCCACACTTGACAAGATGTATCCAACTTTCTTCGGCCTTTAACTAGGGGTAATTTCGTCCATATGGATGTCTCTCAATGCACGTGGCGTCTGCTCATTGGTGTGTAAATATCTACTCCTATATCAGTAGATATAGGAGTAGCAAATCATCCGTTGTGTAACACACATCATAATCTCGCCAAAATGACAAGCATTTTATAATCATCTTTCTCTGCTTGGACACTTGTGACACATTCGCCAACTACAAGTGCAGTTGTCAACCCGTTTCCACAGCTCCTAAGCATTGTGTGTATTTTAAATCTTACCCGTCTTCTTCTTTCTCCTTGTCACATGTTCTAATCATGCAGCTTCCTGTCTGAGGCTTAGTACACAACCTAATTTGCTTAAGGTAAAGGAAACCCGATTTGGGGATAGCATTTTTCCAAAGAATCTTCTTCTTTGAGCCCCATTTTCTCCATCAATTCTCTATCAATCTGAACTTTCAATCTACTTAAATTTCGAGCTATTCTCGCTTTGTGATCCTGGACACGAGATCTACAACTTGAGGTAAATCTTTATGAGTTTTTAACAGGTTTCAAAGTTTCCCCAATTTGGATTTATTAACTAATTAAGATTTAATTTTGTGAAATAAGGTATTGAGTGAGGATTGAAGAACCTTTTGGAGAACTTAAGGTAATATTTTTTATTTGTTTTGTTGTTAGAACCTAGATTGAAAGGTGATAGTGGTAGAATTTTTCACATAATGAAAATTTTGAATGTGTTTATCAATTATATGGAAACTTTTGATTTTGTTGGATTATGAGGAGAATTAAATTAATTTGAAATGCTGAGCACAAAGTATATTTGGAGGTTTTATTGAATTAAGTGAGTTGTTAATGATATAAGAATAAAAAATTATGTGAAAAAGAAAATTTATTGGAGTTGAAAGACGAGTCTAAAAATGAATAGTTGAATTATTATTATTTTTTATTATAATAAAGGGATTATACTTCATGGGTAGAATTGAGGACTCAAGTAATTATATTAGATGATAATTACATTATTCTTTAATGTATTGATAAAATGTATTGACATTTATATGATTTCTTAAGTGAATATTTGGTAATTATTCTTAAAGCTGACGAAAATTTATATTGCTAAACAAGAAAGTAAGCACGCATAGTTTGAATACCAGGTGGAGATTTTTCTACTCTTGTTAGTGGTTTCTTGGTGCATAGTATGTACATGATGCCCCGTTTATGAGGTTTGCATTGTTTTTGGTTGTTAGAATGCATGTTATGGAAAATTCTTTTGTTTTTCTAGCATGTTGTGTGTTGTTACGATGGTGATGTTTGATGACATGAGAGTGAAGAAACATGTGTAATTACCTTGTGTTTCGATCCCCCAAACCTTCAAAAAGGCCTATTTGAATGAGCTTCGAATAGGCTATATATATGCAGGTAAGGGTAGTCAATTGTAACAACTTGTCTACTACTTTGTGATAATTCTGTACATGTATTGTATCATATAGTGGATGCAAGAAACAAAAATTAACTCAACCAAGTTTTTTATTATTATTGTGCATTCTTCTCTATACTTAGTAGTTAATACTTATTTTCAAACCTAACTGCGGTTACTTGTTGTGGGGAAAATAATCATACGTGATGATCAACATATGTTCTCAGGTACTATGTTGAGCAACTCTAAAATATCAAATTAAGGTGATCAATTTTGAATGTTTGTGATTTTGTCAACCCTTTTTTTAGAACTTTACTTTTGATTTTGTAAGGTTTAAAGTTAATCTACTTCTTTCCTTTTGACGATGACCAAAAATTTTGTCATTATAATTAAAGAAAAACATAATAAACTCATCTAATAATACTTTGTATTGATTCATAAATCATTAGAAATATCATTGAAATCTTATAAAGTACATAATTCATCATTTGAAATTAAAACAAAAAATCATCAATAAACAACTCATAACATATATAATAAGTCACAAGAATAATTAGAAATAAATTGTATAGCCAAGTCAAGGTGTTTACTTAAAAACAAAAACAAAAAGAAGGTAAATGTTCACTTTTATGATTTTATACATGGGCTAGAAGGGTCAAAGCTAAGAATACAATATATGAAAATAAAAATGCAAATATGTGTTTAGAAGGGTCAAGTGACACTCCTGAGCCTTCATTGGCTTCGTAAGTGAACTAGAGAACTTTTCACATTTGTGTTAACTTTATTTCGCTAGTTGCAATTTAGTATTTGTGAAAAGAATTTGTAAATATTTTTACTCTTGAGATTTTGTTGAACATATCGTTTCTTGTAATTTGTGAAGTTTGCTTTTCTTTTTGTTACTATTATGCATGTTAATTTCATAAAAATGAACCCCCTCCTCCTTTCTAAGCTTGCATTTATGTTTAACTTAGCAAAGTTCGGTGAATTCTTATTGGTGTTTTTATGTTACAATATGTTTTAGAATATTTTTTCCATTGACTTTACTATATATCTAGTGGACTTTGTTACTCAAATATAAGTAAAGTATAACCAAGTTTAAAGTAATATAGGTTTGTGATTTAATATGAGATTCTTGTCCATAGAAAAAACAAAAAAGAAATTAAGATTAAAGCTATTTGTTTATTCATTTTTGTGGGCATTTTCTTGTTGGTTCAACATACTAAATATAAACTAATGTGTGACCGAAATTTTTATCCCAGTAATCTCCATTTATGTAATTTCTTACCTCGTCGTAGTTGTCACAATTTCAATTTCCTAATATTTCTTTATTATCACTAGCCACTAGGAGTTGCAAAATGGACAACATTGTGGATTCCCTAGAGAATGCATACCAAGAGTTTGTCATTGCTGCAACTGATGTGCTCGAAGCCAAGGAAACTTTTGGTGCCCAAAACACACCAGTCACAAAAGCTGCTCTTGAGGCTTTTAAGCATAAATGGGAACTTTTCAGAGTCGCTTGTGATCAAGCTGAGGATTTTGTGGAATCCATGAAGCAAAGGATTGGTTCAGAGTTGCTAATGGACGAGGCAAGTGGCCCAGTGACAAGGAAGTTTGGGCAAATTGGACCAACTGGTCTTCCACCCATTAATGGAGTTAGGTTGCAACATATGTTTAAATTAGTTCGACGACTTCTCACAGAACTTCAACATGGTTCTGTAGCTGCTGAAGGTTATGGAACTCCTGCTAGTTCAACACATTCTCATCAGTCAACTCCTTTTGATGGTAGATTCTCTGAAGATTCAACGTAGCATATATGTTGGAGGCATTTTTCCTAAGAATAAGAAGACATCTACCATCTCTGTTAAATGATTTGGAAGAAAGCTTTAAGTAGTTGTAATTTCCTTATTCTTTTGCATTTGGGTTATATCCCCTTTGACATTTGTAGTGAACTTATTGCTTATGCAAAAGATGGAGAAAACACAAAAACCTAATGTGTCTTAGTTTTGTTTTTTTGGGTTTTTCTAATCTTTTTTATTTCCTAAGAAAACAAATGTGAGTAATACGTGTGTCATGTCATTATGTTACGAATGTTTGACGATCAACCTAATAGTAGAATCACATCAAAGCAATGTTGAAAGATACGCAACGTAAAATGTCACAATTGAAAACATAGGTACTAACGTGCTTCGTGGGGGAAAATTCATAATACTTAAGTGCAAAAACAAAAACAAAAATAATAATCACATTTGAGCTATGACTAGATGTGTCAAACGGACCGGGCTGGCCCGAGCATGACCCAATTAAATAAGGCCCAACATGGCACAACTTGTATCTTTAGATGGACTAGAACAAGGTAATTAGGTCTAATGGGCTAGACCGGCCTGTTTAAAGTCCTTTATTAAATTATATCTATTATAGAGAAAAATAATACATAATATTATTATATTTATATCTTAAATTCAAGTCTATTTCTTTTCTATAATAATATACTAGCCTCTCCGCCAGTGGCGTAGCCAGGAATTCTCTCAAGGAGGGTCAACATTATTAGCCAAGATAAATGGAAAAGCCATACCACCACCAGACTTGGACTAGGATGGTTTAGAGGAGAAGAAAAATGCATACAAGGATGTGCCATGAGAATAAAACTATGAGATAATAGATTAACAACCTAAAATCTTAAGTATCCATTGTTGTTCTACATAAATATTTTAGAATAAGTTCAATTATATAAGAAAAATTTGATGGTTGTTGTTCCAAAAATATTTAATGGGTTTTAAGACAATATTTGAAGATGTTGCTAATTAAACTGAACATGAATAAAAACACTTACGTGGTAGAAGGTCAAACTAGTTGCTCTACCACCCACTTCCATATGCTTCATCAAGGGCGGAACCAAGAATTTTTCAACGGGTGGGCTAGCTAAAGTTATTAGCTTAAAATTTAATGATTATTTTTTTTGGGACGTACTTTCAATTTCTATAGTCTTTGTAGAAATAAAAGTAAACATTAAATCATATAAACCACGCTAGTTCATAGCTCCATAAACTAATTTTCAATAAGTTTTAACATAAACCAAATAGGGTTTAACATCATAGTGGATTGAACATCTAAGGCTTTTTACCTAGATTGACCTTAGTTCCTTCATGCATTCATATCATACATGAAAAATTGTTTTATGTAAAAATATTGACTAAGTATAAAAAATGGGTTTTCGGAATAATCATTTTCTGAAGATAATTTTTGGCAGCTTTTATTCCTCACACATCAAATAAGAAAACTTGATTTTATGGGATTTTAGTATGAAGTATATATTGACTTAATGAGCCATCATTTTTAGCCTAAATCGTATTTTACACTAAAACCGATTTTTCATATTTTGATTTGGTGGGAATTTGATTTTCTAGTATTTTTATTTGAATCCAAATGGGGGGTACTTCCTTATTTACATTGTAAACTTAAGTAAATGGAGTAATATAAAAATAAATAAAAGTAAAATGACAAAGACATTTACTTAAATGTTGAAAGTGGAAATAAGGTAATCTGCCTTGATTCATGCCTTCTTTTCTCAGGGTCAAATTGAAAATAATGAGCAAACAAAAGCCTAAACTGTAAGTGTTACCATTGAGTCAGAAGGGTCATATGACCCTCCTAGGCCTTAATTGGCTCCGCCCTTGCTCTCCGCAGTTTTTAAAAAAGTTTTAAATTTTATTTTAGAATTAAAAAAAGATAATAGGTAGTTATGTTCCATAAAAATAGGATCCATTATCTGATTTTTCTTTTAATTTTAATTTTTTTAAAATGAAAAAGTGTGAATTTACCATATTATCCTCATTTAATTAATAATTTCAATTATTAATGTTTGTATTAACCAAAGGCATTTTCTGGTATTTTTAATGTTTTACCATTCTCTGCCTTTTGCTTTATATATATAGATATTAAAATTTAATATTTTCTTTATATATAAAATAATAATTTTGTTTTTTCAAGTTTTAATTTTTAAAATCCCAATAGTAATTGAAAAAAAATATTTAAATGAAATTGTAAAAAAAATTAAAAAGCAATACATAAGTCAAATTGGCATGGGCCCAAATTGGCCCGATACAAGCCCAATCTCAAATGGGCTAAGACCGTAAACTTGGACCAGAATTGATGGTTTTTCTAAATAAGAGGCCCATCACGACTCATTTATTAAATGGACCAGTTCTAAATAGATCAAACCGGCCGACATATCCCATTCTAAATAGACCAAACCGGCCGACATATCACATTTCACACCTCGCTAGGTGAAAGACCATTTGGCCAAAAAGAACTAAAAAAAATCTAAATGATCAGACCCAACCAAACCGTCTGTGTATTTTCTTAGCTCTGGGTTGTCACTCTCAGGTCCTTAGACTTCATTCACGTTCAAGGTCAGAGAAATGGAACCTTCTTCTCCTTGTCCTAGAAGAAGTGCTACCTCTTCTCAGGTTCCTTCTTTGCCTAAACACACTGACATCTCCAAAGACCAATTGAGCTTTCTGAACCAACAATTCCGAACCCAAGAAGATGTTCTTGACAAAGCTCCTCATCTTTTAACAGCCCTCCACTCTCACTGCTCTGATTTGACTTCTCATCTGCTAGACTTCCAAACAACTCTCAACCGACGCACCGTTTCATGGATTTGCCGCTCTTTTTCAGCCAAAACCGCCCTCCACAATCTCAACCTCAGCCTTCAGAATCTGAGCCTCCTCACATCCCAACGTTCGTATACTCTTTATCTCCATCTGGGTTTTCGCAGTTTCATTATGTTCCTTGTTTTTCTACTTTTGTTCTGACATTTGGGTCTTCTTTTTTATCTTTTGGGTTTTGTAGGCGGGAGTGGTTCAAAGAAGTTGCAGAGAGTTTTAGGTATGGAACTGCCTCGACTTGCTAAGGAAGTGCTGCGAATTGAGACCATCCGCAGTTATCTTGGTGAGTTAGGAACTCACTATTTTGTTTTATACGTTTTTTCGATTTGTCAAATTCATGGAAAATTTACCATTTTTGTCAAATGAAGCTTTATGACTATAACCATTGCCAAATCCAATTCTAGCTGTTGTATGCAAACGTGAGTTAGGGCAGTGAGAGCCCGCCCCCTTGCACTCAAGTTCGAGTCCCCCTCCCCGTAGATTAGATTAATTTAGAAACTATTACTTGTATAAAGAAAAAATAAATAAAAATCTAGCAGTTGTCAATATTTCAGTGCTACTTTATTGAATTAACTAAACCAATGTTTAAAGCTATTATTCACATTCCATACTGTTCGTTTGAAGTATGTAATTTGTCAATCATAGTTGGGGATATTTTGACAAAGCAATGCAAAAAGGGAGATGTAATAGATTAATAATGTGACTCAACTCTGCGATTGTTTAAATTAATTGTTTGAGGTGGCTGCAAATTTATAGCTCATCTATGTCTTTCCCTATGGAACTACGTTTATTCTCATGAATTTCCCTGTACTCTTTTGCTACTTTTAGGGCCACAAAATGCTTAAGGGTTCATAGCTCAAATGTAGCAGATATGATGTCCCTGGTAAATTTCGTTCAGTGACCTAGCTTGAACATTTCCTGCAAAGATTGAAGAATAAAAGACTCTGATTTTTTAAATTATATATATTTATTTAAGAACTCTAGTCATTGCTATCTGCAGTCTCCAGAAATAATTACCATGATTTGCATTACAGGGCTTATTATCATATTGCGATGGTTTTCTTTATACACATCACTTCATCACTTATCTAGTTACATCCAATAATTCTTTAAATCACATAATATATTCTACAAACCTTACCATGTAGTATTTGATCTTCTAAAAATGGGACTGCATAAATGGAAAGGTAATTTTTCTTGTCTTGACCTACCTTGATTTTTTTCCCTTCAATTCATTCTTGTGTTTTATGGTCACGATGTGTACAACTAAATCCAAATCTCATTTGTTTTAATGCTGTCATTATTTTTTGAACTTTGTGTTTTTCCCAAAATGCTTGATATTGAACCCTAACCTCATTTGTTATGATGCTAACATTGCTTTCCAACTTGTGTTTTCTTCAAAATGCTTGTGGTATTGAACTCCCACATAGTGATGTTACTGCATTATTTTCTGATTTTCAATTCTCTTTTGTATGTTTTTTAATCTGTGATGTATGTGTATATTTTGTTTTCCCTTGGAATCCATAAGTTGTATATTTCACTTCTGGATGCTTGTCATGCCTGTCATGTTTGATATTGTTTTCAGTAATTGTCCTTACTCTTTTCTTGTTCAAGTTGTTTACCTATTAGCAATTTGTTTGAGGCCTATGCTTTGTTAACCTAATTGTCAATGCTTACTCAATACTGTCTGTGCTCTCTCTCTCTCTCTCTCTCTCTTCATATCGTAGAAAGTCTCAAGCTAAACTACCTCTTATTATTTCAGAGACTACTCTACAGTTAGAAGCTCTGGTTGGAGATCTAGAAGATGCAGTTCTCTGTTTTGTGAATAGCCACAGTGGAAAAATGTTCTCTGCAAATCCATCAGTAGCTACTGGAACAATTTTGCTATTTTTTTCTTATATTTCAATGCATATTTGAATGGCGGATTAATTGGCAAGGGTCAATTAATCATTACTGTATTTCTGAAATGCAGGACTCTGGAACAAAGCATGAAAAGTTTCTTCAAGCCATAAAAGCATTGAATGATTTAGAAGTATTGATTGATCTTCTGAAACTTCGACCGCAATGGCATCATCTTCTGAAATCTGTTGATACTAGGGTGGATAAAAGTTTGGTTATTCTTCGCCGACAAGTTTTTGCAGATCATAGAGCTCTTCTCGCTTCTCTTGGATGGCCACCAAAACTTTCCACCTCGCAAATTGAAAGAGAAAAATTCTCAGGCCTTCCAAACCCATTAGTTTTAATGCAGGGAGATAAAAGAAAGAGTTATTCAAATAGCTTTCTAGCTCTTTGTGCTGTACAGCATCTACAAACAAGGAGGGAAAAACGACAGCTCAATCTCTTAGGACAAAATGTGTTCAAGGGACAGCTTTGGGCCATTGATGAGCTGGTGTCTCCTATTGCATCACGGTTGGAATACCATTTTTCAAAGTGGGTTGATCAACCTGAACTTATATTCGCTCTTGCATACAAAACTACAAGGGATTTTATTGTAGGAGTAGATGATGTCTTGCAGCCCCTGATTGATAGAGCAAGATTGGGAAGCTATAGTGCTAAAGAAGCTTGGGTTTATGCCATGGTGCAACTACTTTCTGAATTTTTGGAGAAAAGAATATTCTATGCTCTTGCTGAAAGATACAAGGAGAAAGAACTAAAATCTGAAGTTATAGAGTCATGGCTTCATCTCATTGACCTCACTGTTGTATTTGATAAACAAATACAGTCACTTGGAAGTTCGGAAATCAGTCTATTTCTGGGAGAGTCGGAAAGGGTGGGAAGTCCCTCAGGAAGCATTTCAGTGTTGATGCTGTTTTGTAAAAGGCCAGATTGGCTCAAGATTTGGGCAAAGATAGAGCTTGAAAATGGTTGTAAGAAACTCAAAACAGATTTGAAACATGAAAGGGCGTGGTTAGTTGATGATAAATATCAAGATGAGTTGCATTTTGATACAAAATCGGAGCACTTTCTTCTTTCGACTAGAACAGATTATAGAGCTCCATTAATTGCAGAATCTGCTCTCGGAATCACATGGGAAATGGTTGAAAGATGCCAAACTATGCCTGCCACTTCAGCACGTATACAATTTGTTAGGTCAGCTGCTGTCAGATTCCTCTGGTACTTTTTTAAAGTATTGCTTTTACGGTGCAAGAGAACTGAAATTCTTCCAAACAATCCTGATGATCATGCCTTTCTTCCAGCCAATC
Organism: Prunus kanzakura; assembly: GCA_020521455.1. Classification (NCBI taxonomy): domain Eukaryota; kingdom Viridiplantae; phylum Streptophyta; class Magnoliopsida; order Rosales; family Rosaceae; genus Prunus; species Prunus kanzakura. The sequence continues at coordinate 441,023 of BPUM01000911.1, read as the reverse complement.
CTGATGATGATGCCTTAGTTAGAGTCTCTGGATCACTTAATGCTGCCAAATATGTCGAATCCAAACTTCGCCAGTGGAGTGATGACGTGAACTTCTTGGAGATGAAAGTTGCTGAAAATGATACCAGTGTCCTGGGCAAAGATGAGAGTACTGATTCCAGTTTTTTCGGAGAAGAAATAAAAATCTTGGCCGAGCTCGCAACCAACTGGTTGATGGAGATAATTTCTGTTCTTCTTCGTCAGTTCGAAACTCTTTCAAGGGCATTTGTGCAAAAGTTGAAACATGACGAGCAGCGGCTAGAAGGTTTGACTCATGTGGAAGTATCAGCAGCCATGGATTTAAGTATATCGGTTGAGTTTATCGAACCGTTGGATGTTTTGAGAAGTCATCTTGTTCTTTTGAGAATGAGTCTCAATCCTAAAGACTTCTTAGATCTATGGAGATGTGTTGCTGAGGGGCTTGACCGTTTCATATCTTGTAGTGGTTTTCAATCTCGTGACAATGTGAGCAGTCAGTTTGAAACTGATATGCAAGCTTTGTTTTCTGTTTTCCAGCCTTTCTGTGTTCGGCCGGACGCATTTTTCCCTTGTACTAGAGAGACTATAAAACTGTTGAAAATGAACAAGGGAAGAAGGTGAAGCATTTGCAGGTATTTCTTTTTAAGTCTTAGAATGGTGACAATGGAACAAAATTCTCGCATCGATCTGGAATTGTGCAGTTATCTTTTATGAAAGTGGTATTTTTATGGGAGATTCACTATTAAACCCAATATAGGGGCTTAAATTATAAATAAATTTATTTTTTTTTTTAAAAAAAACCTCATATGAAATGGAATTTAAAAATACACCTAAAGTCCATTTACAACATAAGGCAGTCTCCCACTCACAAGGCCAAACCCAAAATATCCCAAATTATAGTTTAAAATCTCTCTCAACCCAAAAAAATGAAGGGGCCAAAATTTGGGAAAATCCAAACTTGAGGTCAAATAGCAATCCAATTACTGCCTGGACTCAAAAAATTTCAATAGAGCCCACCTACAGCTAGCACAGCCCATGTGCAAGAAATCAGATTGGGGGCCGCGCTGCTACACTTCTCTACTGCCTAGTTTGCCACGTTCATATCCGTTTTATGTTGCCGTTGGAATCCAACGGCAACAATTCAAATTTCATTTAAAAAAAAATCTAATAGTTACTTAAATCAATGATATATATTAAATCTAAGCTATTGTAACGATTAAAAAAAAAAAAAGATCCAACGATTGAAATTTAAATCCAACGGTCAAAATAATATTTTGCATTAATCTAAATCAGATTCAAACCCAAAACTCACTCCAAACCCTATAAATACTCACCAATTTCTCAATTAATCTACCAAAAATATTTTTTCTATTTCTCAATTTATTTTTCCTTTGTCAATTTCATCAATCTCCTTTCATTCTCATACTTTCCATATCATTTCAAGCACATCATCTTCTTCATTCTCATACTTTTCATATCATTTCAAGCTTTCAATGGATAACCGTGGCAAGGCCATCTTTTTCTTTATGTTTGATGATGATTCAGATGATGAGGAACATCATCATAGAGTGATACAAGCCATTGTCCACCATACTTCACTGGAGAATGAAGCCACCAAACATGGAGGGTCGATAGTCAGTCGTGAGTACAAGAACCGTGAGAGGGAAGATCGTCATTGCAATCTCATGTCCGACTACTTCAATGAAAGGCCACATTTTAATACTACGGACTTTCGTAGGCAGTTCCAAATGTGGAAAGAATTGTTTTACCGCATCTTGAATGATGTTGTCAACCACGAGCCATACTTTCGCCAGAAAAAAGACGGGCTCGACCAATAAGGGCTATACCCTAAGCAAAAGTTAACCGTTGTCTTTCGTATGCTCGCATGGGGATTCTCGGCTGACGCGACCAACTAGTACTATAGATTGGGTGAAAGCACAGCTCTTGAATCACTCCGTAAGTTTTGTTGCGCTGTTGAAGTCGTGTATGGACAATGGTACCTCAGGTTTCCAAATCCAACTGACCTTTACAGGCTATTGCACAAGGCAAGCTATCGAGGCTTCTCAAGCATGTTAGGAAGTCTTGACTGCATGCACTGAGAATGGAAGAACTGCCCATCTTCTTGGGCAGGCCAGTTTACCGATCACAAAAAAAAAAAAAAAAAAAAAAAAAAAACCCATTGTTGTGCTAGAGGTCGTGGCCTCGTACGACACATGGATATGGTATGTCTTTTTTGGAGCCGTTGGATCCAACAATGATATCAACATTTTAGCTTGTTCTCCATTGTTCAATGATGTGGTACATGAAGTGGCTCCTCATGTTGAATATATTGTCAATGGAAATCAATACTATTTGGGCTACTATTTGGCAGATAGGATCTACCCCCATTGGGCTACTTTGGTGAAGACCATCTCTTCTCATGATAACCCAAAGAAGAGGCTTTTTGCACAAATGCAAGAAGCGTACATGAATGATGTTGAAAGAGCATTTGGAATAGGGATATTTGTAGAAATGTCACATGAACTTATATTTCAGTTTTAATTTGTCACCTTAATTTTTCAAAATCCCTGATTTCTCATCTAACTTTAACATCATCTAATTTTTCATCCATGATTAAGGGTATTTAAGTGTTTTCATTTTTAAGGGTGGTTTAAAAATGAAAAAATCATTATAAAAAATTGCATATCTTTTAAAATAAACCATTAAAAATCAAGGGTCCTTCCTACTAAACATTAAAAAATTAAAAAAATAAAGAAAGAAAATTAAAAATTGCATTTTTTTTCCATCCCCTTGTCGTCTATCTCTATTCTCCCTTCCTCCCCAACCACACCTCCCCTCTCATCTGTTTTTTTTTTCTCCCCCACGACCTGAGCACCCCATCCCCACCCGCAACCCACCCCCACCCTCTCCCTCTATTTGACTCCCATGGATAAAACTATCTTACTGCTTACCAAGATAATAATATTTTGTGAGTTTGTGCTTTTTATTTTTGCAAATTTTTCTCTTTGTTTCAATTCCTAAAGTTTCTAAACTTTTCTGAATTCAAAATAAATGGTTTATTAAATTAAGGATTTAGAGTTTGGATTATTGATATGTTGGCAGGGAGAGCACTCTATGTGCTGTTTGTTTTTCGCTTAGGTACTTGGCAGGCAGTCATCAAATAGAATGAGAGGGTGGGGGCAGGTGGGGGCTGGGGCTGTGGGTGAGGTGAGGATGGGGTGGTCAAGTTGCGAGTGAGATAAAAACAGAGGGATGGGGGAGGAGAGGAAGAGAAATACTTTTTTTTTTCCCCTTGAAAATAGAAAAACTAAAATACCCTTAATAATGGATGAAAAATTGGATGGTATTAATTCAAATGACAAATTATAGATTTTGAAAAATTCAGGTGATATTTCTCTTAAATTTTTCTTTAAGGTGACAAATTGAAACTGAGGTATAAGTTCAGGTGACATTTCTACAAAAATCCATTTGGAATACTACAAGCTCGATGAACTATTGTTCGGGGCCCTGCACATATATGGTGCAAGGATAACCTCCACTCAATCATGATGACGTGTATAATTTTGCACAACATGATTGTGGAGGATGAGTACGAATATGTTGAAGAGAAATCTGATGATGAGGATATGTGTCCACAACGATCCAGAAGGGCCAGAGCAAGACAATATGAGCTGGAGCCAAGCATTACATACGAGTACCACCAAGATACGTAGACTCTCTCTAATTACATCATTCATCATAACATAGTTAGATCTCCACATGTGCATTAGAGTCTCTGACATGATTTGATCGATCACCTTTAGAGGAGCTTTGAAGATGGTGAATGAGGTCGACAAATATAATTTTATTTCAAAAGAAAACACACAACATAATTCTAAAAGAAAACACACAATACTTCAAATTCACCATATATGAATGCCAATAGGAATAAACTAATAACCACCATCGTGGGGGCTTGGATAATAGTCCCCTGAGTTGTCTTCAGGATTAACGGTAGACTGTTGAACCTCTACATATTCTTGCATAATTTCATCTTGTTTATCCCCCCAATACTTCTTTTTTCTTGGAGTAAATTTGGACACGTCCATGGACATTATTTTTTGTTCTTGGGCTTCCTTATCTTGTTGCTTCTGATACGCATAAGCATCAGCTTGATCTTGGACAAACTTGTCCAATATGTTGAGCTTTCGTCTCCTATCCTCCTCAAAAGCAGTACCTTGCTCCACCAATGTTTCCAAGTACTTATCCCTTTTTTGTTGAGAAGTGTCAGCCATCTTCCCTTTTTTTTTGCAGCCTTTTGTTTATCTCGCCCCTCAGGCCTTGGACTAGGCATGGTGATTTCATCTGCATCGTTATCCAAATTCACCATACTTGCACTAGCTCCAGAAGAACGTTGTGTGGGAGGCTCATTTATATCGTTCCACTTTGGGCAATCTTTTAAGATTTCCCAAGCATGGTACAACTTGAAAGGCCTATTTGGAGGCTTATTATCATTAAGAAATATTGTTTTCGCATACACGTCCTACACATGAAAAAATAAATTTAAGTTTGGAGTTGAATAAAATTACAAATATAAATTTAAAGCTTCAATGAGAATGGTTACTTACCACATCATGTAAATTTGAGCCACTTCGTGGGTTCGTATTGGCCTTAGTCAAGCATGCCTTCCAAAGAGAACATTGTTGGTTGATAATCTTGAACCGAGAAGCAATGGCTTGATATGTTCGTCGCTCGGATCCACTAATGCCCGGATCATTTTCCAGAAACTTTTGATATACACGTTGCCAAAATGTGTCGCTTGCTTGATTGGTGCCAATAGCCCCATCTTCACTGACAGAAACCCACCCTTTGCACAATGCCTCATCTTCTTCAGGCCTCCAATTCACACCTCTTTGAGATTTTGTGGACATCTTCAACAAAAATGAAAAGAGATTGATGAGATTGACAAAGGAAAAATAAATTGAGTAATAGAAAAAATGTTTTTGGTAGATTAATTGAGAAATGGATGGGTATTTATAGAGTTTGGAGTGAGTTTTGGGGTTGGATCTGATTTGGATTAATTTAAAATATTATTTTGACCGTTGAATTTAAATTTCAACCGTTGGATCTTTTTTTTTACCGTTAAAATAACTTAGATTTAATCTAGATCATTAATTTAAAGTTACTATTAGAATTTTTTTTTTTTTTTAAAAAGGGAATAGTTGATTTGCAACGGCACTTTTAAGCTTGGAATGAGCCAACAACGGGCCCAGCCTTTTTAAAGTTACTTCAGATTTGTTTTAAAAAAAAAAGTAGCCATTTGAATTGCAACGGCTACAAAACCCGGCGCCGACATGTGGCATGGGCAGCAGACAAACCCATCAGAGCTGGCCCCAGCGCGGGTCCCACCATTTTTCAGAATCACATGGCCTCAGCCACCTCAGCGTGGGGTCCAGCAAACAGTATTGGGTCCAGGCAATACTTGGACCCATATTTGGGTCCAATTTTGGGTTTTCCCAAATTTTGGGTCCTTCATTTTGTTGGGTTGGGAGAGATTTTGGGGGATAATTTGGGTTTGAGTCCTTGCATTAGAGATGGCCTAACAAAACCCAAAACACTCAATAGGGTATCAAAGATTAAATGAAGAAAAGTTTTCCATAAAAAAAAAAAATTAGACTTAAACCATCCTTAAACAATTTAATAAAGTTGCGGACTTAAAATTTGAGTCCGGAAGGTTGGGAGAAAAAACGGTTTGAGTCCAGGTGTTGAGGCCCAAAAAATCCAAGGCCAGGCACAAATATATTCCGGGCCCAGTACGATACCTTACTAAGAAGAAACTCGATTTGGGCATGCGAAAGTTCGTCATCCACGCTCGCACGAGTCACGATCCACATGCCATGCCAAATAAATATGTAATCCGCCACGCTATAGTCTATAAAATACACTGCCTCTACAAGCCCATGCTAATTATCCTGTCAAGCATCATATACTTTTTAAAGGTGACAAAATTCAAGCAAGCCAAGCGACATGCAATGCCAAGCGAAAATCATTATTATTACACCTAGCCATGCTACAAGCTTAAGTGGGCCCAAGCCACGCAAATGCCTGGGCTTGCTCAGCGGGTTGTGGTATGGATGGTTACGAGCATTCACGAGGCCCATTGATGAGCCAAGAAGTGGAAGTTTTGGGCTACTTGGGAGCACCAAAACTCAAGCTCATTTCTTGAGCCCAAACATATGGGTAAGTAAAAGAGATAGAAAAATGACCCAACGCCTTAGGAGAATGTCCAATAGCCTGCATTACTTAGGAATATTCGGCACCAGCTAAAACACCTAGCGCCTTGTCAAAAAACGAAGCAAACAAGCTACTTCCAGCAACTTGACGAAACTATGAAGCCTTAGCTGGCTATTGGAAATAAAATGCCAATGACCCAATATCTTAGAAAAAGCCCAGCCCAGTACCTTATAAAATATCTAGCATTGTCAAAAGCCTCAGAACGAAGTCAAATAGCAAGCCACTGCAAAAACCAACGGAGATTCATAGGAATACCCATTAGACTAACGCCTTTACTCCTGTTTCTTTCTTCTGCAAGCTTTAATAGGAAAACTAGAGTAAAAAGAGGGTGGCGCCTCACCCACATAAGGAAATCCAGCTGTGTAAAGATCTTGGAACCTCAAAAAGGCTTCATGCCTAGGTGCGCAAGCTAGGGAAGTTTCACCAAATGGGGTTGAAATGGAAGAAAGTGAAGGGAAAGGGAGAGAGAGAGGCCTGATAAAATTGAGGGTTCCAGCGCCTATAAAAGGAGGCACCTTCTACCCAGCAAAGGGACGATCATCCAGAGCGCGACCAAGCTTTGTCAAGCGGCTGGGAATTTACTCAAGACACCCCATTCTCTATTTCCATCTCTCCCTCTCTTCCTTAGTCAAGATCCCTTCAAGTCTCTCTCCCCCTTGCCCTGAACATTCGTTTCCATAAGAAATTCAAGCTTTTGTCTCTCTCTCAAATTGCTAAACTTGTGAAGGCTTAGCTCCCATGCCACAAGTTCCTCAAGCTAAGCCATTCCATTGCTAATCTGTCACGTTTATTTGGTTGATTGGTGAAAGAATCCAAGGTGTTTTCTAAAGTTGTCACTACTCCTTTCAAAACTCTCTTGGAGCCCGGTCTTTGAACTCAGAAACAGGGGTAATCTTCTCCGCTCATCCTTTACAGCAGCCCAAGCCCATTCGTCTGGTTGCTGGAAGAAAAAAGACCCCAACACCAGGCAAAACCCAAATAGTAGTCCTTTTTTTAGGGGAAAAATTTGGGTTTAGCCCAAAATGAGTTGGAGAAGGCCTAACAAAACCCAAAACACTCAATAGGGTATCAAAGTGATTTAATAATTAAATTTAAATTCAATAAGGTCAGCTGTCATTTTTGGAGTTTTTTTTTGGTTTGTTTATAAAAATTAAATGATATAAGTATTATCGATATCACTAGTGCTAAGAATGGGTATATAACTAAATATCTCTATTTTTATTGAAAGAACATTACATGAAATGGAAAATAAACTGAGCAACTTATTCACAAAATAAGAAATAAGAAAGTAGTAAAATTAGCTTAATTAACACTCTTGTGAATGCGCGTCCAAAATTAAATAATAAAAAAATCATTCTTTCATCCGTCCTCAATATTTTCTATTTTATCCTCGAACATATGTTTGGTCACTTTATCAACAAAATTTCGCGATATTTAGCAAATGGTTGCTGAAAAATAACGTACCATTCATATTATTGAAAATAAAATGTGGTTTTTTTTTTTCTCAACAATCTTAACAGGCAAGACTAAGCGATTTACAATGGATCCTAATAATCTCCTCATAGTGTCCTCATAAATCACTAACAATGGATATTGATACAATGTCCAAATACAGCGATTGTTTTACAATGAATCTTAATTATTGATCTATCTAGAATCACTTCCAAACGAGACATAAGATACATGACTTTTTTTTTATAAAAAAAATAACTATATATAAACCCATCCAAATTTTTCAAAAAGAAAGAAATTGAACAAATAATTTTTTTTTTCTTTTCTTTGAGTTGGTGCATGGCTGCCTCTCTCATCACATAGAGTAAATGGCCCCTCCAAATTGGCCACTCTTCTGACTGCGTCCAATTGTTGAGCTCATTTGGTGTCCCCTTGAAAGCCTTCATCTCAACCTCTCTTAGGGTTTATTTCGATTGTATGAGATGAGTCTCCAAACGAGGACAACTATTGAAGAAAAACTTGATCCCTTTTTGTTCATTGTTATGCATTGCCGTTTTCAAGGTCAAGTTTCCCCTCCCCTGCACAAGAAAGAGAGGAGGGTGTGAAGAATACAACATTAACATTTTTGCTATGTTTGCCCAAATCTAATAATCAATCATAATATATTTTTTAATTGAATAATATTAATCACTTGAAAAAATTAATTTAAAAAATTGAAAGCAATTAGCTAGTGTGGAAATATACCCCGTAGGCTTGGATGCCATGTTTTAGAAGAGCACTTCTGGTTCTTCAATTTCTCCCATGCCACGCATTTCTATTGAAAAATATACTTCTTGGAGTATATTTGGTAACGCCATCTCGAGGCCCACATGTGCCCTAGAGCCTTCCTCAACTTAAGTGCAAAAGGCTAATGAGGAGAGCGCAGGGCAATTCCTAATTCTAATTCTCTCATATTCTAAATTGATAACCATCACTTAATTAGTGTGTTTTGAAAGATGAAGATGGTAGATTTATAAAATCTTTGGACGGAAAAACCTATGAAAGGAATAAGTTTGTTGAACTACAAACCAAAATTTTCAGTAATTTCACGTGAATACATCGGTTACAAAAGTAAAGAGCCACATTAATTCCAATGACACTTCACGTGAATAGGAAATTTTAAACTAAAAGATTATTTGCAGACATGGGTTTAGCCAACTTGGCTAGAGCAGTTGTGCTCTTCATTCTACACTCGAATTCGAATTTGAAAAATTGAAAAGACTAAACTTTGTTAAGACAACATGCAATTTTTATCAACTAAAGCCTCAACTTAGTGGCACATTGTGGTGACAAGCTTTGTTGCGGCTCTATTATCCTTTTGATTACAAGAATAGCTGAGGATGAGAAGCAGTAAAAGATATGTGCCAAAACTATATATAAATTTTGAAATCTATATCTGTGGCTGTAAACACCCAATGCAATATAAATTGGTTCACAGTTGCTTCATGGCCTCAAAACATTATAATTCAATATGCTCAAGATTGATTTGATGCTATCAAGTAACAAGAGATTAGTGTTGCAGAATGATTCATGTTTACGGTGAACAAAAGGGTTAATACACACCTCAAGGAGTTACGTGAAAACACGAAAAACTTTAGTGGTGTCGGTGTAATTAAACTCGAGAATAAAATGCAGTTGCAAACCAATTAAGCCAAGATGAGTCATAAGTTGTGTGCAAATCTTGCCACCAAATCAAAATCACCAAAAGATGGTTCATAAGTTGGACTTGGGGATCACTGTCATGGACTCTCCTCCCTCCCCCATTGTAGGGCTTATGGCTGATGCACAGCACCAGCAAGCGACTGTTGGGAAACAGAACTCTAGAGGAAGGATCAAATAGGGTAATCTCAAAGCAGGGAATAAAAGAAACCAAATTATGAATAAACTAAATGCATGAATGAATAAGAAAGACTTGAATGCCTTCCATCTCCGTAACTGAATTGCTTGCACCTTTTTAACCTAGATAAAAGAAGAAAAGGAAATTGTGGACAATAAACACATCGTTTCTTAGGGATTGTGAAGTATTTGTATTCCAGAGCCAGAAAATTAGCTACTGAAAAATAGATTACATTATCAAAGATACTTTTACACATCACATATCAAGATTACTGATGTTTCAACTGGGGTAAGTTGCCTATACAGTTTCTGTCTCTGCTCAATATATTCTATTCAACAAGATGATTAAGTGCATTTGGTATCCACTGTTGTATATCATTGTACAGGGAATGATACATTTGCTTTCCGCAACTCCAAATTTGCAGAATCTACGACCCCATGGAGACAAAAGGGAATTTGCGCTTCCAAAAAAGAGTGCTACCCCTACTTCTTAAGAAGAGTGATGATGTCCAGGAGGCCAAGCCTTTTCCCATACTGGATAGCCAACCAACTCATAAAAGAGATGTATGCCACAAGAAAACAAGTGCGCCTGAAGCGGATCATATAGAGAGGAAGCACTCTTGCAGCAAAAAGTTGAGGCAACCGAGATTTCATTTCTTGCAGGAGTTTAACAAAGCTTATGGAGATTAATGAAGTTGAAAAACCAGCAATAACTCCAGCTATAGTTTCCCACCTCCAAAACACAGCTTGTTCCTGGCTGACAAACCAGGAGTGTAAAATCTTCGTCGCACTGAAAAGTAGATGCATTACTAAGACTATACTACAAGAACAAACATAAAACATATCTAGATTGAGACATTATTGAAATGCAACTCAAGTACTCAACCATTGTTAAACAGAGAGAAATTCTCTCAGAAATATAAAAATGATACCTCAACCAAGAGAGAATTATTGGACTAGTTACGATTATTTCCTACTGGAGAGAAATGCCTGCAGCTTATGAAAATAATGTGGAAAAGCTTATGAAAATAATGTGGAAAGGCTTATGAAAATAATGTACATGCTAGAGATTACGGAAAAGCTGGAATATACGTGCCACTAAAAAGATAACCTGGCTACACATCGAAAACATGTAAATGTAGTAGGGTGATATGGGAAGAAGAGAATGGGATGAGACTTCTAACACTTTTGTGAGAAACAACTATGATAAGAAAGAGTACATGCACTATATATGACAAGGACAGTGATGACAGTCGTGCCCTCTCTTTCTCGGCGTTACAACACGGATACTTCCTCCTTTCCTTCAATAGTTCCTTTTATGGAACTAGCATTCTTGTGCCAATGTAGTAGTGTGAGCAGAAGTTCTGCAAGAAGACACTGGTAGCAATGACCTCCGAAGAGGAATTGGGGAAGAATGGGCAGTTTCTGCCCTTTTGTGTTATTTCCATACTCCCCAATTGAGGAAGAATTCAAGCTGATGTAGGACAAGGGTGAATTGAGAATTTAGGTAGTTTAGCGGAAGCGAAAACAATGGAAAACAGAAAATAGAACGAACAAGGATAGGTCTGGAATCACTCCAGGGTTTGGCTTCACACCAAGTAGTCTCCAATATCTGGAAAATAAACTTTTCTTTATATCTCAACAACTCAACTCCATAATGAATTACATGAGAGGGGTATTTATAGCAACCTAAAACCTAGAGACAATAGGATAAAAAATCCCTTGCTAAAACAGAAATTCTAACCTAAATAAAATAGGAAACTTATAAATCCTACTAAAATCTGGAAAACTTATAAATCTTACTAAAATCTGGAAAACCTAGAGAACAAGTTAGAAACTAAACGCAGGAATAAAAAATTGCCTGATTTAAAGACCAAATTAAATTACTTCCTCTTCCATCTCTTTCTTTTGTAAACCCTAATGGGTTTGACAAAGATGTCCTCATCACAAGCTCTCACGTACAAATGTCCTAAGCATAATCTCCAAGCATTTATTTTGATATGAAAGATGTTGTTTGCACGCGTATAAATCCATGCAATCATACACATAAATCACACCACCCATCACAATCACTTATTATGGGATGAAACCAAGTACCTAATCATGCAAACAGATGACTACAGTCACAGAAAAAATTAATCAGTCCCCTGATCATACTATCACTACGAGCAGAAACAAGCACAACCAATACAAGATTCATACATCTCGTTTGGTAATGACTGCAAGCAAACTAGCATGGAGATTATTAGTTGATAACCATTCTTTACAATATGCCACACTACACAGAGATGATGAAGATAGTAAATCCCTTTTCTTTTTCCAAAAGAAACATGAATTTCTATGAGCTATTAGGGGCACTCCAAAAAAGTCATCACGCATTCCTCCTTTGTAAAAAATTTGGAAGGAGTGCAGGATGACTTTTTTGGAGTGCCGATAATAGTTCCCTCTTTATATAAAGAAAATAATACAGTAAATCACAGCAGACAAGGTGGAAAAGTAAGTAGTCAACAAAAATAAAATAAAATAAAAAGAATCCAAAAAAGAAGAAAAACAGAAGAGTTCTCACTACAAACAGAAACCCAACTGCAAATACACTATTAACTTACTATTTCTTTCCAAGCTCCAATTATAAAAGAAAACAGCATATCCCGAAATGCAGATGAAACGGAAACCCAAAGTGAAGACAAAAGTCTACCTCTACCCCAAAACACCTCAGCCCACCCCACATGATTCTAAAAGATCCAGTTATTCCTCTCCAACCAAATAACCGAAAAAATTGCTAAGACACAGAAACTCCATAACTCTATTGGCTGTTTTCCTAACAAACACATTCTGCCTTTCACAAACAAGAGAAAATCAACCGGCCGGAAATACCCAACATATATGCATTTCTCTGAACCTGAACCAAAAATTTAAAGTTACAGGACAGTGAAGAAAAAGATGATCTGCAATTTTACCCTTTCCTTTGGGACATAATGCACCAATTGGAAGAAAGAAAAGTACTCTTTGGATCAAAGCACAGGTATTAGCCCTCCCATGAGCAATTATCCAAGCAAAAAATTGCACCTTAGGAGGTACCATAGTCTTCCAAATAAAAGAAGAGGAAAAGTGGGAAGAGATGAATTAATTCGCATGAAAAACCACACTTACTAGAATCTGACCTAGCAGCATTAAAAAACAAAAATTACCATTCTCCAATAAAGACAACCTAGAAGTGAGCTCTACATTTTCCAATTTTTATTAAATTTTTCTTAAGTATAATAAACCGCTAAGAACTCTATGTGGTATCCATTGCTTGTCTAATTAACTATGAAAAGTATAAAGCGTAAACAATTGTTTAAAAATAGTATATTGAAAATTTTAAATATATTCAGTCCAATTCCATTGAGCATTGAATAGTTTTAAGTAGCAATGTCTCTCACAACGCACTGTATTTGACCTAGATAATACAAATCTATAATACACCTATGTTTTTCTTTCTTTTTAATCGAATGGTAGATGGTTAAATCTCTTGAAGTTTCATTCAAAAATTTCATATTTTTCTCTTATTTTCATTGTTTCTCTTGTGTGCTGTTATCAATGTTTTCATCTTTTGGGACCCGATATGCGTGTCTATGCCAATATTGTTCCCTTGCGTATGAGATAAGTTATTTATCTAGAAGAGTATCCTAATGTGTTCACAAGATTAAGTGAAGAAATCCATAAAGACAGAGCACAACTGATCAGATAAAAGGAAAAACAAAAGGAGAAAAAGGAGTCAGTTTGCTCACAGGATGAAATATCTTCTAATCATCTCAAAGGTAGACGGATCCTTAGCTTGGCAACTGAAGAAACCATCATGATATAAGCTTACTTTGGAAATGCCATATGTGTACCAACAGTCATAAGTTTCATTGACCTGAGCAAACAAAGGTGAGAAAATGAAAAATGTCTATCAAGGAGTTACGGACAATGATGTTTCATCATAGTAAACTTAATATCATATAAATATCAAATTTTACCAAAGTGCAATAATAATTTCAACCCTGAACCACACCATAATCAAAAATCTTTGTAACTTACCTTGAACTTATCTTTGGTCAACCATGCAGCACCAAAATTAGGTCTGCAATCAAGAGGAAGGGCCTCATTTGGAGCCTCTGCCAATGCAAGCTGAGTCTGACCAGAAGACTGATCTTTGTATTCCACCTGCAAACAGGAAAGAAAATAATTAATATTTGACTGAAGAGACCCATATAATTAGAGTTAACATTGCGTGTTTCAACTCTTGTCAAGTTAATCATCATAGCATGACTTTAAAGCAGAATTTCTTCAACTGAAACAACTGTGGCACTACCAGCTCACCCAAAAAGCACACATGCCAACTATCTTTTTCAGCCAAGAAGGCTTCAAAAATGTCATTTGACAACCCCACAAGGAATCTTTCATATAACTCTTTTGGTTCATAGATGAACTGCATTTACCTCAAACTTGAAAAAAAAAAAAAAACTAACAGACATGCACTCTACTCCAAACCTCTAATAAAATAAATTTCCAATTACAAATTGCTTGTAAAGGTACAATCCAGAAATTGCTACTATTAGTTGTGCATTTAATAGAACGATCATATATACAATTTGAGAGTAAGGTAGGCTAACCTTAAAAATTGAAGCCCAATAGTAATCATAACGACATCGAAATCTTCTTCCTTCAAAAGGATAAAACACGTGCTTGGCTTTGTAATTGAACAGTCCAAGCTCACACACCTTAGATGACTTAAGATCAACACCTGTAAAAAGGAAGAGCTATGCCGATTATGATTTCAAGATAGGTACCACAATAATAACGGATCTTCCAAAAACATAACACTAACAGAAAAAGGACAAATGTAACAAAAGTTTATATCGAAAAATGCACTAAGAAAATTATATGTATTATGCATATATAAAATTTTCTGTTCATATATGATCTCAAACAGTTGAGAAAGCTGACTTATATTATTTAAGGACCTCAGGAGAGAAGAGCCCTGTATATGTATATATAAGAATAGGAAAAGTACCACTCCATAAGACATGAATTTCAATTAACACACTTGTATTCATGCGAGAGCAAAGTAACATCCTGAGTATGTAGTTTCAATGCACCTTCCTTCAAAATGCCAGTAAAGCTCATCAAAGCAGAATAAACTAACCCGAGAAAAACAAGCAATTTTGGTCATAGCTCCAACAATCAACCCGGATGATATCTTTGGCATATATAACAGATTGCAAACATCCTACTTTTCTAATTCCTATTCGCAATTTTAAGTCAACCAAACAGTGACATTCAAGCATCCAAACAGACCCAACTCAATTTTCATCCAGAACATACATATTTAATATGTATTAATTTTGAAAAATGACTTACTGCTGGAGACGATCCTGCACTGAGAGGACACAGAAATTGGGCTAGGAACTGAGGAATTGGCGACGAAAATGGCTACGAAGCCAACCAAAAGTGATAGTGCAAAGATAGCAACGATAGGTAAAACGAGAGCCAGAGACCACCGCAGTATTAAATAGGCCACGTTGCCCTTCTCAGAGACCTCCTGAGAATCCATTAAGCTTGGTATTTCCCGAAAATTAGAGGGAATTTGTGGGCTTTTCTGTGTAAGGTCCGGCCACCGGAACCATTTATCCGGTGATCGGAGTGCCCTCGCCAGAGCAGAACAAACAAAAGGAATTGCTGGTCTTTTGTTTTTTTTTTTCTTTCCTGCAGAAGTTCAAATGAGCTGTTGGTCTTTTCGCTTCTTTCTTTGTTCTTTTCCAATTTTTGTTTTGGGAGTCTTCTTTTTCAATTCGTTTTTGTATTCTAGTCAATTCTACCTGAATTTTCCAAAATTCCTTATTTCAGTCTAGAAATTTTCAAATCAATCAATATGATCCTTAATTTTTAAATCCACGCATAAGGGTGCAAGTTGAATTTGAAATTCCAATTCCTCCCGATTTCGATCCTAAATTTTTGAGTTTTGATAAGTTCAAATCAATTCCGACATCTAAAAGTTTCAAAATCCAAAAATTCTGAAAATAGTTGGATTGAAATTGGATGTATCTAATATATTGGGATTTCAAGGTTCAATTACACACAATGACTAATTTCATGTTCAACTAAATATGATCTAATGATCACATACAAGTTGTTCTATACCCGTCCGTTTGAAATTGGAATTTATCTAAATATATTGGGGTTTCAAAGTTAAATTACACATAATGACTAATTTCATGTTGGGGTGTGTCAAATTCAAACTTTTAATGACTTTTATAGAATTTAGAAGTCTGGATATATTCAATTTAGATTTTTAATGAGTTTATAAAAGTCTAGTGGTATTCAATTGTGACTTTTAAAAAGTTCTTGTTTTTTTTTTTTTTTTTTTTTTTTAATAATCAAAATGAGAACTTCCATTCATAAAGAAGCAACATCAATACAACCAGAGCTTCTGGCTTCTCTAGGTGCTACAGAGTGGCCTCATTAAAACCTAGCCATAAAAACCCCAAATGGAGGAAATCGGTCAAGGAAAAAAAGTACCATAGCACCGCAATACATAAGAAAACTAACCGCATTGTCTATCCTTTCCTAGTAGAGTTTGAATCCAGATCGAATCGAGACTCCGGACTGGATCTCCCACCCTGCAAAGTGGATTCAGCTTCCCCACTCAAACCATCATAGGGACTCCTTGAACCTGGACTCCCAACAAGCTCATACCACAGTTGGACTGGACCTCACTCAAATTGGCATTCTCAACTTCCCGCCTAATACTATACCCCCCCTCAATCACATCCACCTCCAATCTACGTTTCTTATTTGGCTGTGGAGACAAGAATCGACAACTGATTGACACATCCCATCCGTCAACGTCAACAGCAAGAGATCTCAATCGAATGTCCAAGGCGATCCTCTTAAAACCTTCCTTCTATCAAACTCAGATTAAAAAGAGAAAAGTAGACACTTCAAATCCTCCAAAGGGACTGCCGTAAAACTTTCCCTCGTGTGCCAGATACTTCGCATAGTACCAAGTAGCACATCCTTGTGGAAGGGTTTACTCGAGAGCAATCGTCCCACTAGCAAGAATCGCTCAGCTTGGTCTGTCCTTGCAAGTGCACAAGATTGATGTAGTATAGCGTTTGACAAGTCCAAGTATCGTTCCCACGAGGATTCTAAATTAATCTAATATTTGAATACCTAAATTTAATCTAACTGATATGCAAGTAAATTTATAGAGATTGTTGTTGTGAAAGTTTATGAAACAAAGAAATTAATAAAAACAATTGAGAATAAAAAGGTTGAATTTTAAGGTTGAAAAACAATGATGAAGGTCTAGGGTTTCGGAATCAACCACAAGCAATCCAAGTTAGATTTCAATGCATTCAACAGATTCTTTCGATTCTTTATATGATAATTCCCGTATCTAAGTCCTTTTCAGGCACTCAGACCATAGTTTTCCTTAAGTGTAAGATTCTTTTCTAGTTCAGACAAAGATCATATACCCAATCCTGCAATCTATCCTGGTTAAGGCATAAATTTAACAAGTTGGATTCATTACATTCTAGAAAACGATAGAACCAAGCAAACCATTATTCTTTGTCAAACAATAATGTAATTCACCACACTTAATCACAAGAAGCTAATTGAATTATATTGCGAGTTTTGCCTCAAATTCATCTTCTAATTTACTAGATGCGAAGCTCTAAGGTGATTAGTCAAAGAACTTAAACAAATAGCAACAATTAAAATAGTGATTAAACATTCATCTAAAAGAAACTTAGAATTCATTAAATAACATTAGAAATCATAACTATCCATGCTCGGGTGTCATCCCCGCCCTAGAGAATAATTTAGTTACTCATGTTCAAAGAAAACATAATTGAAAAAATAGAAAACATAAAATACAACTTGTGCATTGTGACGATGCTCGAGAACTTGACGATGGCAGCGACTCTTTGACTCTCCTTCAACTCCAGCCTCCCAAAATCCTATTTTCTGGTCTACTTTAAATAAGGAACAAATCCTCTTTTGACTTGGTAACTATACTTTCCTAGTTTGGCTTCAATTGTCTTTTGATGAGTTGGCATCCAAAATCCTACTAAATATAGGATCAGACCTTAGAAAATAGCCTTGCATCCTTGTAGACACTTCCCAAATGTAATTGACACAAATTAAACTCCAAGGATTGAACTTCAAAAGGATTATTTTGCCAAACCCGCAGAACACATTCTGCCCGAATTGTCTGTACTAAAACGGTCACTACTCTCTCCACACACGTCTGAATCACAAAAGGCTAACATCCGTATCTTTCCAATGATATAAGGCTCAACATCTGGTTCGTTCTGAGGAAGTACAGTATATTCTGTCAAGTTGACTGTTCTGCACAACACATTCTGCTCCCAGGATTGCACATCATATTTGAATCCCAAAATTGCTCATTTTGCTTGCTTTTCCATCTTTTCTCTTCAAACCTAGTAAAACACAAAACTATGTAAAAATGGACTAAACTCACTCAAGAACATAGCAAGAATCTAAGAGAAAGATAATAAAAATGTACGAAATAATTGTTATATCACAGCTCTGAGGTGTGTGAGCTCCTCCTTCCCAACAACCTCCATTGTCTTAGACTCCGATAGAACAAGGCTATTTCAAAAGCCATTCACAATATTATCCATTGATTTCATCACCCATTCTAGGCTACGCAGACTCCCAAAAAGAAGACAAAAAGGCCAAGATTGGAGACCACAAGTAGTCACCACCAACCCACGCATACAGGAGAGGACCGAAGGGTGACCAACTGAGCCTCACAAGGAAGAGACGACGCACCAACTGTAAAGAGAAAAAAGACAAAACCTTAACCTAAGCGAAAGGGACTTTTTTAAGTGATGAATATTAAAAAGTATTTAAAAGTAATTAAAAGTGTGGTGGTATCCAGTTGTGACTTTTAAAATGTCTTTAAAAGTTGGTGGTATCCAAAAAGTTAATGACTTTCAAAAAGCTTATTAAATGAATGGCTTTTCCGTACTTTTCAACGCTAATTGTCAATAGCAAAATTCTTGCTAATTTACTAGGAACTTTTATCAACTCAATGAAAGTATTTAAGAATTTGTCAACTCTATGAAAGCACTCACTTAAAAAAGTCTTTATAAGTAAGGATTGGATACACCCCCCCTAAATATGATCTAATGACCATACACAAGTTGTTCTATACCCCTCTATTTGGATGGAGGAAAATAACTTGCGAGTTAGCTAAAAGAAATTGATATTTCCATTGTTTAGCAACTTAAGTATGGAACTTATTAAATGACGCGCGGGAAAAATCACGGAAATTGGGGATCAAGATTCCCGAGTTTAATTTCCGCCAAAAGAGGCATCATTTCGCAATTTCTACTAAGGAGAAATTCGTTTTTCACTGTAATTTCGGTCATTTACAAAATTCAATATACATAAACAATATTTTCACTTGGGTCATTATGTGCGTCCTCGACAAGCAAGCATTCTTCGTACTCTTGGAATTGGAGTTGGTTCCTTTCCATTCACTTACTTGGGTGTTCCCATCTTCCAAGGTCGACCAAAGAAACAATATTTTCAAGCTATTGCAGACCGTGTTTGTTGTAAACTTTCTGCTTGGAAGGGTTCTCTTCTTTCTCAAGCAGGGCGATTGCAATTAATTTCGTCGGTAATCCAAAGTCTTCTAATTTATAGCTTCCAAGTTTATGAATGGCCCTCCTCCCTATTGACTAAAGTTCAAAGTTGGATTAGGAATTTCTTTTGGTCTGGAGACCCGAATTCTCGTGGTGCTCCTCTTGTGGCATGGAAATCTTGTTGTCTTCCTAAAGAGCGTGGTGGTTTGGGTATTAAGGATCTTTTTGTCTTGAATAGATCTCTTCTATTGAAATGTTGCTGGGATTTGGTTTCTTCTACTTCTTTGGCAACTATTTTTATTCGAGCTCGTTTCCTTGCAAAAGGTTCTTTTACTCCTCAAATTTACCGGAAATCCTCTATTTGGTTGGGCCTTAAGAAGTTGTTACCTCAAATCCTGGAGAATTCTCAATGGGTAATTGGCAATGGTTCTCAAATTCATTTTTGGACTGATAATTGGATGGGTGATTCTTTGATGCATTTGTTAGGCATTCCTCCTGCAGTTGCTCTCTCTTTTCATGCTAAAATGGTTGATTTTATTAATAATTGTCGTTGGGATTTGCCTGTGAATTTTGTAAGGGCTTTTCCGCATTTGGCAGCTTCTATTGAGGCTATTGTTTTGCCTATTGAGCCGTGTGCTGATCATCTTATTTGGACTGGTGCTATGTTTGGTATTTTATTAGCGAAAGAAGCATATTTGTGGCTTTCTTCTCATAATGCCTCTGTGCCTTGGGGTAAGGTAATTTGGGATAAATCTCTTCAGCCTAGGAAAAGCCTAGTGGTTTGGAAAGCTTTACAGAGTCTGCTTCTTACGGATGAATTTCTCCAAAAGCGTGGTGTGTCCTTAGCTTCTTGTTGTTCTTTTTGTTCTCGTTATGATGAAACTATTAACCACCTTTTTCTTACTTGTCCGTTTGTCATGGATTTGTGGAATTGGTTGCTCAAGCTTTTTAACAAGTCTCCATGCACTTTGGACTCGATGGATAATCTTTTTGTCGGTCCTTTTGTGGAGTCCTTTTCGCCCTCTTCCCGCAAACTATGGTTATTGGTAGCATGCACTTTGGTGTGGGGTATTTGGCATCTAAGAAATCAAATTCGTTTTGATCACTTGGTTGTTTGCCTAGCTTATGCCCAACGATGGTTCCTTTCTCGTTTTAAGGAATCTGCGAATGCATGCTTCGTTCCTGGTCATTCTCCTTCTTCTCTGCCGATATTCCAACTTTTGGGTTTCTTGCCTCTCACTCCGTCAGCTCCCAAGTTTATTCATGTGTTGTGGTCTCCTCCCCCTACTGTTTGGGTTAAAATCAATATTGATGGTTCGTTTAAAGCTTCAGGCACAGGTTTTGGGGGTGTTTTTCGAAATAGTGAGGGCAAGGTTCTTGGTGCTTTTGCTTCTAATCAAGACCGACCTAGCTCAACTGCAGCTGAAGTTCTTGCTTTTCTTGAGGCTATCAGAGTTGCTTGGGTGAGAGATTGGAAGCATCTTTGGCTCGAAACAGACTCTTCTTTGGTGGTTCATTTTTTCTCCTCTACCTCTTATTCCATTCCTTGGTTTTTACATACAGAGTGGCAGAACTGTTTATGGCGCATTAAACAAATGAATTTTGTTTGCACTCATATTTATCGAGAAGGTAATTGTGTCGCAGATATGTTAGCAAATTTTGGTGTTGATAACCATGCCTATTACTGGTGGGATTCCTTACCTTCGTGGGCTACTGCAGCTTATGCTAAAGATTTAGTGGGTTTTCCCATGTTTCGCTTTCGTTGAGTTTGTGTGTCTAGTTTGTTCCCATCCTTGGGGTGGCTTTGTTTGTGGGGTTGTCAGCTATACCCCCGCTGTTTAATTATTCTTTTTAATAAACTTCTCCTCGCTCCGTCGCGGTTTCAAAAAAAAAAAAACACTAAAATTATTAATTGCCAGAAATTTAAACGATGGAGATCTAAATTCCATCATTTAAGAATTTTATGCAATTTTCAATTATGTTTGGATAAAGTGATTGTAATTTTCATAGAAATTTTAAATGATGGAATTTGGAAGTGCTCATTTAAAATTTCATCAGAGGCAAATTCTAGTGTTTAGATGTCATGCACATAGAATTTAGAAAATAACATAAATTACAATTTCAAGTGTTTGAATAGTCATAGAATTTACTAAGATTTTAGCATAGCTAATAACATTTTGTTTAAATGAAGTTTATTATATTCAAATAAGAATGATTCCTACTGAATCAAACGGATGTAAAAAGGATATGTGGAACAAAATGTATAAACCACACAAACACAAAGTGAAAGGGACATATTCTAACTGACACATAAATCTTAGCCAAAAGATAAATTAAAGGTTACATAAACTCTCTCTCTCTAGTAGTTTGTAGAAGTGTCTAAGTGCTTCAATCCCTTTAGGCCTAATGATACTTGGGTTAGATTTTGTTTTTAAGCTCAAAGTTTTAATCTTTACTTCTGTTTCCTAGAGATTAAGTATAATCTCATCTTTGTGGCTTAATGAATTTAGAATATCCTAAGGGTCCTTCAAATCCACTATATCATCTCAATTTGCAATTACTTTCCATAAAAAAGTTATAACATCTTCATGAGACTGTTAAGTAAAGAATCAAAGTTAAATAACCTTTTATTCACACACAAATAAAGCTACAATAAACTCTTCTTTTGTATAAAACAAATAAAAATATATAATTACCTTCATATATTCTTCCCATACATTCTCTTCATCAACTGTGATTATCTTCTTTGTTGCATCCCAATTAGGGATGGCAACGGGCCAGGTATGGTCTGGGTATGCCAATACCATCCCCATCCCTGATTCCCAAACACCCCCCCCCCCCCCCCCCCCCCCAAAATCCCCGTTTAATAGGTTTCAGGGAATCCCTACCCCGTACCCGTTTGGGGACCATCCCCCACACCTGCCCCGATTCCTCGAATTTTGTAATAAAAAATATTTATTATCACATTAATTTATCATTACATACATTTAATATAATTATAAAATTCAACTCAAATACTCAAAATCGCCTCAATCTCAATCTCACAAACACATTTAATAGTTGAAAGCTTCATCATCTTACAAACTTCATCCCAATCTCACAAAAACAAATAAGTACACAACTTAATCAAAATAAGCACAAATAAATCCAAGTCCACAACTTAGTCAAAAAAACATGCTTCATTTATATCACAATAATTTTTGTGAACTAGTGACATATAATTTTTGTGAATCTTGTTAAAGTATCATTATTTCTCTTCTTCTTCTTCTTCTTTCTCAACACCAAAACCGTACATGGATATGACCCTTCTTCTACCCTCCATATATGTATATGGATACCTTGATTATGAGAGTAATTTGTGTTTCTTGTCTACCTCTATCATAGAGTGGTATGCGATTACTAATCTACATTAGCCATCCAATTGATGAGGAGTTCTAATCTACCCCCTACATTGATTCACTTCGAATGTTTTTGTTGCGTTAGTATGTGTAGTGGTTATCTAATGTAAAGGTGATGTTTGGTGTTTGATTATTTTCGTTATCTTCGGATTGTTTGGATTTTTTGATTATACATGTTCACATATGAATTTTGTTTTTTAAAATCAATATTTGTTATGGTGTTCGACTATTTCATTATCTTTGGATTTGTTGATTACACATGTTTGCGTATGAATTTTATTTTTTTAAATCAATATTTGTTATGGTGTTTGATTATTTTCGTTATCTTTGGATTATTTGAATTTGTTGATTATACATGTTTGCATATGAATTTTTTAAAAAAAAATCAATATTTGTTATGGTGTTTGATTATTTTTGTTATCTTTGGATTGTTTGAATTTATAGATTATTATATATGTTTGCATATGAATTTTGTTTTAAAAATCCATATTTGTTAGTTGGAACTGGGGACCCAACGGGGACCCGCCCCCGCGGGGATTTCTATCATCCCTAAATACAAATAAAAAACCCATTAAGCTTTCAACGATCTTGGTTCCGATTTCTCATAAAAAAATGAAAGATTTAGATTGGAAAATGAAAGCTTGCATAAGTTGCTTACTCTTTCTTTTGTTTCTTTTTCTTTGTTCGTATAACACTACCTTCGTGTATATTTATCCTTAACAATCAACTAGGCCTCATCATTTGGCCCGCGGGCTCATGGGCCGATGGGGGCCCGCCCGGCCCATCGAAAAAAAGCCCGGCCCGGCCCGTTATGGGCTTTGAGATGGCCCGGCCTGCCTTGGGCCTGGCTAGACTTGGGCTTGAGTGTTTGAAGCCCAGCCCGGCCCGCCCACAAAAACCCGGCCCGTTAGGCCCGCATACATATATAATTATGTATAAATAAGAGTTTAGGATTAGGATTATATCACTTAAATCACATATATAATTTGTTTCATTTCATTTACTTTTCTTTACTCATTCCTAGTTTATAATTGGATGATTAGCACATTAATTTAATTTGTGTCAATTATTAATACAACAATTATATATATAAATAAGATGAACAACATATCATATCACCAAATATAATCATATCACGAAACATAATCGTACCACCAAATATAATCATGCTTTTCTTGAACACATCACCAAACATTTGCATATTTATTCATACCATCCTTTAAAAAAAATATTTTATACTTTTTATTTTTTAAAATTATTTCTTAAAACGTATTACGGTCTAATTATGTAATAACCTCAAAAATAATACTTGGTTTTATTATTTTTGTAGAAAATCTTATTAAGTTGTGTGACTCTATTAGGTGTTTTATGAATTTAGTTTGATGTGAAAATATTGGAATTAAGTGAGTTTAATCTCAAATTTGGACTATGATTAAGTTTATGATTTTTTCGATTGAAGTAGGCCCGTTTTGGCCCGGCCCGCCCCGATGGGCTTTCTCAAGCCCGGCCTATGGGTCGGGCTTGGGCTTTGAATTTTCTAAAAAACCCTGGCCCGCTATTTTCTCTCTCCTCTTTAAAGCCCGGCCCGGCCAGGCCCAAGCCCATTAAATTTGGGCCGGGCTTGACGAGCCCTACAATCAACATAAGACAAAACATCTTTACTAAATGCATCAATCATTTCGTTTAATTGATGCTTGATAAATACATAGAGACATTAAATGATTATGCATGTGATTACAATTAAGTTGCAATACGCATTAAGTTTACTTTCTTCGAATAGAAAACTATAGGAAATAGAGGAGAGAACTTTAATTTTGTAGTGAACTAGTCACTGGGTGAATTATATATTAAATTCTCCACAGCATGAATTACAAGTCAAAGGAGTAACCATCAGCATAAACTAGTTATATCATCCTCTTATACATCCAAAGCTTGATTCTCCTCTGAGCCACCTTCATTAGTACCTTCATTGCCAACTTCATTACCACCTTCATTGGCACGTGCATTGATGTTCTCGTGGTGTAGCATGCAACCTTTAACCATTTTCACACACCAAATTGCCACTCGAATAACATGGAAGGCAAATATCACCAGAATCATAACAAACCAAATCTTCAGTCATGTGGGGATGGAAAACAGAGCTTCATTTCGAATCCCTTCAGGTATCACCAACCAAGTCAGTAGCATAAACATGATTGACTTCAATATGAGACAAGCACACATAAGCATTAATAAGATAAACATGAGTATACGATGCTTTATAGGGAATCAGCTACAAATCAGAAGATTAATTGTCTGACAAGTGCAAAAACACATCATGTTAAACATTCTGAAGTAGGAGTTGGTATAGCTTGACCAGCGTGAATTGTCAAGCAATACGATTCTAGCAAGACATGGTCTTTCTATGTAGCATTCTCCACCATTAGCATTTGTTGTAGTTTGTTGCCGAAAACCTCCTGGTGGGTAAAGAAGATTTTGAAAACATAAGATGGTTAGTACAGAAGAGAGAAGCAGCAACGTGCCCTAACTTTTCTCCACCCAACCCTTGTGTTCGAAGAATTCTGTCAATTTGCTCACAAATATGCTTGGAAAACTTGCATTTCCTTCTATGTTGCCAACAATAGCATATGGTGTTGGGGGTTGGTGATGACTTTCAATGTTTCCTCTGACCTCCATTGACTTAACAGAGTCAATCTTGGTTGCCTTGAACAGATTCTCTACATCTACAGTAATATGCAAAGATTATTCACTCATATCCAAAGCTTCTTCAACAATCTCCATTAGAAGTGTCAAACGGGACGGGCCGGCCCAACACGGCATGAACCCAACCCGTTTAAATGAGACACAGTATGACACGGCACGAGCACGGATATTAGCAGGCCGAGATAAAAAAATAAGGTCTAATGGACTGGGTCGGGCTTGGCCCGAGCCTGCTTCAAGCACGGCCCGAGCCCAAGCTCGCTTTAAGCACGGCCCAAGCCCGGCCCACTTAACTTTTTTTTTTTCTCAAAAGTCAAAATGCAATCATTTGACATCTAATGTCATTGTTTATATGGTTTTTTTAATCATAAACATATATTTGATGTCTTTCATTTTAGGGAAATTACTTGGGTCCTTAATTAATTAAACATATCAACTATAAATTCCCTTAAACAACATTGGACTTGATATCCAATCAATACATATGACATATACACTTCTCTTATAATCAAAGCAAGACATTTCTTCACATATAAAATAATAAGTTGTTTAAAGCTGAAAAGTTGAAGTGCACTTTGTGGAGTTGGACACTTTTTGCCCTTCGCCCTTTCATATTGTTTGGAAGTTTGATTGATTAATGTTTTCAAATGGTTCATCATTTCTTGTTTCTAATTATATTTTTAATGTTTATAATTTGAATAATCTAGTGGGAAAAAAATGAAGGGAAAAAAATTCAAATATGGGTTGGTTCTTTGGCCCGAGTACGGCACGAGCACGAGCACAGGCACGGAATGAGCCTGTCCCAGTTCGTTTCAATGTGGACATGGGCTTTGGGCCAGGCTGGGATCAATGATTTTACTAAATGGGTCGGCACGACACGACCAGATAAATTAAATAGGTTGGCCCGGCCCGACACAAAAGTGTTAAAAGCACGAGTTTAAATGGGACGGGTCGGCTCAGCCCAGCTCGTTTGACACCTCTAATCTCCATACTTCAACAATCTTAAAAAATGAAAACTAATCTCTACACTTGGTCACTTCTTACTCTCTCAAATGAATTCAACAGGAACAAAAAGACTCGTCACTCTTCTCACTCTCTCAAATGAATTCTGAATTCTCTCAAATGCCTCAGACAGATGCTTTAAAACAAGAGCTAATGCATTCTCAGAAACTGTGGTAGTGTTACGTTAATGCACGCATTTCGTAAAAAGGTATAATGGAAAGCTAACTCTTATATTGCTTGTTTTTGCCAAAGCCTAGGGATGGCAATGGGCTGGGTATAGTCCGGGTATGCCAATACCATCCCGCCCCCAATTCCCAAACCCGCCCTCATCCCTGTTTAATAGGTTCCGGGGAATCCCCGCCCCGTACCCGTCGGGGGATCATCCCCATACCCGCCCCAATTCCCCAAATTTCGTATTAAAAAATATTTATTTTCACATTAATTTATCATTAAACACATGTATTATAATTATAAAATTCAACTTAAATACTCAAAATCGCCTCAATCTCAATCTCAAACACATTTAATAGTTGAAAGCTTCATCATCTTATAAGTCCATATCTCAATCTCACAAAAACAAATAAGTACATAACTTAATCAAAATAAGCACAAATAAATCCAAGTCCACTACTTAGTAAAAAAAAAAAAAAAAAAAGCTTCATTTGTATTACCATAATTTTTGTGAATCTTGTTAAAGTCTCATTATTTTTCTTCTTCTTCTTCTTTCTCAACACCAAAACTGTACATGGATATGACTCTTCTTCTTCCCTCCATATATGGATATGGATACCTTGATTATTAGAGTAATTTGTGTTTCTTGTCTACCTCTGTCATAGAGTAGTATGTGATTACTAATCTACATTAGCCATCCAATTGATGAGGAGTTCTAATCTACCTCCTACATCGAGTGTTTTTGTTGCGGTAGTATGTGTAGTAGATGTCTAATATAAAGGTGATATTAGGTGTTTGATTATTTACGTTATCTTTGGATTGTTTGAATTTGTTGATTATATATGTTTACATATGAATTTTGTTTTTTAAAATCAATATTTGTTATGGTGTTTGACTATTTCATTATCTTTGGATTTGTTGATTACACATGTTTGCATATGAATTTTGTTTTTTAAAATCAATATTTGTTATGGTGTTTGATTATTTTCGTTATCTTTGGATTTTTTTAATTTGTTGATTGTACATGTTTGCATATAAATTTTGTTTTTTAAAATCAATATTTGTTATCGTGTTTGATTATTTTCGTTATATTTGGATATTTTGAATTTATTGATTATTATACATGTTTGAATATGAATTTTTTTTAAAAAAATCCATATTTGTTAACTAGAACTGGAATGACAACTATTAAATAAATTCATTATTTAGTTATAACACATGGTGCATTCTCCATCATCATAATTTGTTGTAGTTTGTTGCCGAAGACCTTCTAGTGGGTTAAATTTTTTTTGAAAACAGAAGATGGTTAGCACAGAAGAGAGAAGCAGCAACGTGCACTGACTTTCCTCCACCCAACCCTTGTGTTCGAAGAATTTTGTCAATTTGCTCACAAATATGCTTGGAAAACTTGCATTTCCTTATATGCTGCCAACAACAGCAGATGGTGTTGGGGGTTGGTGATGACTTTCAATGTTTCCTCTGACCTCCATCGACTTAACAGAGCCAATCTTTGTTGTCTTGGACAAATTCTTTGGATCTACAGTAATATGCAAAGATTCTTCACTCATATCCAAAGTCCAAAGCTTCTTCAACAATCTCCATTCTTCAACAATCTCCATAGTTCAACAATCTGAAAAAATGAAAACTGATCTCTACACTTGGTTACTTCTTACTCTTTCAAATGAATTCAACAGGAATAAAAAGACTCGTCACTCTCTCAAATGAATTATGAATTATATCAAATGCCTCAGACCGATGCTTTAAAACAAGAACTAATGCATTCTTAGAAACTATGGTGCTGTTGCGTTAATGCACGCATTCCGTAAAAAGGTATAATGGGAAGCTGGCTCCTATATTGCATGTTTTTGCCAGAGCTCCCAATTGAATCCACTCTAACTTAATATGCTACTAACTATATCATAAAACTTTTTCTATGTCTTAACACAATTTCTTATGTTATCCGCACTTACTTCAATATTGAATTGTGCGGACAATATAGCTGCAACGGTCTCCCTTGTGACCAAGGTCTAAAATATCGATGGTATCGGAAATATCGGTAGTCTAAAAACACGAAAATTTCGATGGAAATATTGGGATATTATCAATATCAATAAAAATTGAATAAAAACCATGACAATGTAAGAAAAACTTGGAAATTTTTATTTAAACTTTGGAGGATGTTTATTTAGTCAATTATCTATTAGTTTATCACAAAAAGTTGGAAGGAAATGCATTGCATGATGGGTTTAACTGATTTAAGTTGATTATATAGCGAGCTGACAAACACTGTGAGAGTATAAAATATGTAATAATTAATGAAAGAAGATTAAACACACCATAATCATTTATATATAATGATTTACTACAATATTTTACATTTTATATATTGCATGGTAAGATACATGAGAGACTTAGGGGGGTGTATTCAATTAAGATTTTAAAAGATTAAGAGTTTAAAAGTTTGGGTGTATTCAATTCAGATTTTAAAAGAGTTTGTAAAAATTTGGGTGTATTCAATTCAGATTTCAATTGATATTAAAAAAATACATCGAAATCTAGGTGTATTCAATTATGACTTTTTAAAAATCAAACAAAATTTAGGTGTATTCAAAAAGTAATTTATTTTGAAGGAATTAATAAATTGGCCGATTTTGTTAGAAAATAAAGTGGTAAGTATAAATACAAAAGGCTTTGACAAATCTTATGTGAACCCTAGAAACTTTGAACATGCTCTACGCTTTCCAGTCCTTGAACGTGTGTGATTGTCAAGTGGAGGTAAAAAATCTCTTCTCTTTTTCTATGCTTTCCAGTGCTCGAATAATTGTTGTTGCTATACATCATCATATATCCAAGCAATTGATGTTGCTTGTATTCGATGCACATCATGTATGAATAGTTGAATAGTTATTGTTGCTGTCATATATCCAAGCAATTGCTGTTTCTACTTTTCCTTC
Organism: Prunus kanzakura; assembly: GCA_020521455.1. Classification (NCBI taxonomy): domain Eukaryota; kingdom Viridiplantae; phylum Streptophyta; class Magnoliopsida; order Rosales; family Rosaceae; genus Prunus; species Prunus kanzakura. Next base: position 411,537 of record BPUM01000911.1, on the reverse strand, counting down.
TTTTGTTTTTGGTTGCTTTTTTTTTTTCTTGAATAGTTTTTTGGTTGCAGTTTCTCTTTTGTTTCTGTACTCTTTCTACATCATCCTTTTTTTTTTGTGTTACTGTTCATCAAATATCGATAGCCTTCTTCATCTACAATCATCCTTTTTTTTTTGTTCTGCGTTTCCCTTCTTTATCAATGTACAATATATATATATAAAATATCTAGTCCATGCCAAAACAAAAAGGAAAAAAATTATCTTCATATATATATATATTTTCTTATGAACTAATTAAAGATTGCATGTATTATCTAGTAACATTATAAATGGGAGATTCACAACAAGGAAAAGGAAAAACACCTTATAACCAGTGGCGAATCCACATAGGGGCAAGGGGGTCAATTGACCCCCGCAAGCTCGGAATCCTCCATTGGAACCCAGGAACCCCTGCAAATGCCCACAAGGTGTTTGATGAAATGCCCCAAAGAGGGGCAGCCATGGCCAAGAGCAAGCAAGCTCACTTGCTGCCCAGCGTGCGCGCAAGGAGCCTCACGCTTCAGAATTTTTTTTTTGGTTTCCTGATGTCAAAACAACGTCGTTCCACTTAAGTTTTTTTTTATTTTAATTTTATTATTATTATTATTTTATACCTAACGTCAAAACGACATCGTTCCACTTAAGTGGTTTTTTTTTTTTTCTAAACGACCTAGCCAAAACGTCATTTTGGCTCAGGTTAAAAAAAACACACAGACATAAATGCAGCTCAATAAAACAGATTGGGGAATGAGTTTTTCACTCATTCCTCTCATTCAAACCCTAAATACCCCAACCCCTAATTCTACTCATCCTTCACTCAATCCGATATCCTCCCCACGTGAATCACCCTCCGGCACCAACGACCTCCTCATCTAGTGGTGGCAGCAAACCCCAAATTCAATTTGGTTTGAAATTTCCTCTCAAAATTGAAAGTATGTTATCCTCCTATTTCCTAATCTTTTTATGCTTTGATGAGATTGATTAATATGTTGATTAGTTTGAATGAATTAGAGTTTTTAATTAATTATATGTTAGTTTGTATGTTTTAATATGATGGATTTTATCCCTCAACTTGAAATTATGTTACCTATTTCCTAATCTTTTTATGCTTTAATGAGATTGATTAATATGTTGATTAGTTTGAATGAATTAGAGTTTTTAATTAATTATATGTTATTTTGTATGATTTAATTAGTTTGTATGTTTTAATATGATGGATTTTATCCCTCAAAGTGAAATTATGTTACCTATTTCCTAATCTTTTTATGCTTTAATGAGATTGATTAATATGTTGATTATTTTGGTTAGTTAGAATAAATCTTGGCAATTTGGATGATTAATTAGTTTGTATGTTTTTTGAATAGAAAGTTATGGAAAGATTCTATAAGAGAAAGTTCTCATCAACTACTTCTAGTTCGGATAATGTGGATAGTTCGGACTCAAGAGATGTGGGTATTTTAAGAAATGTGGGTATTTCAAGAGATGTGGGTAGTTCAAAAGAAAGTGAGTTGCAAGATCTTATGAATAATCTTCCTGCAGACCCTGGACTTCGACCTCAAATGTTGGATTATAATCCTAACATTCGAGACGAAGTTCGAAGAGCATATCTACAAAAGGGTCCCTATCAACCTAAGAATCACACATTTCCACAAATCGATCTTTCAGGGTATGATCGACGTTTTAATGTCAAGTGGTTTGATGAGTTTGACTGGTTGGAGTATAGTATAAGTAAGGATGCTGCATTTTGCTTTTATTGTTATCTCTTCAAATCCAATTTCAAAATTGGTCAAGAGTGTAGCGATGCCTTCACAGAGATGGGTTTCAAAAATTGGAAGAAGAAAGAAAGAATTAGGAATCATATTGGAGGTGTTGGAAGTGTTCATAATCAATCTAGACAATATTGTATAGATCTTATGAATCAGATACAACACATCCAAACAGTTTTGGGCAAGCAATCAGACCAAGCTCGTATTGTTTGACATCTTCTCTTGATTGTGTGAGATTTTTGTTGAAGCAAGGTCTTCCTTTTCGTGGGTATGATGAGAGTGACACTTCTAACAACAAGGGGAATTATTTGGAGCTCTTACAATTTTTTGCTGATCATGATGAGAAAGTTAAGGCCATTGTGTTAGAAAATGTTCCAGAGAATCTCAAGCTAATAGCTCCAACAATTCAAAAAGATCTGGTGAATGCTTGTGCCACTGAAACTATTAAGAAAATCATTAAAGATATGGATGGTGCATTCTTTTCTTTATTGGTTGATGAATTGTGTGATGTGTCAATAAAAGAACAAATGGCAGTGGTGTTTCGTTATGTGGACAAAAGTGGGGATGCAATTGAAAGGTTTGTGGGTATTCAACATGTTAGCGACACTACATCAAACTCACTAAAGGAGGCTATTGACACATTGTTTTCAAGAGAGGAATTGAGCATTTCTATGCTAAGAGGACAAGGATATGATGGAGCTAGTAATATGAAGGGTTAGTTCAATTGTCTTAAAACACAAATTTTGAGAGAAAATCCTTGTGCCTATTATATTCATTGTTCTGCACATCAACTTCAACTAGCTCTTGTGGCCGTGACAAAGGGAAATGCTGATATTGCCACTTTCTTCACATCTTGCGATAGCTTAGTTAATATTGTTGGAGTATCATGTAAGCGTCGTGACATGCTTAGAGATTAACTACAACAGGATATTATGGAAGCTCTTAAAAAAGATACTCTTCCAACAGGGCGAGGCTTAAATCAAGAAACTTGTCTCAAGCGTCCCGGTGATACACGTTGGAACTTACATTATGGTACATTACTTAGTATCATTTCCATGTTCAAATCTGTGGTGAAAGTGCTTAAATTGATTATTGAGGATGACTTCACTGATAATATAGGTGAAGCAAATAGGTCATTGAGAGATATACAATCTTTTGAGTTTGTATTTCACCTATTTTTCATGAGATCTATATTGGGAGCCACAAATGATTTGTCACAAGCATTAAAAAGGAAAGACCAAGATATTGGGAATGCAATGACTTTAATCAAAGTTTGCAAAGACCAACTTCAACACATGAGAGAGAATGCATTTGAAGCCTTGCTTGATCAAGTATCTTCCTTTTGTGGCAAACATGATATTGAGGTTCCAAACATGGATGATGCATATGTAGCTCAATGGAGATCACATCGGAAAGCTCCTAGAATAACACATCTCCATCATTATCGTGTGGATATCTTTATTCAAATCATTGAGTGGCAACTTGCAGAATTAAATCATCGTTTCAGTGAGGTAAATACTGAGTTACTTCTTTGTTTAGCATGTTTGAGTCCAGATGATTCTTTCATAGCTTTTGACAAACAAAAGCTACTTCGTTTTGTTGAATTTTATCCTCAAGATTTTACTCCCCAAAACCTCTTGGCACTTGAAGATCAACTTGGGATTTATATTCATCATATGCGTACGATGAGCGATTTTTCTCAATTGAGAGGAATTGGTAGCCTTGCAAGAAAAATGGTGGAGAAAGGGTTGCATAGAACATTTAATTATGTTTATTTGCTTCTCACATTAACCTTAACTTTACCGGTTGCAACAGCTTTTGTGGAGAGAGCATTTTCTGCTATGAATATTGTGAAAGGTCCACTTTGCAACCGAATGGGAGATCAATGGTTGAGTGATAGCTTACTTGTTTACATTGAGAAAGATGTGTTTATTTCTATTGATAATGACTCTATAATACAACGTTTTCAGAATATGAAAACTCGTCGTGGACAATTGTAATATGGTTTTTTTCTATTAATTAAGAATTATAATATTACCGTTTCATTTTTTTTTGTTCTATTTTGTATATAATTTTTTTACCTTTTAGATGTTGACCCCTGCAAACAAAATTCTTGGATCCGCCACTGCTTATAACCCTTGGACCTTGAAAGGGAGCAATATGCTATTATAACTAATGGTTGATGCTGCCAACTGTGGATGGCGCAATTCTAATGGTTTGCTAAGCAAGCAAATAGTAGAAAGCAAGATACTTCCTATTCTTAATGCAAAACTTGGATGCCAAAAAACTTATCATCAATATTAGAGCCGTCTGAAATGGTTTAAGACAAGATATCACAGTTTTACTCAACTTATGCGTCATAGTTTTGGATTTGGGTGGGACTCCGTCTTAAAGAAATTCACAGCCACTGAAGAAGTATGGCAAGATTACTTTAAGGTAAGATTTCAATTTTGTTAAATGTTACTTTATAATGATAACTTTCACTTTCGTACTTTTTGCATGTAATTAATTTTTATTTATTTAATTTTTGGTCTTTGCTAGTCCCACCCAAGTCAAGTGCATCTTCAAAGAGATACATTTGCAGACTATAAGGATTTGGTAATTGCAATTGGCAATGGAACAGCTGTTGAGAAAAACTCAATTGGACTTGGTGATGATACCGATGCTAGAACGTATGAAGTTGGAGAAAGTATACCTACCAGATTGCAAGATACCAATGAGGCATTTGTACCAAGTGAAAATGAAACATCATACCAATCTTTGTCATCTGGTAATTTTACTTTATCACCTTTTCTAGACACAAATTTGGAAGCTCCATTTTCTCCACAAGCAATGTCGTTTTGATGAATTTCCTATTGAAGAAAACAACGAGCATTCAACATCGTCATCATCACCAGAAAATGAGGGAAATAATTATGACCAAGTTTTTCAAACCCAAGAACAACAAGGCGAGAATGCTAACCAATGGAGGGTTGGGTATCTTCAGATATGTGGAGACATGCTATGAATGACGGGAGTCAAAGATGAGCAATGAAGCAAATACTTATTCGTTTTTATGAGAATTATAGTTTACTTATCATTTTTTGTCATGAAATTACTTTTATGTTTTTAATTTTGTGCATTTTTCATAAACATGCAGACATAAATCTTTATTTGGTTGCACATTTGAACAAATTAGATGCCCTTTTTAAAAAAAAAAATTTTCTTTGGATGTATTGATTTGGAAGTTCAATAGCTCAAATGTTTTTGTAAAGGTACTTTTCTCTTTTGAAAATCTAGAAAAACGATTAACAGCCCAAAAAAAAAAGAAAAAAAAGAAAAAAAATTTAGAACTCTAATAAACTCTTTTAAAATCTACGATAAAACTCTAACAAACACCATCAAAATCAATCTAGGAATTCAATCAAACTCTATGTGGAGTTGATAGCAATCAATTGAACTACATTGAACTCTACAAACTTTATAACTCCATTTAACTCTTTTAAAATCTTAATTGAATACAAGCCCCTTAGTACCATACAGAGTTCTTATGAGGTTCGGATTTTTCACTATCTTCATCATCTCTACCTGTTTGACATTCTTCTGTAAGTATATATGCTAAAGAATGCTCCATTTGTATGTTCCAACAAAAATAATCTACTTCATTTTTAGTACCTTGCTTCTCTTTTATTTTCATGTGCTTTAGTTTGGTTGATTTCTCTACCATCCATGTATTTGAAATGATTACAATAACTACATTAATTAAACAAAATCAACAAGAATTAGCTTCCCTCCTTAAGAAATTAATATTAGTTAATTGCCACCTCACTTTACTACATACATGACAATTACATAACTTGTTCACACAAGTTGCCAAAGAATGTGGTTTTTAAATTGTGATGTAGTGGTTTGGAGCAATGGATCCCCTAAAAAAGATTCAAAGTTCGAGTCTTAACATCTATATAATGCGTATGAATGTAGTATGTTATTGCCTCTCTCAATAGATTACTAAAAAAAATTCAATAGAAAATTTATAAGACAAAAAAAGACAAAATTAAATAGAAGAAGAAAATAATTAAAAGTGGATGACTGTATGGTTCGCTGTGAAGATCGAAGATCAAATCCACACCACACGTGTGGCATACTTACTCCGTGTACGTGGCGTACTTGGCAAAAGTAGGAGACATACCCGGTATTTAAAATGAAGATATGCCAGGGAAAAGCTTTCCCCACTACTTTCCCACTCAAATACAGTTTCTGGCGCTTTCCATTCCCTCAGTTTTTTAGGGTTTCAATTTTCCCTCCCAATTACACTCCCAGGCTCAATCTCTCTCTCTCTCTCTCTCTCTCTCTCTCTCTCTCTCTCTCTGTCTTCATTTTCCCAAATCAATCAACTTTCTCTCTCTTTCTCGGCAACCAAACAGCCGCATACCCTGTTTCGACAATGGCTGTGAAGCTAACAGAGGGGGCGATAATGAAGATTTGCACAGGGGAGTACCATGACGAGACCTGGAAGCCCATCTTGCAAGTCCTCGACGTGAGGATGGTCAATACAGCGCGCAGTGGGGCCCAGCCGGGCCCCGATAACGAGAGGTACAGGGTTTTGATCTCGGATGGTTCCCACCACCAGCAGGGGATGCTGGGCACCCAGAAGAACACACTGGTTCAGCAAGGCCTGCTTCAGAAGGGCTCCATCGTTTGCTTGAAGCAATTCACCTGTACCCAAGTCCAAAACCGCCTGTATGTGATATTATACTATTCCATCCTTGTCAAATTTCACTCCTTTTTCGTTTCTTTTCTGAAATTTTCTTGATGGGTATTTTTGTTTCGTTTAGGTTTTTTTTTGGGTTGGGTCAAGGGAATTGAGGGAGAAAGGGTTCTCAAATTTATGGTTTAGTTGATTAAGGATTCAGGAATCTAGTGATTTTGGTTTCAGTTAGTTCATTATTTGCAGTCATGGTTAAGCATTGATGATGGAAGCAAGAAGGAAAATCTGTAACATTTCTAGAAGAAATTAATTTAAGTGCACCCAGTGATTGAAAAGTACATCATTTTTTATATATATTATTGTTATTGTGTGTTCTTTCAGCTTGTATTATTTGTTTTCTTTCTCTTTTTGTTATGTTAATTGAAAGTTGTTCTGCTTTAATGCCATGCCAAGTCTACTTTTTCTCTTCCTCAAAAAATATGCGGATTCTGTTTACTGCTTGCAGGATCATCATTATAATTGAATTGGATTTGGTGCTTGATAAATGTGATCTCATTGGAGAGCCTGTAGCAGGACCTAAATATCTGAATGCACAGTCCTCAGGGGCATTACCTGGAAATGCCCAATCTATTGGTGGCAGTGCACATTCTGGTGGCGCAGTTCATCAAACTGTGACTAAAGCTACTCCGGAACAACCTAGAGTAAATCAATCATATGGTAGTACTTATTCTGGTGGTTCTGACCCAGGAAGACATGCGACAATGAGTACTACTCCCAATCACCCTAAACCAGAGACTGGTTTTGGTTTTCCTGGATCAGCACCATTAAGTGGGTCATATAGCAATCAGAACACAGGTTTTCGCAGCCCTAGACCTGAGGTTCCACAGCCAACTCTAAATGCTTATGCTCGGCCGCCTCAGCCAACATATCAACAGCCATCTCCAACGTATCCCAATAGAGGACCAGTTGCCAAAAATGAAGCCCCTCCTAGAATAATGCCAATTGCTGCTCTGAATCCATACCAAGGGCGGTGGACAATCAAGGCTAGAGTGACGGCTAAAGGAGAACTTAGGCACTACAGCAATCCTCGTGGTGATGGGAAAGTTTTTTCTTTTGATGTTCTTGATTCTCATGGTGGAGAAATTCGAGCAACCTGTTTTAACGCTGTGGCTGATCAATTCTACAACCAGATTGAAGTTGGCAAGATTTATTTGATCTCCAAGGGTAGTTTAAAAGCAGCCCAAAAGGCTTTCAACAACCTTAACAATGATCATGAAATTACTTTAGATCACACATCGATAATACAGCCATGTTTTGAGGATGACGACTCAATTCCAAAGCAGAATTTCCATTTCTGTCGTATAAGTGATGTTGAAGGCTTGAACAACAACTCTATTGTCGATGTAATAGGTGTGGTATCCTCCATCAATCCCCCTGCTTCTATAATGAGGAAAAATGGTGTTGAGACTCAGAAGAGATCCCTCCAGTTGAAGGATATGTCTGGTCGTAGTATTGAGGTAACTCTATGGGGAAATTTGTGCAATGCAGAGGGACAAAGACTGCAAAGTATGTGTGATTCTGGTGCATTCCCAGTGCTGGTTGTAAAAGGTGCTAAAGTTAATGATTTCAATGGGAAGGCAGTAGGGACCATTCCTAGTAGTCAGCTTTTTATAGAGCCGAATATTGAACAGGCTCGCGAGATGAGGAGTTGGTTTGACAAGGAAGGAAGAAATACCCCATGTATCCCTATTTCCAGGGAAACAGCAGGTGTGGGTAGAACAGATATCCGAAAGACTATATCTCAAATTAAAGATGAGCGGCTGGGGACTTCTGAGAAGCCAGACTGGATCACAGTTGGTGGAACTGTTTCATTTATAAAGGTTGATAGTTTCTGCTATTCGGCATGCCCGCTCATGAATGGTGATCGACAATGCAGCAAAAAAGTTACAAATAATGGAGATGGCAAATGGAGGTGCGATAGATGTGATCAGTCCGTGGAAGAATGTGACTACAGATATTTACTCCAGTTACAGATACAGGATCATACTGGCACAACATGGGTAACGGCATTTCAGGAGGGTGGTGAAGAAATCATGGGTATACCTGCAAAAGATTTGTATTTTTTGAAATATGAAGAGCAAGATGATGAGAAGTTTGTAGAAATCACTCGGAAGGTTCTCTTTACTAAATTCAATTTCAAGTTGAAAATAAAGGAGGAGATTTATGGTGATGAACAACGTGTAAAATCAACCGTTTTGAAAGCAGAGAAGGTGAACTTTTCATCGGAGGCTAGATTTCATTTGGAATTGATGAATAAACTTAAGATGGAGACTATTAGTTCTTCTGCCTCCGAGGGGGATAATGTAATGCCCAGCGCTGGGGTGAATGTTACTGGAGTTGGGAACACTGTAAGTAGACAACCTACACTAGATGTGAATGTTGGTTACAACAACAATGCTGGTAGAGAATTTGGAGGACCAGAAAGTCAAGGGGGTACCTATCGAAACCAGTTTAGTAGTGCTAGGTTTCCTTCAACTGGCTCTGTCGGTTCATATCTGAGCTGTAACAGTTGTGGGGATGCTGGCCATAGCTCCGTGAACTGCCCAAGTGTAATGAATGGCCCAGGGCAGTCATCAGGAGCGGGCTATAACAACAGAGTATCTTCTAGGCCAGGTGTTGGCAATACTTCTGGTGACTGCTACAAATGCCACCAACCTGGACACTGGGCAAGAGACTGTCCTGGCTTGAACACCACTCCAGCTTATGGAGGCAGCGGAGGCAACCCTGTGAGATACGGAGGTGTTGCAAACCAGAGGGTCGGTGGCTTTTGAGGTTGCTGGGACGAAACCTTGTACAATATGATGAAAATGTTTGGTCAGCATCATTTCCTGGGTGTTGGATCTAGTTTTGGGGTTTGAGTTAGTGAACTTTCCTCATGTAGCAGAAGGTTCTTGTAATATGTTTTCTTTGTGATTTCAAGGATTTTGGATTTTAGTTTAGTTTCTTCAAAGTATTGTTTGTACTGATTGGAGAAGCTTAACGAAATCCTATGCTATATACCGTCAAAGAATATGTAACCATTTCAATAATTTTGGTCATGGGTCTGAACCGATATGTTTCTCTGTATGGTAATGTAAGTTCCTTATCTTACTGCAGCTGCTTCAGAGCAACTTGTTTCCTGTCTACAAATGTTTATGTAGAATCATATCAGTCGAGACCGAAGTAGCAAATTCAAAAATTTCTTTTATATTTTCCTTCAAAGTCAGACGAGTGAAAATTTCTTTATTGTTTACATTTAGTGCTTCCAGAAAAAGCTCCCAAATTCTTTTAAGTTTACTTGGGTTTTCAAAGATTCAGATGATTTTCCTCCTAAACCTAAATTGTATGTATGGGTTGTTTTGGCATAAGTTGTATGTTTGATTTTGCAGACAAGGTGGAAAAATGCTGTTGGGTCACATGAATTCTAAATGCATGAATGTGATGATGCAATAGAAAATCTGCAGTCCTGTAGTTAATACTTGAGCTGATATTATACCTTGGCATGGAAGTTATATGGCGGCTCTTTTTTATTGAGTTTTTGACCATCATTGCAATTACTGATTTTCTACTTGCTTCTGAAGAAGGTTATCTCTTGACAGAAGGAATACAAATTTATGAACACGTGATATTTTTATTTAGCAAAAGTCAAATGCTTTTGTCACTGAATTACCATTCACATAATACAAACAGCACAACACATACAATGTTGAAGACATTACTAAGAGAATTGCTTCTTCATTTTATTATCTACTTTCACCTTGTGCACTGATGTCAAACGCACACATTTGATGATGAAGTTGGCCCAGTACTCTTTCGTGGGTAAAATATCATTCCTTCTGCAGCACAGTGACCACCTGTTGTGCCATCAACCTGGCTTGGGCTATAGCTAGCAATGGTGCTTTCAATTGTTGTCTGTGCTGCTACTCTCTCTTTCTCAGCTACTGCTTTCAGCCGGACTCGCTCAGCTCGAGAACCGATAACCTGTCCTAGGATAGAAGCTGAAATTGTCAATGCCATAGCAGTTTTAGGCATCACGACTGATTTCCTGAGCATGGCTATGAAGGGAACAGCAGCATGCACTGCTACAAACCACGAGAGCGAAAATTTCACTGTGTGCTCCCTCCATGCACCTAATGGAATATTAACTGCCATGCCTAAGGCTGCAATGACAAGCATTTTTGCAGGTAGTGGCTGAGGCCGTAGGTTCTTAACAAGGGCGGTCCGTGCGAGGGCTGCCCTTGCAGCAACTACTGCAGGCGGACATCTGAGTTTCATGCTAAGGGGTGGCTGAAGTGCTGTTGCAACAAGTGGTAGAACACGGCTCACAGCTCTATATGACTTGGCAATTGGGCAGTTACCTGTTTTTAACCACTCATTTCCCAGCGCCTCATGCTTTGATGAATCTCCATTCTGGGACATTGGAAATAGAAAAGCCAAGTCAGGTTTTCTGTAACAATCTGATAATATTTTCCAAAACCATGAGCAAGGAGCATGATTCGTACAAGCAGCACGTTCACAACTTTGTGAGTCGTACAAGCACCCATTATCCAAATTATATAATGGATTTATACCCTAAATCAAAGCTCTTTCCTCTCTGCAGGACGTCCCTCCTTTATGAAATGGCGAATTTGCAATAATGTGTTGATAACATGTCGGCAACATGTCAATAATTCATTGATACGTATTTGTTATAGACATGTTATTGAGACGTTATTGTCATCCTATCTTTAATAAAGGACGAACATCCTGCAGAGAGGAAAGCTCCTAAACTGAATATTCTAAAGCCCATAGTAATCTTTAAAACTCCACAACTTGTTTCATGCTAGCAGACATGAGGCCTATTTGCCAAGACAGCCTTCCGAAGTTGGTAAGGGTAAAAAAAACTACCTGTGTAGGGGTTTCCTTCTTGCTAGATGAATCGGAGTTATTCTTTTTCCATTTGTCAGAGAAAGAACCAAAACTGAAAGGCCCTCCTGGTCCAAATGCTGACAGACTTATGGTGGCAGCCTTGGCTGCTAAAGGGTTGAACTGAGGTTCAGGCTTGGGTTCCAGAATGTCCTTATGAGAATAAGATCTCCCTGATAGTGGGACAACACCATCCTTCCCATGAAAGAGCTTAAAAGCCATATCAAAATTCGGAGCATCCTCAAATATTGGACCTTTTGCTCCATGCACCTGAGAAAACAATCAATTCAAAGTTTAAACACCCTTTTACTTCATATTACCTTAATTAAGAGAAAAAACCAACTACAATGGAGTCAAAGAGGACATTAGGTGACAAAGAGAGACAACTTACAGGAATGGGGAGACTTATAGGAGTGAAGGAAAAACAAGTGGGTTTGTTTATGTTCCTCAAAAACGGACATCTTTGCATGTCCTCAGCAGAGGGGCACTCAGAAGCATCTCCATTCATTCCTTTAAACAGAAAATCCATTGAATCCTCTGGTCAATGCAATATACCTGCAACGAGAACAAGGAAGAATCAAATTATATAAAAGAATTTATTTTAGGATTCCGTAACACGCACAGAAAATTTGTCTAAGAAAATAAAATATTTCAAGGCCAACGACAAAACAAACATGAAAAAAATTCCCCACCACATCAAAACAAGAAGAATTATAAAATGGCTATCCAATTCAAATAGAAATAGAGTGACTTACTGCTTCATACCATAGATGCAGTAAAATTTCAATTTTAATGAGGTTGAGCTATGCAAAGAAGATGATTCTAGAGGGGCCATCTATAAAAATTAACTTTATATGCATATACATATATATAGGGTTCAAGCCTTTTATAATAGTATATTGATCAGAATCGAAAGGGAGAGAGGCCTCTTTCACATGAGTATGAATAAGGAAGGAAAAGGATTCAAGCCTTTTCTGATCATAAATTGAACATGAAAAAATATGGGCTCTCTCGTACAATATGTACTCCATCATTTCTTTAATAAGAGACAGAGTAATATGACATGAGCAGAAGTAACAGAGGTCAACAAAGTGTCCTCTGAAGATACAATATAAACATTATCATCCAACTAAGATACAGAACAACTAAAAGATACAATCATCTTGACAAAAGAAAAGCCACCTATAACCAAGAATAAAGGAAAATGACATATCTCGAAATTCAGTAGACACTGCCCACAAAAATGCTCAAAATTGGAGTCTTTCCCTACATGAAATCCACCTCCTACCCAAATCTTCCCTCAAAAATCCTTCTATTCCACTTCAACCATACCACTGAGAAAGCACGCCATAAACTTTGTTGCTGAGACAATAACAAACTTAGCCTCATCAAAGCTGAGCTAAAGAATTCTTTGTCAGGCAAATGCTTCTGAAGGAACCTAATTCCACCATCATTTCTTTTGCCCCCAAAATCCCCAATCCAATGATAAGTGATATTTGTCCTATAGCATGCTGCATGTCTCTATTTGAGATCATTGCTAACCGGAGCAGAACACTCCTGCCTCAGCTAATTAGTCACTCTCACATTAACTTTCTATTAAAGTGGATCTTATGAAGGCTTATGACTGCTGGGCTAGGACTTCTTACTGGACACTCGGGCAGCTTTTTAACTTCCCCAGCACCATGATTAATTGGATTACTTTGTTAGTAACAGAAGTCATAGGCAAGGGGACACCATGTTCCATTACCTATGTCATTGCCATGGGCATCCTTACAAAATAAACCATCACAAAATACATGCTTCTCCTCTCTTCAGATATCACTGGAATTTGTCAGCGTTTCACTAGGGATAAACTTATGGAAGAGGTGTTTCAGTAACTAAAAACAAACCTCAAGCAGTCTTTTGTTATGTTCTTTAACTACATTCAAGTTCAAAATGCGCTAAACCTCATGGTTGTTTGTGGAGTTTAATCATAAATATGACTATGCGATGTTGAAAATGGCAAGACTATTACATTAAACAAGTGCCATTAACAATTCAACGTCGTAAGAGTGTTGAGCCATTACTTCTTCAGCAAAGAAAAAGATCCACAACATCAGCAGTCAAAGGAAGTTTCTCTTGACTAGAAAGACAGGAAGCAAGTAAGCCTATAAAGCAAACACACAGAAAAACCTAGATTGAATTTGAAGCTAAAAGGTGCAATCAAACAGAGTGATACCAAACTCAGATGCTTTAACCGATATTGATGGCATATATGCTAAATTCAAATAATAACCAAAAGATTAAGAGAGCAAAAATGCAACACAAAAATAACTAGAATCAGCAGAATATCCTGTGGGTGATATCTAATTTCAGAAATACATAAAAGAAAAGCCATTCATCACTAAAACAATACACCAAAAGAACAAAATGAAACTGTTCCACAAGCTCTGAGGTATTGAAAATTTGTACTTCAGCTTACAAGACTCAAATTATAATAGAAAAGAAGAAAACTCCAATTCAACTACAAAATTTAAGCATATATTTTAAAAGAGAAAATCTATAACAAGAAACGTAAAATCTATATCATTCAAATATGAACAGTTAAAATTCGAAGTAAAAATCTGAGGAAAATAATTCGAGCGAAACCCAGCAGTTACTATTATTGGCATGCAAAAGATTACCATCAATGAAATCATAAACCTTAAAAATCAGTGGGAGGTGAAGAATAAGGAGGAAATTGCATTGAAAAGGGAGATTGAAGGGGGTGCTCTGGAAGGAGAGAAATTACCTGACACAATGAGGCCGGAAAATCCAGAGTTGGAAGAACGGGAGTTAGAGCTGGAAATTGGGAAAGACGTGTGGAGGACACGGACAAGTACGCTCGGTTCGGGGAATTTTGTTGGAATATGAGTCAAGAACCACAAACGATTTATTTTTTGGGAAATTGGCGGCTTTGCCCCCGGCGCAACTAATTTATTCAATAATATCCCTATTTTGAAATTTAATCACAAATGCCCCACGTAAAAACTCCCTATTGACAGCCTATTGCCCGTCCTTCACTTTTTTTTTTCTTCTCAGTCGTTGCTCTTGCTCTTGCTCTTCCTCTTCTTCATTCTACCAAACCTCACAAAATCCACCTCCACCATAGAATCTCTCTTAACTCTATCTCCTCTTAGTTATATCTTCCAACTAGGAGCTGATTTCAACCTCAAGGTTGAACCCCAAATTTGGATCCGAACCCTAGCCAAGGCGTGACTCACCACCTCCGTTGTCGGCTTCCACAACGAAGCCACAGTCGTGACTTGCCACCTCCGTCGTCGACTTCCACCACAAAGCCACGACACCTTCATCGTCGATCTTAATTGTGGTGAGTTCTGATATTGGTTTTGTTTTTTTGTTTTTGGGTTTTTGTGATTGATTAAGATTATTGGGTGATTGCTTTCACTATTTTGAATGAGACATTAATGGGTTTCTGTTGTGGCTTGCTGTTTCTGTTATTGAATGAAATTTACCAACTATTTCTTGTGGTTGTTAAGCTCTTGGACTTGGGTACACTGTTTTGTGCTTATGATTTGTCTTCAAAATGATGTATACACTGTTTTGTGATTGAGACTTGGACTTGCAGATCTCCTTGAAAGTGATGTATTCACTCTTTTGGGTGGTATGATATTCGATATGGAACAAGCTTGGACATCCAATGTTTGGCAATTTGTAAGTAGTTAGTTAGTAATAGGATACCCTAGGTTAATGGCTTTGGGTTGGTTTTATGATGGTCAGAAATGGACACAATTGCAATTTTTGTTTACTACAATGGAAAATGGGTAACCTCAAAGAAGATGTGCACATATGCTGGGGGCAGTGTCTTAAATATCGAAATTATCGCCGAAATATCGGCGATAATTTCGTTTTTTTCACCTGCCGATAATCTGGGAACAAACCAAAAGATTTCGTCCGAATATCGATTTTGTCGCCGAAATTGTCGACGATTTATCGAGCTCGATATTATCGAGCAACTTTAATACAAAACCGTTTGAATATCTCGATATTATCGAGAATTTTGATGGGCATCTGATAGATCTGAGGAGAAAAGTTGCTCAAGGAGCAGATCCATGAGGAAAAGGAAAGAGACCTCTCCCAGTGTGCGAGATAGGAATCCGGAACAAAAAGAAAACAAAAATGACCAGATCAGATTTGGAGACTCACGGATTGAAGTTTCAAAGAAAGGCTGCTTATGGTTTGAGCAACGATCTGCTGGTGTGTTGAGTTTCGCGAAGAGAATGGAGCGTTTTGTGTTTTGACAAAAGAGAGAGAGGCACCGGGTTGAAAACAAGAATAGAGAGAAGGCTTGAAATTTGAGAGAAATTGACAGGAGGAAGGCGTGAATTTCCAACAAGTCACCAATTGCTCAAGTGTGGCGTCACTTCACACTGCACCCAACAATTGCACAAGCTTCAATAGTCATCTTTGGCTTTTCCTGGCGACAACACCAAGTGGGCTTCCTTTATTGTTTTTTATCTTCTATTTCTATCTTATTTCTCTTAGTTTTTATTTTCTTTTATTTGTGCTAGTATTTTCTCGCGATATGTTGACCCAAAAAAACTTGAAAAATGCTGAAAATTATCTTGTTGCGCATGGAGGGATTCGAACCTTGCCTCTGTGAGAAACAACCCAGCACCTTATCCAACTCAACTGCGTACATGTTTGTGATTATATTTTCGGCGTGTAATATTTATAACGTCTTTCAAATGTCTGTAAGCTAATATATATTATATAGGATAAATTTCTAAATAAAAAAACACCAAGGGGATTCGAACCCCTCCCATTTTACTCATTCAACACCTTAACCACCATATTTATTATATAGGATAAATTGTAAAATATTGTAGTAATTCATTATATATAAATGATTATGGTGTGTTTAATCTTTTTTCATTAATTACTATATATTTTCTACACTCACAGTGTTTGCCAGCTCGCTATATAATCAACTTAAATCAGTTAAATCCATCATGTAATGCATTTCCTTCCAACTTTTTATGATAAACTAATAGATAATTGCCTAAATAAACATCCTATAAAGTTTCAATAAAAATTTCCAAGTTTTTCTTACAATTTCCGTGGTTTTTATTCAATTTTTATCGATATCGATAATATCCCGATATTTCCATCGAAATTTCCGTGTTTTTGGCCTACCGATATTTCCGATACAACCGATATTTAAGACCTTGGCTGGGGGGTGACTCAAAAGGCGTAATAATTTCGCTAACACATTTGGTGAGCTTTTGGAACGAGTGCATAAGATTGTTAATATAGACAACAGGAAAGACAAGCTTTGTTTAAAGTTCTTAGTTTCAATATCCTCGAATGAGTGTAAGCACATCAAGATTGAGGACAATAATGATGTTAAATTTTTTATTAAGTACATTTGTGACGTAATTCCTTCAAAAGTGGCTCTTTTACTGGTGAGCATAGAAGACAGAGGAGTGACAAATGTCGTAGGTGATCGTATGCATATCACGACGGATATGAGTCGGATGGCCTGTTCTTCAAATGCCATAGTTGAAAGCAATGGTGATGTACATGGTGATTTTGGAACATAATATTTAGACATGATTGATTTTGCAGGAGTGGAGGGGATGCATAGTGGTGATAATGGTACGGAAATGAATGGCTTGCAAATGCACTCAGCCCCTCCTATTTTGGCCCATTTGGAGACATTTTCACAAGTGGGTGTGATGGGTTTCGAAACAACGTCTGAACTTTCCATTTGACATAATTGGAGGCAAATGGGTGAACAAAACATGCACAATTTGGGTATTGTAAATGATGAAGAAGAAGATATTGAAAGTGCGTATTCGAGGAATAATTGGGATCCAAAATTGGAAGTTGGGAAAATTTTCTCTAGTAAGGAAGCCTTGTCTAACAAGTTACAGTTGGCGGCAGTGAGAGTTCACTTTGAATTTAAGGTGAAGCAGTCTTGTAAGAGTCGATTGGTTGTGGTTTGTTCTCAAGGTCCATGCCCATGGCGGCTTTGTGCATCTAATTATGGAGAAAAGAACTTCATGATCATGAAATATAATTCGCTCCATGAATGTGATATGAGTTTTAGACATGACAAGCATTGTCACGCAAGTGCTAAACTCGTTGGTAATGCAGTGAAGTGGAAGTTGAAAGATTCTCGCACAATATACTCAAAAGTGATACAATTAGAGATGTGAAACAGAACTTTGGTGTCACCATTAATTATTGCAAAGCTTGGAGATCGAGGGAGTGAGCTCTAATATCCACTAGAGGAGGCAATTCTCTCCTTCCAGCTTATTGTCACAAATTAGAGCGTGTGAATTTTGGCATAAGGGCACACATCCACACCGATGAGAACAATCATTTTGTGTATTTTTTATGGCTTTTGGGGCATGTATTAGAGGGTTTCAATCTTCAATGCGGCCAGTCAATTGCTGTGGATGCCACACATTTAAAATGTAAGTATAAGGGTGCCCTTTTTGTTGCCAATGCATATGACGGAAATTGAAATATATATCTTCTTGCATTTGGAAATGGGGATTTAGAGACGGATGTATCATGGCATTGGGTTTTTAGTAAGCTTCATGAAGCCATTGGTGAGTGTCCAAATCTTGTGATTATTTCTGATTGGAATATTAGCATAGAGAATGTGTGGCACAATGTTTTTCCAACAACGCAACATGTCATATGCTTTTACCATATGAAGGGAAATATGAAACGCACTTTCAAATTGAAAAAATGTGATAAATTATTGCTATACTTTGAACAAGCTGCGAAATCTTATGGTATCACTGAATTTGATCGTCATTTTAGCAAGATCAAGGGAAATGATGAGGTTGCTCAATATCTTGAAACTGCAGGATTACACAAGTGGTCTAGAGCTCACATGAATGGACGTCGATACAATGTAATGACAACAAATATTGCAGAGTCAATCGTCCTTCGGTTCGCAAGGATGTTACCAGTGGTGCATTTGATTGATGAAATGATCAATCTGCTTGTGAAATGGTTCAGTAAACGTCTTGATTTTGCTTTGAATTGTACATCAACACTGTGCCCTAACTTTGGCGAGAAGAAGCTAAGACACAAGTTGGAATGTGCTTCAAGGATGAATGTCGTGAAACTGAATCACATAGAGTATAATGTCATGGATGGTGATATGGACGGCCACGTACATTTGACGAAAAACACTTGCAGTTGTAGGAAGTTTCAGCTTGAGCAACTACCTTGCAAGCATGTAGTTGTAGTTTGTTGTTTCTTGAAACTAAATGTATACTCCATGGCTTCTCGGTATTACACTCAAAATACATAGTTAGATGCTTATTCAGATACCATCTACCTGGTACAGCCTCAGGAACTGTGGGTTATTCCTGAAGATGTCCAAAGTAGAGTTGTGCGTCCTCCCAATGCAAAGGTCATGCCAGGCCGACGAAAGGAGCTAAGGATTCCCTCGCAAGGAGAGGATATCATAAGGAGAAAATGCTCAAGATGCAGTGGCACCGGCCACAATAAAAGCACCTGTAAAAACAATGTTCCACTACCTAATGTTAGACATGCATTATGAATTGTGTTGGTTTGTTATGGAGTGTGAATTTGAATTGTATTTGTATTGAGTTTGGTGTTCTGTGGATTGTGAATTATGTTAAATTTTCATTTTTGGGTCTATATGGGCTACATTGTTGTCAAAATCTGTCATTTTTGGGTCTATATTGTGTATTCAAATTTTCTGATTCAGTTGGTTGAATCGGGGGTGGGTATGCCATTCTCATCCCCATCTCCGTGAAGCTTTTGTCCCCCATCCCCACCTTCATACCCGCAATACAGACTTGAAAAAAAAAAAGGATATACGAGGACAATATAGTAGCAATACACAAGCAATAAAGGGCTATACAATGGCAATACACAAACTCCGTACTCCCCTTATAAATTTAGAGTTTTTCTATTTAAACCCCACACTTTTCTTTGTTCACCCCAATACTTAAATCATTAAGCTCTTAAGTTTTATTATTGTGTAAAAAGACAAAAAAAGTCATCCAACTTAATACTTAACCCTACTATATCTATACATACACCCCACCACTCTTCATATTAAGTTTTAGAAAAACACAAACTCCTGTTCACCCTATTACCAGATTACTCATCTTTCAATCCAAGAAACCTACTACACTCTCATCTTATCTTCCCAGTACCTCATAGTTCATTCTCAATGTTGCTACACATTTGACAACAGTGTTTTTATCTTTTTAAGTAATGTGAGGTTGAGGTGAGCATAGAGTGGTGAGGGGCAAGATAGTGGGGTGTGGGGTGTGAGGTTGATGAGTCTTTTTTTTTTTCTTTTTTTTGTTGGGTGTGTATTTAAGGGTAGTTTGGGAAGATAGTGGGGTTTTCTTAGAAATTTTGAAAATTTGAATTAGAAGTTGGGGTGAACTTAGAATATGGGGTGAACAAAGAGAAGTGCTGAGTTTAAATAGAAAAACCCTAAATTTATTCCAACATAGACTTGAAAAAAAAAAGATATACTGGGGGGCAATACAGTAGCAATACACAAGCAATAAAGGGTTATACAATGGCAATACACAAACTCCATACTCCCCCTATAAATTTATTCCAACGCATACTTGAAAAAAAAAAAAAAGATATACGGGGGCAATATAGTAGCAATACAAAAGCAATAAAAGGCTATCCAATGGCAATACACAAACTTCATACTCCCCCTATAAATTTATTCCAACAGACTTAAAAAAAAAGAAAGGATATACAGGGGCAATATACAAGCAATAAAGGGCTATACATGTGCAATACGTATGCACTACATATACATTTGCCAATTAAATCACTGCTTTGGTTACATTTGTATTTTTTTCTTCTTTGCAAGGGGAACGATAAAACCATGGAAACTAGAGATTGACAAATTTCCTTCTAACTTGACTTTCATAAATTGATGAACTAACAATGTTATCTCATACATCTTAAGATATACATAAGAAAGTGGCAAAAAACAAAAAAAATTACATCTCCTCTTGGTCGGGAATTTTAACACATTTTATATCTATCAGCAAAATTCGACGACATCTCCTCTTAGAATCGAATTTAAGCTGAAAGTTAGCAATTTCCTCCCCAAGAGAACGCCGCCACTTGAAACAAGAGAATCTTCTATCTGTATAAAACGGATCAAAAATGCATATTAGAAGCAAATCATTCAATCCCAATGGAAACAAAAACATAACATTCAATCAAAACATAAACCAATTTCAAAACAGAAACCAATTCCAAAATTCATAACATAAACCAATACCAAAACAGATTCAGAAACCAATACCAAAACAAGTTCAGACATATTTACAGGCACTACAAGTGTCATACACATACATTTATAGGCACTACAACAAATAGAGTGGATAAATGTAAAACTACATTATGATATACATTTTTTTAATAGAAGAAAGGAAAAAAAATTATGATATACATCATATGATGTTACCTAGGGTTGGGCATTTAGAATAATAAACCGAGAAAATTGGATCGACTAGTCTGATTTGGTACGGTTTATTTTCTTTAAGTTGGTTCGAAAACTAAATTGACCCAAACTTAATAGGTTTGATCTACGATTTGAAAGTTCATGTGAAGCTCTATATTTTAAAATTATATATATATATATATATATTAATATTTTGGAAAATTAAATGTATTGCTATCTATTTAGGTTTATAAGTTAAAAATTATGTTTAATTGATTATATATTTATATTGGTTATAATTGTATATATGTAGTTATCTTGCCACATAGTATGTATATATAGTTGTTACATTTATAATAATTATTAAGAATAATACTATTATAATAATACTTATTTGTTTGATACATAATTGGATTTGTAAGGGATGCCACGTATAAGCTTTATCACTTAAGGTGGTATTTACATCAAATCTTACCCACATGCACCACCCTAGTTCTTCACAATCAAAATGAGTTGTTGGCATTAAAGGAAAATTGGATAATCTTGGAGTCAAGCATATCACCAGCCTCGCATTCCACCAATCAAAAGTCATCAGTTGCCGCCTCTTTATAGTATAAATAGGACTCTTCAATGGTTCTTTTGAAACACACATATTATAGATAGTCTTGTGATACTTAGATATAGCATGCACTCCATGCAAAGTGATAGTTCTTTTAGAGAGAGAGAGAGAGAGCCATCAGTTGCCGCCTCTTTATAGTATAAATAGGACTCTTCAATGGTTCTTTTGAAACACACATATTAGATAGTCTTGTGAAGTAGTGTAATACTACAACGACTTAGATATAGAATGTACTCTTTTAGAGAGAGAGAGAGAGAGAGAGAAGGGGGGGGTGGGGGGGTGGGGGAGTGAAACTCTTGGAACTTGGCTTGGGTGGTAGTATACATGGAGATAGTGTAACATCCCGACCTAATTTAATCGTTTTAATCAATTTATTTCTATTTGTGACATTATAATTCGGAGCTACTTTAGTCACTTTTTGTTCGGAATTAGTTTTGGCGGGGTGTACTGATCATTTCAGGCCCAAATAAATACAACACAGTGGAATAGACCAACCCAACATGAACATCACTTGGGTTATGAGATGGATCATGGCTTTTTTTTTTTTTTTTTTCAAAGCATTCTCGTTTTTTTTTTTTGGTCTATTGTATTATTAAAAAAGAAATTTTATCTATTGTATCATGCATTAGTAAATTTCAAGATGATTTATTAAATCAAAAGTTCTTAATTAGAATTGATTGTGTCCAAATACCAGAATGGAAACTGACAATTTGCTCAGGTGATTCAGGGGTAACTCTTTGCTTTAGGATACCACCATAACCAGACTCAGAGGCATCTGTTTCGACAATTTTAAAGGAATTAATTGAAGGAATTCCGAGGCATAGGAGTGACTTGACATGAATTTTGATCTGTTTAACTATTTCTGTATGACTCGGAGTCCAGGCAGGAGGATTGCTCTGGAGACGATCAAACAGGGGCTTGCATATGTTTCTTAAATTTTGATAAAAATCAGAAACATAATTCAAAGATCCTAAAAATCTCTGGAGTTGACTTTTTTCTAAGATTTGGTCTGGGAATTTATCAGCAAACTGGATAACTTGATTGATTGGGCTTATTTGACTCTAACTGATGTTGAATCCTAAAAACCTGACATTAACTTGGAATAATTTGATTTTCTTGGCTGAGATGACTAGACCATTGGACTTGACTATTTGCAAGAACTTGTGTAAGTGTTTCCAATGCTGCTCAATTGATTCAGAAAAGATGAGAACATCATCTATATAGACTATGGAAAATTGACTATACTGATTAAAAATTTCATTCATTATATTTTGGAATTCACTCGGCGCATTTTTTAATCCAAAAGGCATGACATTCCATTCGTAATGACCGAAAGGGGTTACGAATGCAGTTTTGTATCTATCTGATTCTTTAATTTGAATTTGCCAAAAACCACTCTTCATGTCAAATTTACTAAAGATAACTGCTTTTTCTAACTTGTTAACTAAATCTCTTTTATTAGGAATTGGGTACCTAATTCATTCTAAAACTGAATTAAGGGACTTGTAGTTGATAACTAGGCGAGGGGCTCCTCTTTCTAACTTGGCGTTTTTCTGAACATAAAAAGCTGGACAAGACCAGGGTGATTTACTTTTTCTAACTATTCCTTTGTTGACTAGATCCGTGACTTCGGCTTTACATAATTCCATTAACTCTTGACTCATTTGAATTGGACGGGCTTTGGTAGGAATATTTTTTTCACTAAACGACTTGACATAAGGTAAGGAAACGACATGCTGCTTTCGATGCCAAAAAGCATTGGGCATATCAGAACAAACTTCATTTTTTAACTTTTCTTCAAATTTACTAATTTGTGACTGAAGTGACTTGCCAGCTAATTGTTGTTTTACTCTTTTAAAATTTATTTCTTCTTTAAGAAAATTAATTTGTTTACTTTTATTCTGAATTAATTTAACTGACTTAGAAACTTCTGACTTCTGGAGTAACTTAAGACTGTGTAACTCTGGTTTGGTTAGGAATTCGAATTTAACTCTTTCTCCTAATTGACTTGAGATGACTCCATCGTACTCTACTTGGAACGGGTAAAGTAGTGAGATAAAAGGTAAACCTAAAATTACTTCATCCGTGATATCCTAAATCAGGACAAAGGATGTCTTAAAGCATATTTTATTCTGGCATACGTGGGCTTTGGGTAACTCATATTTTAACTTCAAAGCTTTACCGGACGCTGTTCCTAGGACTTCTTTTGACTTTTTGTAATACTGGGTCGGAACTAGACCTTCCTGTATACAATTTAAATCGGCTCCTGAATCAAATAAGGCAACTGTGTTTAACTCGAATTCATTGATAAAAATACTAACTCGTGAATACCATTTTCTAAAATTAATTTGTTTAATTAGCTTAATTACTTTGTCGTTTTTGTTATTGTCGGAGGACTCAGGTTCTGACTCAGAACTAATTTTTCCAAAAGGATTACTAGATTATGCTTTGGATTCTAAAAGGCTAACTATATCCTGTTTAATTTGATAGTTTTCAGTTTGTAACTTCTGACTTATTTGTTTTAATTCTAGAATTTCTTTCTTAACTGTTTTGACTTCTAATTGGAGGTCTTGAAGAGTGACTTCTTTCTTTTTACTAAACCTTTCTAAGGTGGTGTTAAGACTTATCTTGGGAGGCATAGGAGAACTAGACTCTTCCTGACTTATAACTTTTCTAAGTTTTCTAAGATACTCAGATTTTAACTCGGGATCCTGAACTTTACTAATTAACTCTATTAATAACTCTTCTTGTTCTTCTTGTTTAGTGAGGACATAGATTGATTTGCTTAAGATATTGCAGCATTTGTCTTTACATCCTAACTGGATTGTAGGTGAACTAGATTGGGAATTATCTGAACTATAATTATCTGAATTACTTGAAGACTCTTGGGCTGACTCAGAATCATTTAATTCAAGGACTTTGATTAACTTGGCTTCTTCTTCAAGGGCTAATTTTAACTGTTTAATTGTGTCTTTAACTTTGCACTCATTAGCAAAATGACCGAATCTTTTACACTTAAAACATTTAACTTTGCTTTTTTCTGTCTTTTTCTTAAAGTGACTCTTTTTACTTTGTTGATTACCTTTTGACCATTTACTTTTCGTAGGGGTAAACTTTCTTTTACTATAAAACTCATCATTATTTCTGAAAGAATTTCTCTTCCGGGAATAATGGCGTCTTTTACTAAAGCGTCTATTATTACTTTGTTTAATTTGTCTAGATGGCGGGACTGGTGCTAGACCATACTATTCACAAAAATTTCCTAACTCATTCTTGGCATTGTTTCTATAGATTATTATAAATAAACCCAATTCGTGGCATGTATTTATAAAAAAACCCACACACTATTTAAATATAGAAACACACCCAAAATCAATTCTAAAATAAACAATTGTATATTTTTTGGGTGTGTTTATAAATGGGTTTTGAGTGTGTGTAATGATGGGT
The DNA here is from genome assembly GCA_020521455.1 of Prunus kanzakura. NCBI lineage: Eukaryota > Viridiplantae > Streptophyta > Magnoliopsida > Rosales > Rosaceae > Prunus > Prunus kanzakura. The sequence continues at coordinate 386,596 of BPUM01000911.1, read as the reverse complement.
TTTGGGTGTGTTTATAAAGTGTTTTGGGTGTTGGGTTTTTTTATACTTTCAGCCCCCATTTTGGGTGTTTTAGTGAAACCCCCTTGTTTCTATCGGCTTGAATTGATTTTCCTATTTTTAAATCTACACACATTTTCATACCAACTTGGTTAATTGTACTAATTATATTACCATAGGTTAACTCATCATAATTAATTTGACCTGACTCGTTGCTTAAGACCGTTCTAATCTTATGGGCAAACAAGTTAGGGAGACCATTTATGAACTTTTCTTTCCAAAACGGTTGATTACTATCATCTCTTAACATGACTCTAGAAATAAAAACATCTTTATACCATCTAAAATCGCTTAACTTTGGGCATCTGAGATTACTTAACTGGTCATGAATTCTAGCTGTCGTACTACTGGGTGTACCAATAAAATGTTCAATTATTGTATATAAAAGGACATTGACTCCGTCTTCTATGCTTGTTCCTATGCTTTCATCTAAAATAGGGTACCCATCTTCGTTTAGCTTAAGGGTATGGATTATGTTTGACTTTGAGACTTCTGTGAGATGTTTATCCCACCAGAAGCGAAGTGTTCCTGTGAAGCCTGTTTCTAAAAGGAAAACTATTTCTGACTGTCTTAACTGGTGATTTGTGGCATAACTATTGGCGACCATAGACATATGTTGTAACTTGTTGAGTATCTCCTGTTCGGACAAGCCGTTGATATTCTACTCGTATAGCTTATCAGAAGACACTGAGAATTGACTCTGGGTTCTTTCTTCAAACTGGACATCTGGGGGCGTAGGCTTAGGATACCAAATTTTGGTAAGACTTGTGGGGTTAACTTTACCTGTTAAACGACTAATTTTAAGACTTTGGGAATCCTGGTTAAGTTGGAGATTACTAAAGGCTTGTTCAATTTTAGAAATATTATTGGTTTCTGACTCTTGACTAGAAACTGATTCTAAAGACATAGTTGACTCACCATCAGAGGTATTAACTTCAAATTGTAAGACTTTAACTGAGGTTTCTTCTTCTTTTCCTTTATCTTTGTCTTTATTTAGCTTTGGTTTAACCGGGGTTAACTCTTTAAACATTTCTTCAATTTTCTTCATTGTTGGGTTTACTTTTAATGTTGACTCTGGTTTTAACTCATGAAATTTGACTAAGGGTTTTTCTTTCTTAGGCTTCAGAGTATTTTCTTGGGGAAATATAACTGTTTTCCTATGACTATTATTAGGCTTGTGTTGGTGTAATTATTTTGTTCAATTACTTTTTTTTATCTAAATCATCTTTTGACTCAGCCACTTTATAAGGGCTAGCGATAACTTTGGCTTTCTTGTGATTGATTACTATTGTTTCAACTGGGGGGGTGAGAACTGATGACTTTGGTGCTGTCAGCTTTTTCCCATTTTTCTTGGGTTAGTGTAACTAACTTTTGACTTATGTATTTGCTTTCTACGTAATCAAGATAAGGTGACTCTGACTTAATCTTTTTTAAATATTCTTTCCATTCATTGAAAATTTCTTTTCTTTGAAATTTGGGGAAAGAAGCATGATATATATATATATACGGGTGTTTGAAATCTGGCGGCTGGAGTATTTGGAGGGCCACGGAGCAGGCCAGAGCCCGGGTTTTTGCTGGAATTTGCGGCCAGATGTTTAAAATCTGGTGGCCGGAGTATTTGGGGAGCTTAAGCAGTCGGGTGCTATGGAATTTATGTGGCTGGAGCCTTGGGACTTTTGTGGTTTAAGCTCTAGGGTTTTTGCAACAATGGGTCGGGCTAGAGTTTCTTTAAGTTGGGCCTTCCTTGTCCTATTTTACATATATATATACACACACAAGTAAATAAATACAAATATGCGGCTGGGGGTTTTTGATGGGGTTGGATTGAAGGATTTTGGGCAATTGAAATATGAGAGTTTTATTAGGCATTATGTGTAACAAAAATGGATGGCCATTTAAAAGAGCTCGGAGGTTGAAGCCCAAGTCACCAATTCGAGCCCAGGATTTCCAGAAGATTATGTGCACGAGACGGAGGCCTCACAAGGAAAGAAATCAAGGAGGTTGAAAATAATTTGGAATTATTCAAAGCAAGAAAGAATCAAGTATATCATAATATCTCCATCAATGCAATCCCACAGATTTGGGGGGGCCTCAAAAGGGAAGGAATCTTAAAAGAGTTGACTTTGAATGGCCATCCCATAGGCTGACGAATGCCCTATATAAACATCACCAAACGAAGGCAGAAGACAAACAACATCAGACAGATAAACCTACTTTTCGTCTCGCACTTTTCTTTTCCTAAACTTAAGTTTTTACTTTTCGAGCACCTAGTGTAGCGAGTTTTTCCTTTCCTTAGTGTAAGTTTAAATTATTGTTCAATTTTTATTTTCTTGTCCTTATTCAAGTTAATTTCCATTGCCTTGCTTTTCACTGTTATCACACTTTTATTAAGTTTAATTCAAGTTTGTTTTAGTTTATCGTTTTTATCGTTCTTATCGCTTTTATTTCGTTCTTGCTTTATTTATTGCTTTGATTTATTTTATCGCACTTTAATTATTGTCTTTACGTTTAAACACACATTTAGTTTAATTGCACGATTTTTACTTAAAACCCTAAAAATCACAAAAACATCCGTACGAAGCCTAACCATCCTTGAGCCCGAGGAAGTGAAAGAACCTGGGCCAAGAAGAGGTTCCTTGCTTGGCCGATCAATTGTTTGATCAGAAGTTCGAAGCAGAACACATCCATTTACTCACATTCCATTCAAGCCCAAATTCGTGGCTTGGTGGTGGCACACCCCGCATTCAAAAGAAGAAGGATCAAAAATTCCTTCCATAGGCCGTCTCAACCAAAAAGAGGGAAACAGTTTCCAATTAGCCTTTCTCATGTAGGTCCCTAAAAGCAATTTGATTGACTTTAAATCATCTAGAGGGGCAAATACAACCTCAGATTCTTTCATTGAAATACTTGTCCTTCCTCTCAATTGGTTTGGTGGCAATAGATTGACCAATGTCACAGGAGCAATGAAAATACTAATGCGTTGCACAAGTCTTTGCGCATTCTTCCTTTCAGAATCCTTTATAACTGCATCGCTTTCAAGCTAACTATAAGAAAATCAAAAAATTAGATGCAAGTGGTTATTGATTATTGATTACTTACTTTCGATGGTATTGTATTCAAACAATATTTGTAATTAACGAGTTTGGAAAAAAAAAACATTAGTTTGTTACTAATCATGGAGGTAACAAAGTATTGATGTTCCTAATCATGTTTGTGTTGTGCGGAAGCGTCAACCAACTGTGAGTGAAAATAAAACAACATCTGGCAAGAGATAAAAAAAAGAACAAAACAACACCAAGAACACCAAGATTTATACTGGTTCGGCAATGCCTACATTCAGTTTGGAGACGACGGAGTAATCCACTATAATCAAATGAGAGAATACAATAGTGTTTAACACTCAGAAACCCAAGCCCCAAATATACCCAAGCTCACACACTCAAGAATATAAATGGATTACAAATTGAGTACAATTTGAAGAAAGGGAAAAATAACCAACGACAGACACAAATTGTTTTGTTGCCCAACTTTTATTTTTCCTCTCACTTTCTCTGCTGCCAACTTCTCTCTGCACTCCCTTTGGTGCAGCTTCCTCTCACCATCTGTTGGGTTACTTCTCCTTTTAAAGTCAAAGGATGAGTGGCTCTTCAAAGGAGCCAACGGGTGGGCTGCTAATCAAGTCAAACCAATTAATTAGCCAAAGTCCAATAATTAATGTGCCCACGACTCAATATATAGGCAAAGCCTAAAGCTGCCCATAATAAATGCATTCCCATGCAATTTGTCTGCCAATCAACCAAATACCAAGATAAACAGCCGAAAGCAACCAATCAACTAAATTTCAAGGTTGTAGGTGCATTATTGAGTCAAATAGTTAACAATCTCCACCTTGACTCAAAATTGCACCAAACCATAGTAGTAATACTCCCAATGGTCGTCTCCCAATCCCCCTCGGGGCAGTCAACAAATTTTACAAATGCCAATCAAGTCTAAGCAGTGCTTAAACTTGAGCAACGAAACTGGCTTTCAACATATCCGCAGGATTGTCGGCGGTCCCAATCTTCTGAAGAAGAATATCTCCCTTTTCAATAATCTCACGAACAAAATGGAACTTCAAATCAATGTGTTTCGTACGTGTATGACGAACTTGATTTTTTGCTAAGTAAATAGCACTCTGACTGTCACAATGAACATCCACATGGTCATGTTGAACCCCTAAGTCATCAAGCAACCCTTGAAGCCAGATGGCTTCCTTAATAGCTTCTGTTACTGCCATGTATTCCGCCTCAGTAGTCGACAAGGTATTAGTAATTAACGAGTTTATTGTATTCAAATAATATTTGTAATTAACGAGTTTGGAAACAAAAACATTAGTTTGTTACTAATCATGGAGGTAACAAAGTATTGATGTTCCTAATCATGTTTGATCACCGAAGACTATTGCCTTCTTAATGTCCGGGATTGACCAAGTGATGAGCGAAGATGGAGAAAATTGTTTAGGATTGGAATAGGTCAAATTTTCGGTCCCTTATAATATAGTAAAAAATACAATTTATGAAGCCAATAGAGTCTAGTCTAATGGAAAACAACCTTGGTTTGTAAATCAATGGTCTTAATTTCGAATTCTCATGTCATCTTGACAGTATGTGTATGTGAGAAAATCGCCTCCCCAATAACGCTTGTATATATAAAACAAAAGAAAAACAAAAACAAAAAGAAAGATACAATTCATGAATATGTCAGCTCCCAATCCCTATGAAACAAAAGAAAGTGTTACAAACTTTAAAAAAAACTTGGGGCCAAAATCTTCTCAAAGTTCCAATATAATTAAAAACAGGTTTTTTGACAGATTGGACAATACAAGAAGATAGGCACATCAGAATTTTATGCCCTTAGGCTTAAAAATAGTAATCACATTAGAATCGTAGGATAGGATTTATACATGAAAAAGATTTATGCTCGTCCTCTACCTCATTTATATTAATTGTATTTTGATATCATCAGTGACATAAAACATAAGAGCAAAAGAATATTGAACTTTTGGAAATGTCCTTCAATGAGGGAAAAGTAATTCAACAACCCCCCTCCCCCGCCCCCGCCCCCCCTCCTCAAAAAATAATAATAATCATATTTCGAGAAATATTATGAAATTTCTCGGTGAACTCTCATGAATGAAACAAATCCAACAGTTCTACGTTTAATTAAGTATGGCCCTTTGTTCCCTAGAGATGGACAATTTGATAATGTAAACAAATGCTTCAAGCATTTCCTATGCAACTATATATTTTCACGAGAAATTATACAATAGTGCTGGAGTCCGGTCACGTAGTAATGGTGGAACTATGTATATGCTACCCTCGACTGTAGCCCAGTGCAACCCTGGTCAAAAATATTTTTTATAACACGTAATTTCAAGATTTTGACATTTAGCCCACCCAGCCAACTCCCATATGTGCAAATTCTTCACTTTTATAGCTGGGTGGTTAAGAAAAGTCATAGTTTTCTAGTTTTATATCATATTAATTGAATCGTTCAAGTTCAAAAAAATTAAAATTTAGTTGTTCTTGGTTTGACTTAATTTCGTTTTATCGTTTAACAAAATATTAGCCCACCCTTTTGAAAATTTTTAGTTCCACTCTTGCACGTAATATAGCTCATATAAATGTTTTAATATGGATGGACGAAGTTGATATTTTTCCATTTTAAGTACTATGTGATCATACTACTATACTACACTATAAGATAGAGAATTAACATTCTTGCACCAAAAAGAATAAAAATAGGGATTTGTTATAACCCAAGGACTTAAAAGAATTTCATTTTACCTTTACTAAAATTCATGAGTTTATAATTGAAACAGACTATAAAGAGTTTGAGCAATGGTGCAAGAACGCAGCCCAAGAGAGGGATAAATGCACGAGAAGATGGAACAGAGGGATCAAAAGTGAGCAGTGGGCAACAAAAGAAAAACACAAACAAAATAGAAAGTGGGAGAAATTGAACAAGGTGGTGGGGTCCACATCCACCCTCGCCATCTTTGGTCCTGGTTGGGGCTCATTTTATTGCTATCAATATATTTAGCAAGTAGTTGTTAAGTTGTTAACATGGAAGACGCAAGTGGTTGAACATTTTATATTGCTATCAATATTTTATTATAGTAGTCGCCTTCTTGTGGGGCAAACAACATGAAAAGAATGACTATCCTCCAATTTTGAATTTTCTTAGAAGAATCATGGATTACCACCCAATAATTGTTTATGAAAATATAATTAGAGTAGTTAAGCAAATGACAATTACAACTTGAGAAATAATTTTGGATTCAAATAACCTGCAGCATACGGTGAAGCAAGAAAAATTAAAAGATAATAAACAATAACTCAAATAATGCCATGATCCTTACATTTAAACTACCACATATACTTTTAGAAATGCATGTTTTCATCACCGTCTTGCATTTTGAGTTGTTTATAATGAAACATTTCTGAGAGATATATCAAGACATTGAGATAACGCCAATTAAATAAAATGACTCTAACTCTAACTCTGAGGTAATCTATTTACAATATTATTTTTTTAATATCATTTTTTAATGTGCAAAATGATGAGGAGATCATGTGGCATACTGGCATGTGAGCTAGAGAATGTGCCAAAATGTTGACCCAAAAATTTAATGAAAATTAAAAGTGGGTCATAACTATGTATGGTCGTGTTTTACCAACCAAGACCATGAATTATTAAAGAGTCATGTATAGCTTGATGTATAATGTCCCACGTCAGAAATTTGATATAATAAATATAATATATAATGAGTGATCCTACTATTAATATTACCGAAATTTTTTGTGATAAAACTTCATACTTATTGGTCTTTATAAGTAGATAAGTTAAAGACAATATCGATGATTGGCAAAAGAAAAACAACTTCGAACTTGGACTTTGAGTTATCTTCCAGCATGGATATTTCTCTCTTCAACTTTGTTGTTTGCTAATTTCTTACCTTGAGTACTTTGAAGGCCTTGTGGTCTTTAAATTAAGTAGGTCAAGTTCACTCCTGGTGGCATTAGTGGGAATATCTCTTAAGACCCAATGAGGTCTTCTCTCTGGTTTCATTAGTGGGAATATCCCTTCAACCACACAATTTGCATTGTGGTTGTCGTTTGCCGACTTTTCAATTTGTACTGATGTTTGCGTCCTTTTCAAGCATCATTGCTCTTATATATGTAAATACATGTGAACAACGGCACATACACAAAGCAACATGCCTTCCTTCTTTTCTTCTTATTCTCTTGCATTATATCTACAAATATTCATGCCTGCAAACAAACTGAACACAGCTCCCTCCTGTCCTTTGCCTCCACTCTATCTTCTCCTCCTTTAAATTGGACATCCCTTGATTGCTGTCGTTGGAAGGGCATCACTTGTGATCAAGATGGTTGGGTCACCCGTTTGCTCTTGCCTTCCAAAGGGCTCAAAGGAGGTTTCTCTCCCTCTTCACTTAGAAATCTCACACATCTCACTCACTTGAACCTTTCCCACAATTCACTATATGGTCCATTTGAAACTCAGTTTTTCTTGTCTTTGAATCGACTTGAGATCCTTGATTTGAGCTATAACCGTCTTTCTGGAGAGCTACCAATTTCTCTACCATCCAACAGTATCCGGACAGTTGATTTGTCCAGCAATCACTTCTTTGGTGCAATTCCATCTTCATTCTTCCAACAAGCAAGCAACTTAACTAGTTTCAATGTCAGCAACAATAGCTTCACAGGGTATGTCCCATCCTCTATTTGTCTCCAACATTCTTCTCCCTTCCTTAGGCTATTGGATTTTTCTTCCAACGTATTCAGTGGCAACCTCGCTCCTGGGCTAGGAAAGTGTTCCAAACTGCAGGTTTTTCGTGCCGGTCACAATAACCTCTCGGGATTATTTCCAGAAGATATCTATAATGCCACCAAACTTGAAGAAATTGCATTACCTCTCAATTCACTACATGGAGTCATTAGTGATAGAATTGCCAACCTCACTAACCTTGCAATCCTTGACCTCTACTTTAATCAATTGAATGGCAAGCTTCCTCTCAATTTGGGGAAGCTCTCCAAGTTGAAGTTTGTGACCTTTGATTTCAACAATTTAGAAGGTGCTTTGCCCCCATCTTTGATGAATTGCACAAACCTTGTAGAACTGCGTTTGGGAAACAACAACTTGGAAGGAGATATCTCCATGCTTGATTTCTCAAGACTGAGTCAACTTACTAAACTTGAGCTGAGGATGAATAACTTCACTGGTACGGTTCCAGTAAGCCTTTACTCATGTAGGTCCCTAAAAGCCATTGGATTGAGTGGAAATAATTTAGAAGGACAAATACAAGCCGAGATTCTTTCATTGAAATCATTGTCCTTCCTCTCGCTTGGTTACAACCGATTCACCAACCTCACAGGGGCAATGAAGATATTGAGGAGTTGCAAAAGTCTTCACACACTTTGCCTTGACGGTTCCTTTGAAGGTGAGAGAATGCCATCTGATGATGACATGGTTGATTTTGACGGATTCCAAAATCTTCGGGTATTGAATTTGGCTGGTTCTAACCTTAATGGTCAAATACCTTTATGGTTATCAAAGCTCAAGAATATAGAGATGTTGCTACTGGGTTTAAATCAAATCACAGGGCCAATTCCAAGTTGGTTGGGGACTCTTCCTAGGCTGTTTAATATAAACTTGTCAAACAACCGAATTTCAGGCGAATTTCCAAAGCAACTTTGTAGACTACCAAGGTTGCTTTATGAACCTAATATTGCATCTCAAGCAGACCAATATGAATTTGAATTGCCTATGTATGGCATCAGCAGCGTAACCAGAATTCAAACTTTTCCAACGTAGAAATTGTATTTGTTTCCAGCAACGATAATCTTATCTGAGAATAACATTGTTGGTGATATACCTACTGAGATCGGCCAATTGCAGCTTCTCCAGGAGTTGGATCTTGGCTCCAACAACTTCTCCGGCGTCATTCCAGACCAAATATCTAACCTAAAAAATTTAGAGGTTTTGAACCTCTCCACGAATCTCTTGTGTGGAATAATCCCATCGTCATTGGCGAGCCTTAGTTTCTTGAAAGAATTTATTGTCTCCTACAATAACCTTGAAGGACTAATACCAACAGGCCCCCAGCTCCAAAGCTTCGACGCTTCTGCCTTTGAGGGGAATCCAAAAATTTGTGGTGCCCCACTTCCAAATAAGTGCAGACCAAATAAGGACATGGATGCAGATAATAAGAACAACAAAGACGAGGGCAATGGGCATCATCAACTTCCATGGTTTTACATTTTCACTGTGTTGGGGTTCATAGTAGGATTTTGGGGAGTCTGTAGTTCTTTAGTTATTAACAAGACATGGAGATATGCGTATTTTCGATTCATAGACAATCTACAAGGTCAGCTTCATGTGATGATAATAATCCCCCTCAACAGGATGAAAAGAAAGCTTAGAGGCTAGATATATATTATTAAGATTGTACTTTTTATTTTGCATTTTCAGTTTGCTTACCCTTTTTTTTCTTTCTTTTTCTTCATTTCAAAGTAACTGGACTCAAATTTAAAGGATATATGTTGTTCGGTTCACAAAGTTATGGGGGAAAAGAAACCCTAAACTCATGCAGACAAGTGAAAATTATATATATATTAAAACCCAATCCAACCAAACACTGTGGTTTCACATCGTTTGGTCCACCTGGTTTGGATGTTTTGGGCACGGAGTTGGTGGCTGTCCGGGAAGGGTTATTGATGATGGGATACATGGGTTTTACTCGCTTTACCATTGGTATTGATTCTCAAGAAGCTGTTTCTATTCTTAAAGATGGTTTGGATTGGTGGAGTAATATTGGTAATGTGGTGGAGGATGTTCGTCGGTTAATGGTTGATCGAGAGGTGACTGGAGTGTTCTACCAACACCGGCAGGGTAATGGGGTGGCACATAGTCTAGCTCAGCATGGGTTGAGAGTGAGTACAATCGAGAAGATCTAACAGACCGAGAAGATCCACAACAACTTCAAATTATGTGTACTTACATGAAGCAGATTTTGACATTGGAGATGAGGCTGATCCAACAAGTTTTAAAGATGCAATGGAGGGTCAGAATGCAAACAAATGGAGGGAAGCGATGTTGAATGAACTTGAATTCCAGTGCGGCCGTCTTCCTCTGAAATAGCCACGTGTCGCCATCTGAGTTGAAGATGCCTTCACCCAAAAGATCATGAAACACGAATTGCCAAGTGGGGCCCTTAGGGTAATTGTCGAACCGGGTTTTCAGTATGTGCTCCAGATTCTTTGGGTCGCACGTGACGGTCACGAGGCCCTGCTTTCTGGCGAGGAAGGGGATGGCGCAGATGCATGTTTGATACGTGCCGCCGCAGGCGCGTAGGTTGTCGCAGATCCAGTCGTGCAAGCGGTTGGAATTTTCTATGAGCCCCGGGAGGCTGGCCCTCTGTTTCAATCAAAGGCTTGGCTTTCCTGACCAACTCTAACTTATGCCCAGGAACCGAGCACTTATTACCTAAATTGCCACCAATGTTCTCAACCCTAGTATTGCTCAGAAGCTCAATCTCACCATCACCACACTCATTCTTCAACACCATCTCGCGAATTTTGGGCATGGAAGCATCGAAACCCTCGACGTCGCGCGAAGTCACGAGCTTGCAGCAATTGAACAAATCAATAAACGAATGGAAGTTGTAGGTGTCTTTCGCGCCGATGTGGACCACCGCAATCCCTTCGGACTTAGCGTCCGTACGATCTCGGCGGCGAAATTCGCCGGCTTAGATGACTTCTCGAGTTTGTCGCCACTGGAGAAAACGAAGTTAAAGCTATTATCACTGAACGGTAAAAGGTGCGAGTCGCTTGGAATTACCAAAGGCCTCGAGGCTTTCTTCAAAATACCGACTGCACCCTTGACGCCAGACTCTCTCATAGCGTACACGTCATGCTCGGTCGGGGTCTCTACGCACAGAGACTTGGCCTTCCGGGAGAGGAAGCCCTATGACATGAGATCTTGGAAGACGGAGGAGTAAAATGGACGACCTTGATCCATTCCTTGCTGGTGTAGAGATCCGGCTGAGAGGACTCCGCAGAAGTCGAAGGTACGGAGCCATTTTTGGCCGACTTGTAGGATTTTTTAAGTTTATTTTTTTTTAATTTATGTTATTTTATCGTTATATATAAATTTTTTTAAGAACTGGTTAGTTAGTAGGTGGGTCACACAGTAGACAGTTAGCAATTAACAATTGACTACACGGTCAACTTAATTGAAGGATCAAATGGGACAATGTTGAAAACAAAATGGCGTAAATTGATAAAATTGATATCTTGAGGTCCATATTGAGAACCAGCCTGAACTTGCACGGTGTTTTTTGTTGTTAGCCCATTACAAAACTATTGTTGAACGGCTAGATTGAAACCCTCAACTTAGCTCCCTCTTTTTTTTGGAACTACATGTAGGGTTTGAGCGACATTCTCTCGTTCGGCCTGGGCTTAACATAACCTGACCTGTGAGACAAGTCAACAGCCCATGAGATTAAACTTCAGGGCTGCCCAACTCTTAAAACTAAGCCCAAAAACTAGACCTTGCCTAGGCCTAGAAGTTAATTCCTTTAGACTTGATCTGGGTCAAGCCCATGCACACCATACATGAGGGAGGGTAAAATAGTAAGAATAATATATTCATAATTAATAACTATACTTTTGATTTCACTAAAATACTATTGAATACTATTGAAAATCAATAGCTTTACCATTTGTGTTTGATAGTCGTACATGGAGCCTTGCCAATTCGTCTACGTTGATAATCGTTAATGATTGATGTAATCCCTTTGTACGGTTTATATTTGAAATCAATAGCTTTACCATTTGTCTCTAGCTATGTTCACTGGCGGACCTAGGATTTTTTTAGCGGATGTGCAATTTTGAAATGCTAAAAACTCTTTGTGGATTGAACATCTAAAGCTTTTTACCTAGATTGAACATCTAAGGCTTTTTACATAGACTGACCTTAGATCCCTTCATTCATCCATATCATACATGAAAAATTGTTTTATGTAAAAATATTGACTAAGTATGAAAAATGATTTTTCGAAATAATCATTTTCTCAAGATACTTTTTGATAGCTTTTATTCCTTACACATCAAATAAGAAAACTTGATTTTATGGGATTTTATTATGAATTATATATTAATTTAATGAGTCATCATTTTAGCCTAAATCGTATTTTGCACTAAAACCTATTTTTCATATTTTGATTTGGTAGGAATTTGATTTTCTAGTATTTTTATTTGAATCCAAATGATGGATACTTCCTTCTTTACATTGTAAACGTAAGTAAATAGAGTAATATAAAAATAAATAAAAGTAAAAGGACACCTCCTTGCGCATTAATAGGTCCGCTGTTGGCCACGTTGATACTTCACTCTCTTTTCCTCCTCCTGCTGGTACTTCTTCACTCGATATAGAGCTAATGCAAGTATAAGAATGCAGAAGAAAAAGAATGTGATGCCAATTACCATTCCTGATACCATTCCTGAAGTCATAGATTGTTTTTTTCTTCCAACTCTGGAATCTGCTGAGTGCCTTTGAGAGCTACATGCTCCCAAGGGTACCCCACAAAGGCCAGAGTTGTTCTCATATCTCGATGCTGGGAAAGTGGTCAGCTGACCTCCGGAAGGGATGATACCGCTGAGGTTGTTGTTAGACACATCAAGATCACTCAGAAAAGAGAGAGTCCCCAATGATCCCGGGACAGCGCCCTGAAGATTATTGTGAGAGAGATAAAGGACTCCAATACTTTTTAATCCTCCAAAGCTTTCAGGAATATTTCCAGTTAGCATGTTGTGCCCAAGGTTGAAGACTTGCAGATAGGACAGTGTACCTAAGTCGTCGGGAATGCTTCCAGACAAGGAATTGTAGGATAGATCAAGGTAGATCATGCTGCCATTACTGGTGAATGTGTAAACTGTCAAGCCAGAGTAAATTCTAGTTGATGGGCAAGAGTGCACCATAGGAAACTTTTCTAGTCTCTCTGCTCGGATTCCCTCAAACTCAACTAGTCCTCCTGCACCCCTGCAGGATGTCCCACCCTCATTTCTCACAAATGCAAACTGCTTCCTGGAAACGGTTCCAGGAGAGACTAGGCCAGCTTGGTTGGCAAGCTCTGATGGGATAGAACCGCTTAGGTCATTGCTGTTTAAATCAAGCCAAATAAGGCTCTAACACTTGCCAAGCTCAGCTGGAATCTGTCCAGAGAGTGAATTGTTACCCAACTGAAGTATAGCAAGCTTAACGAGATTTCCAATACCAGAAGGGATATCTCCCGTAAGGCGGTTGCTAGCTAGTGACACCCAAATCATATTGGTGCATTTGGCTATGGACCGGGGAATGGTTCCAGTGATGAGATTATTGTTGAGAATCAGAGTTTCCAGGTTTCCTCCATTGATGCAAATACCTTCTGGGATTTCACCAGTGAGGTTGTTTGCCCACATAACCAAGTCAGAGAGATTTGGCAAGCTCCAAATTTCTGAAGGAATTGGACCACTCAGACTGTTAAAACTAAGATCAATAGCCTTCAGGTTCTTGCAGTTTCCAAGTTCCGAGGGCACAGTCCCGGAGAGAAAATTGTTGGCTAGAAGTATCTTTTCCAAAGCTGAGGGAGCATTGGAGGAGCAAAATCCTGAGGGGACATTCCCCGTGAAGGCATTAGAACTGAGATCGAGCACTTGAAGCCGAGTACCATTGGTAAGAGACAGTGGCACAGGACCAGTTATGTTGTTGAATGCCACATATAGGTATCTCAAACTAGGAAGACTACTTACAATGGAACTAAGGAAATTTCCATAGAGCTGATTGCGACCAAGATTGAGAATAAACAAAGAAGAGCAGGATGCAAAACTTGAAGGCAACCCTCCAGAAAGATTGTTAACAGAGATATCAAGTTCCTGAAGAGTCCCACAAGCCCTTCCTAGTTCAGTTGGAATTTCACCAGAAAAATGATTATGACCCAAAAACAGTTGCCTCAATTTCTTGAGATTGCCCAACAAAACACCAGGAATTTTGTTCTCAAGCTTATTATTGGAGAGGTCCAGTGTCTCCAGAACCTGACAGTTACCAAGGCTTACAGGAAATTGATCCCCAGAGAGTGCGTTGTGTGCTAGCTTCAGCAAAGTGATGCTTCTGCACTGCCCAAAATCAAGGTTGGAGAATTTTCCAGTGAAATTGTTGCTTGAGAGATCCAAATACTTGAGAGATGCTGAGGCCTTTGCCAGGAAGCTGCTTGGTATTTCCCCAGAAAAAGTATTGTTTGAAAGGTCAAGGGTTGATAGATTCTTGCAAGAAAAGAGAGAATCACTCAGTTTTCCAGTGAGCTTGTTAGTGGAAACATTGAGCAGATTCAGATTTTGACATGTCAACAAGGCTGTATCAGAAATCTGATTGTGAGAGAGGTCAAGCTGCAGCAGAGAAGAACCAAAGCTGAGACTGCCTCCAGGGATTGAATTGTGAGAGAGGTTAACAGAAGCAAGATGATCACAACTCAGAAGAAAAGATCGACTTGGAAAAGGTTCAGAGATGTTGTTGGAGGACAAGTCCACAGTCTCAAGTCTACATGAGGTTATGTTGGAGACAGAGAGATCAGCAGCAGAGAATGAATTGCCTTGCAGATAGAGATTTTGGAGACTCGGCAAGGCCGTGAGAGTTGGAAAGTGTAGGCTGCCAATGAGACCAGCGTTGGAGAGGTTGATGGTGATGACGTGGCCATCAGAAGAGCAGGTGAGGACCCTCCATGAGCAGAGAGGGGTGGCAGAATCAGCTTTCCAATCAGACAAGAAACCATGGGGATCAGATTGAACAGAGGATTGTTTGAACGCCAACAGCAGCCCCACCTCATCATCATCACTCTGGCTTTGTTCTTGTTGTAGTTGTTTAGATGAAGACAAATTTCTGGCGCCTGAGGCCAAACTTAGGAGCAGGTAGAAGTGAAAAACAAACAGCAAAAGAAAGCAGAAGAATCCCATCATGTACTAACAGCTACCCCCTCCTTGTTCTGATCTAATCTCTCTTCATCATCATCATCCTTTTAGAAACTCATGAAAAAAAGAATCTTTTTTTGCAGATGGGTGATGAAAACAGCACTAACTATACAAAATTCATTCACCTAAGCTCAACCAGTTTGCTTCATTTCAGATCTGAGCTGAACCTTGCAAAATTTCCACACATTTTCTCAAGTGGGCTCTGCTTGGAAGCTGCAATCAAAAGACCAAAAAGAATTAAATAAACAAAAGGGTTGGTGGGATTGGTAGTGGAAATCACTATCAAGTATCAAACATGTATGAAAGCATCAAACTTTGAAAGAAACACATCAAGAACACAAACATTTATGAGCTAACAAATACCATGAACATGAACGAAAGAGAAAATGACAAAAATGGTAAAAAGAAAAAGTAAGAGTGATGGGGGCTTAAAGGAAGAGAAGCTCGTGCTGAGCTATAATGGGCAATCAGAGATTGTTAAGGAAAGAAAGGAGAGGAAGATACCTCGGAGTGACAGAACCTCTGGGTACGATGTTCAGAAATGTCGGGCTATGATTTTGTTATGAGAATTACACTAAACATGTGTTTGTTTCCGCAGAAACACAAGGGGAAAGAAAAATGGGGGGTAAATAGAAAGTTTGATTGTATCAATGCTCTATTTCAATCCACCTTAAAGGAGGAAAATGGAAAATGCAGCAACATGTATAATAGTATCATATAATCAAACAAACAGAAAGAAAGAGGCCTGTAAATTTCGCAAGTAATACACTACTTCAATTGAAAATGGAAAAGGGAGAAACAAGTATATTTTCTCTTCCTATTCTTGCTTTGCAATTTCGTAGTCTTTCTCTCAGTTTCAGTCTGAGATGAGGTAGTTTTCAATTGTCCTAATTCTTATTTGACCACAACACACTACTTCACTCAATTTGGAGTAAAGTTCCCTGTTTCTATCCTAAACCCCTGCCCTACGGCATCTCTTGTTAAATTTCCTGCATGTGTCATTCAGCTTTGAATTCCAAGGAGTTTAATATACTTCGATTCAGGACCGCATATAGATGTAAATAGTCTTTGTGTTCTCACTTATCAAACAAAATTCGGGAATTAAACAGTTACATTTACGGATGACGTGATGACGTGATTGTAAAGTGATCGTAAGAAACAAGTTATACACTCTTGAAATAAACTTTCTTTTTGTATAATCATGTCCCATTTGCAAAGAGTTTTGGATAATATGTATTTATCATTATTTATTTAGATGCCCGTTACTTCCTTAATATTATTTACATGATAGTCTCTAAGATACAATCTAACGCCCGAGATTAGAAGTATGTAATCAGTCCTTAACTTAAATACTTATCGGAGAATCTTCCATCAAGGTATATGCAAGTTACATAGAAAACGAGGATGAAGAAAGTAAACATGCACTCGAATCTTACATCATACATTGAATAAATGGTACTAAAAAAAACATGTTCTTAAGACCTAAAAAGTTAGCATGAAAAAGCAAACCAGAAAAAGCAAGCAATGACTTTGAAGTTTGATATATTGGGTCAAAGTTGTGGGTTGGGCTAGACCTACCTAAATCATAGTTCAAAAACTACTCGTTCATTAGGCTTTTTATAATGAGCGGGTACTTAGTAGCCATTTAATGAATTACAAAACTATTGTTGAACGGCTAAATTGAAACCCTCAACATAGCTCTCTCATTATAGAAACTCCCTTTTTTTTCGTCGAACTACATGTAGGGTTTGAGCGACATTCTCTCGTTTGGCCTGGGCTTAACACAGCCTGACTTCTGAGACGAGTCAATAGCCCATGAGATTAAACTTCAGGGCAACCCAACGCTTACAACTAAGCCCAAAAATTAGACCTTGCCTAGGCCTAGAAGTTAATTCCTTTGACTTGATCTGGGTCAAGCCCATGCATAAGGGAGGGTAAAATAGTTTGGAATTACAGTCTTTTTTATTTATTTTTGGGTCAATGGGAATTGAAATCGTTCTCAGTAAAAAAGAGAACATAGGACCAACTACCTTTGGCGCCTGGTGCAATTTTACAGAGGCACAAAAACCAAGAGGATAATCAACTAAGAAATTGGTAACTAGTACTGGGAGGCTGATGTCAGCTTTTGACTCTTTTTGTACTTCACAATATATAAAAGAATGAAGACTTGACTGAGCAAAGATAGAAGAAGAGTAAACGCTGACGACCACGACCATCACAATTCAAAGAGACCCTCTTTCACATTTGATGGGTGAAGATTAAACCCCAAAGCTCTCCACCTTCAGACAGCCATTTCATTCTTTGTTGGGTAAGCTTCAATTTCTTGTTATCAGCTTTTCTGGTCACGAAGTTTTGTCAAGAATCTCAAGATCAACTTTTTTTTGTTTTTTGGTTTTATTTTATTTATTTATTTGTTTAAATTCAATGCTAAATGCTAATATCATATTCATGGTTTCTGGAAGTTAGCATATTGTCAGTTGTTACTGATTAGTTCTTTATATAATTAGAGAAGCAGTAATTATTGAAGTTTGTAAATGAAAAATTTATTCCTATTACTCTAATAGTAGATTATTGGTAAATTTATTCCTATTACCCTCAGGTTTCATTGAAGTTTTCTTTGTTAAGTTTTATCTCTAAATAAATTTTTGTCAATTTATGCCTCTATCTACTCACTTGATCAAAAGTATTCATCCCATCCCAGTATGTGATCTTCAAACTTCAACGCTTGTATAACCAATTTCAAATCAACGTGTTGTGTTACTCTTTTTTTTTTTTTCGGAAAAGGTATAGCCGCACGGCTATACTATTTACAAAAGCCTTTAAGTAGCATAATTTGTATTTCTCTTCTTTAATTACTAATTTAACTAATAACTAAAATATAATTACTAATTTAACTAATTAAATCAGTCAAATATAGAAACTCCACTGAACACCTTGGCTCGTCACGTCTCTCTTCCTACAGTCCTCAAGTTGCCTCCTTGCATATTTGGTTGTGTTGTATATGCTCATGTTCCATCTCATCAAAGAAGTAAATTGGTCCCTTGTGCCATTCGTTGTGTGTTCGTTGGGTATGGATCAAATAAAAAAGGATACAAGTGTTACCATCCTCCTACTCGTAAGCTCTTTGTCACTATGGATGCCACATTCCATGAAGATTTATCATACTTTGAAGCTTCTACGCCCCCTTCTCTTTAGGGGGAGAGGAGGAATGAAGAGAAGGAAGAAAAAGTTCAAGAAGAAATTCAAGTCTGTCCAAATACGATCCGTCGCACGGACCTTAGTGACCGGTCGCCTTGCTCCAACAATTCTGAAAATCGAATCTATCCAAATACGACTGGTCGCAGCCCAGAAATGACCGGTCGCTTTTGCACAGATCCATAAACGACCCGTTGCACGGACCTCAGCGACCGGTCGCATGGCTATTTGGACAGTGATGAAGGTACTGAAAAATTGTCGTTCTTATTTGGTGACGATCCCGGAGGAGACAATCCAAATGTTTGCTGTGATCAACTACAAAATACAACCCCTCCTTCTCAACCATCGGACCAATCGTCTCGTGAGGAAGAAACACTCGAGGTAATTCCCGAACCACCTAATGCTACACCATACACTCTCCCACCTAGGACCACTTGAGGAAAACCCAAACCTCAATATTTTCCTGACCTTACTGCCAAATCTAAATATCCCATTAATAACCATGTTTCAACTCATAGATTGTCAAAGTCATATACATCATTTGTCAATCAATTATCTACTGTATATGTTCCAAATAAGTGGCAGGATGCTATAACAGATTCCAAATGGGCTGAAGCAATGGCAATTGAAATGGAAGCTCTGGAAAAGAATTCTACATGGGAAATGGTTCAGTTACCACAAGGGAAGAAACCAGTTGAATGTCGGTGCATATACACCATTAAATACAAAGCTGATGGATCCATAGACCGATACAAAGCTCGATTAGTGGCCAAAGGGTATACACAAACATATGGAATTGACAACCAAGAGACATTTGCACCTGTTGCCAAGATCAACACCGTACGTGTTCTCATGTCATTGGCTGCAAATCTTGATTGGCCACTACTGTAGTATGATGTAAAGAATGCATTTCTTCACGGGGACTTGCAAGAAGAAGTGTATATGGAACCACCACCAGGGACCTCTATGACATTCGGTCCCAACACCGTTTGCAAGCTGAGAAAATCATTATATGGGCTAAAGCAGTCACCACGAGCCTGGTTTGGAAAATTCACCGATTCCATAAAGCGCTTTGGGTACACTCAGAGCAACTCAGATCACACTTTATTCTTAAAGAGTCGTGGTGAAAAACTTACGGCCCTTATCATCTATGTTGATGATATGGTGGTTACCGGTAATGACAATGGAGAAATGAAGAATCTGCAAAAGCTCCTTGCTAGTAAATTTGAGATGAAGGAATTAGGTGAGTTACAATATTTTCTTGGCATAGAAGTTGCTAGATCAAAACATGGCATATTTCTATCCCAACGAAAATATGTGTTAGATTTGTTGACAGAAACTGGAATGCTTGATTGTAAGCTAGCTGACACACCTATTGAGCAGAACCACAAGTTAGGGATGTATCTAGATTAAGTACCCACTGACAAAGAAAGGTATCAAAGATTGGTTGGGCAACTGATTTATCTATCACACACACACCCAGACATAGCTTATGCTTTGAGTATGGTAAGTCAGTTTATGCATCAACCAAGTGAGGCACACATGAATGCAGTAACACGTATTATGAGGTACTTGAAGGCTGCCCCTGCAAAAGGGTTGATGTTCTCCAAACATACACCTATGGACCTAGAAGGATACACATATGCGGATTGGGCAGGATCCATCACAGATGGACGTTCTACTTCTGGATATTTTACATTTGTGGGGGGCAACTTAGTGACTTGGAGGAGTAAGAAGCAAAGAGTTGTGGCTAGATCAAGTGCTGAAGCAGAATTTAGAGGAATGGCTCAAGGAGTGTGTGAATTGCTCTGGTTACGGAAATTACTGAAGGACCTTGGAGTTAAATCATTAAAGGCTACAAACTTGTACTGTGACAACAAAGCTGCTATCAAGATAGCACATAACCCAATACAACATGACCGTACCAAACATGTGGAAGTCGACCGACACTTCATCAAAGAGAAACTAGAAAGGGGTATAATTAAGTTTCCGTTTGTAAACTCGGAAAACCAACTTGCTGACATAATGACGAAGGTCGTATCAAGCAAAGTCTTTTATGACTCACTTGACAAGTTGGGCATGCGTGATATCTTTGCACCAACTTGAGGGGGAGTGTTGACAATGACTTAAGACAAGCTGGAAACATGGAAAAGCTAGTCTACCACCTAGAAACTCCTTTCCATGTTTTAGGGGAACACAACAAGCTGGAAACATGGAGACATAATTCATGCTTTGGAGATTGTAATTTATTGTGAATTGTGAATTGGGGATTGTAACCAACGGATAGCTATCTAGCTATATGCCTATACTTGTAGATATATATTCAATATGTGCAATGAGAAAAATCATATTTGCATTCTCTGCAAAACCTCTCTTATTTTACACTCTCTACTTTCTCAATTACACTATCTTTGGCACTTTGATAGGAGGACTCCTAACATGCTTGGACCTGCCAACAACATGAGGACCCATTCGAGAACATGTTGAAGTTTGTGACCTTTGATTTCAACAATTTAGAAGGTGCTTTGCCCCTGTTGAAGAAAAATGTGAACCTCCCAACATAATTTCACCACCACTAATTAAATAATGGGGTTTTATTATTTTAGGCTCGACCCATTCGAGACACAAAGTCTCTTAATTACAATCCCTTGCTTCAAGGGAACACCCTTTGATTCCATCATAAAGAAACAGAACGTGTGTGTTTGGTTTTGCAACTGCTTCGGAACTGGTCCTCAGTATTGGAAGTACCAGTCATCATGACTTGCATGCTTTCCACTCCCTCATGAAGTTTGGCCCATTGGAATGCCATGTAATCATTCTCTTGAGTTTGAGATACGGGATCATCATAAAGAGGATTCCATAGCATATAATTGTCCAAGCAGGTTGAGTTTAGAGCGGATAACTCGGGAATAATCATCCCCATCATGTCTTGGGATTTGGAACAGGTCAATGCACCCATGTAGGACCTTGACTGATCTTGAGGTTTCAGGACTCTCCCCTGTGATATGGGAATTTAATCCCTTAAAACATCAGTTGTCCTCGCCTTTTGCACAAGCTTCCTTTGTGGATGAGATATGTTCACCACCTTCCTTTTCATGATGATCGCTTTGCTTTTAACCTTGGATGTGGATTCCACAACATGGGCTCTAGGGCTTGACGGTGGTTCGACCCCTTGGACCTCAGCGTTCTCCACAGAGTTATCCTTTTGACTTTCCTCACTAGTTTCATTGGTGGAAGTCATCAGGACAGAATCTATGGGGTACAAGTTGACCGGGATTGATCCAATCATGATTTGGACCAATCGGGTGGTATTACTCTTCTTGGGAGTTGGCAGTCAAGGTGCTTGAAGTGTTCTTGCTTACAGACGCCATTGAGCTTGACCCAGAGAACTCGAATAAGATCGCCTCAATAGATTGTCTCTTTGCTTCTTTCTTCCTCACAGCACGTGCAGCTCTCTTTCTTGCATTTCGGAGCGTTTTCTTCAGTTGGGTCTTGACGAACTTAGGAGTGCCCTGAGGCCTGGCCCTTTGAATGGGCTTTGGAACAACGCACATGTCGAGGCTCTCACCAACAACGAAAGTTTTTCTGAAGCCTACTCGTTTGGTGCATGTATTCTTGGTAGTTTCAATCTTGTGGAAGAAAATTGTAACTTGTGGTGCCATCGTATCTGGTTTTGTTAACTTGTGGCAAACACAAATTAATAATAACATTAGTCACTTTATGATCGTTGATGAAAAGGTAAATGGGTCCCACCGGGTGTGCCAAAAATTATGTTGAAGAAAAATGTGAACCTCCCAATATAATTTCACCACCACTAATTCAATAATAGGGCTTTATTATTTTAGGTTCAACCCATTTGAGATGCAAAGTCTCTTAATTACAATCCCTTGCTTTAAGGGAACACCCTTTGATTCAATCATAAAGAAACAGAACGAGTGTGTTTGGTTTTGTAGCTGCTCCCAAGTCCAACCTCAGGGTGCCTACGTATCTCTCTCAGGAATCAAGCCACTCGTAGTTCAAAGAATTGCAATGAATGAATGACTCGTTGCAAAAAGAAAGATTTTGTATGAATTTGATTGAGAAAGTGTTTGAGTGAATTTAGCTGAATAAACTAGGGATTCGATTTTGATGTGTGTTTGGGTGAATTTGGTTAAGAACAAACCAGTGATTCTGTTTGGATTTAAGATTTGGGGCGTTTGGTTGATGTAACCAGTGATTCACATTTTGTTGTGGTTGTGTCTAGTAGGATGTTAGACTGCCTACGTACCCTTAATGGGATCAAATTGACGTAGTTCCAAAATTTGGAAATTAATGGGTAAGTGTGGCCCAATAATTTAGAATTTGTGTCTTTAAGAAAATTTGAAGATTTTCATAGGTAGATGACCCATGAGAAAAATTAGAAATTAATGGGTAAGTGTAGCCCACTAATTGAGAATTTTTTTTTTTTTTTTTATATACCCATGTTTTCTTTTTGGCTGGCACCTTTCTCTCCTTTTAACCCAACAACACACACAAAGTGGCGTACAACCACTTTCTTTCCTTTTTTTCGGTGGCTAGCCCTTTTTTCTTCTTTTTGTTTGTTGCTGCTCTTCTTCTGCTTTTTTAGGCGGTTGTTACTTATTTTTTTGTCATTGCTATATGCAACACCAAGCCAAGAATTCAAAACGTGGCTGCAAGTCCATCTTTCTTCTTCTTTTTTTATTGCACACACCTAGCCTTCCTCCAACAAGCGTGGCTATCCTTCATCTTTTTTTTTTTTTTAGTCTATTGCGTCTGTATGCAAACAACACCAAGCCTTCTTCCCAAAACGGGGCTGTTTTCCTGCTTTATTTTTTTTTCTTGTTTGTTGTGACTGTGTGCCCAACAATCACAAGACAAAAGGATCATCCAAGAGAGAGAGGCTGTGAAAGAACAACACGGCCTCCTTTTCTTTTCTTGTAGACCTCCATCTTCTTTTTTTTTTTTTTTTTTTTCGCTGCCTATCCTTTTCTTCCTGACTAAACACCATTTTCATTTTTGATGCAGTTTGCTCAGAGAGAAAAAGAAGGGCTTTCTCAAGCAGAGATGGAGAGGATTGGCCAGAGAGTCCAAGAGGTAATTCACGTTGTTGGTACCGTGACTAACCAAGCAACTAGGAGTCCCACATCGGAAAACTACAAGAGATGGAGACTCCCCCTCACCTATAAAAGAAGACTACTCTCCTCTTAGAAAAAGGGGCTCTCTCTTCAGGACTATCCTGCTAGTCTGGTCTTCGGCTCCTAGGTCTCCGGATCTTTGGACTTGACCCCTGGGCTTCGGATTCCTAGCTTTGTACCTTAGGTCTTAGGCCTTCTTCCATTTATCTTTGGGTCTAATCCCTTGTACAAATGTAAACAAACATTATCATAATGAGAACATCTTCTCCGTGAATGTAGCCTATCAGTCGGGTGGACCACGTATATATTGTCTTCTGCATACTTATTTACTTTATTTACCTTAACTGCTGAAGCCAAGCCCTTGCCGAAGGCACATACACCTGCTGAAGACCCACGTCTTCACACATCATCCACCAATCCACCTTTATCTAAGTTAACCTCCCAAAAAGAGCATCAATAGTTTGGCGCCGTCTGTGGGAAGCAACACAAAAGGCTTCTGTCGTTCTCCCTTTCTTTAGTGCCCTTCGGCACCCCTCCAACCATCATCCTTAACCATTCAGCACTGTCTGTGCCGAAGCAATCAGGAGTCATCAATATGCTGAAGACACCCACTTTGTCAAAGTCTTACAAAAGACTTAAATTCATAGCCAACGGGAAGGCTAGGCCACGTGCACAATCTGCCTACAACAAAAGAAAGTCCCACTAAGACTGCCTATTTGCCTGCCAAACAGCAAGATAGTGGGCACCCAATCAGAGAGCTAAACATGCAAGCTTTCCGTCGCCTTTGGCATCCCTTCACCTTCGGCACCCCGGTGCCTAAGCACATTGCCATGCAACATGCAAGCTTTGTGTTGCCTTAGGCACCCTTTCACATTCGACATCCCTTTGCCTAAGCTCACCTTCGGCATCCCTTTGCCTAAGCTCACCTTCGGCACCACCGTGCTTAAGCACATTGCCTTACAACATGCAAGCTTTGTGTCGCCTTTGGCACCCCTTCACCTTCGGCATCCCTTTGCCTAAGCTCACCTTCAGCACCTCTTTACCTAAGCACATTGTCTTGCAACATGCAAGCTTTGTGTCGCCTTAGGCACCCCTTCACCTTCAGCATCCCAACATGCAAGCTTTGTGTCGCCTTTGGCACCCCTTCACCTTTGGCATCCATTTGCCTAAGCTCACCTTCGGCATCCATTTGCCTAAGCTCACCTTCGGCACCCCTTTGCCTAAGCACATTGCCATGCAACATGCAAGCTTTGTGTCGCCTTAGGCACCCCTTCACCTTCGGCATCCCTTTGCCTAAGCTCACCTTTGGCACCCCCGTGTCTAAGCACATTGCCTTGCAATATGCAAGCTTTGTGTCGCCTATTGGCATCCCTTCACCTTCGGCACCGCTTTGCCTAAGCTCATCTTCGGCACCCCCGTGCCTAAGCACATTGCCTTGCAACATGCAAGCTTTGTGTCGCCTTCGGCATCCTTTCACCTTCGACACACCTTTGTCTAAGCACATTGCCTTGCAACATGCAAGCTTTGTGTCGCCTTTGGCACCCCTTCACCTTCGGCATCCCTTTTCCTAAGCTCACCTTCGGTACCCCCATGTCTAAGCATATTGCCTTGCAACATGCAAGCTTTGTGTCGCCTTTGGCACCCTTTTACCTTCGGCATCCCTTTGTCTAAGCTCACCTTCGGCACCGCCGTGCCTAAGCACATTGCCTTGCAACATGCAAGCTTTGTGTCGCCTTTGGCATCTCTTGCCGGCCGGCACCTTGGCGCCTTGCCTAGCCCAGTACTCAGGTCTAGCCCAATCTGCACCTTGGCTCCATGCCGAAGACTGTGGTGGCCTCACACCCAAAAAAAAAAAAACAAAAATTCAAACCTGCCTTGTCCAAACGGCAAGGCCTATGCTAAAGGTGAGGAGGAGGGTTCCAAAAAAAAAAACAAATTTTTTTTTTTTTTTTGCCGAACTTGCCTTACTGAACGGCAAGGCTTTAGAGGCCCAACGCCCAAGCACCTGCCGAAGACGAACCACTTGGGTTTTTTGTTGCAACTTCTCTCCCTCCAATGTCCTTCTTGTTCGGGGACTTGGGGGACTGAGGATAGTGCACTATACGACTTAGAAGACAAACTACAGTGTTCCTCGGCCAGTGCACTTAAAATTACAAGTCCCCAACCAAGAAGTACCTTCTTACTCGCGAACTTGGGGGACTACTATTGGTACCTTGACTAACCGAGCAACCAGGAGTCCCACATCGGAAAACTACAAGAGATGGAGACTCCCCCTCACCTATAAAAGAAGACTACTCTCCTCTTCAAGACTATCCTGCTAGTCTGGCCTTCGGGTCCCGGGTCTCCGAATCTTAGGACTTGGCCCCTGGGCTTCGGATTCCTAGCTTTGTACCTTAGGCCCTAGGCCTTCTTTCATTTATCTTTGGGTCTAATCCCCTTGTACAAATGTAAACAAACATTATCATAATGAGAACATCTTCTCCGTGGACGTAGCCTATCATTCGGGTGAACCACGTATATCTTGTCTTCTGCATGCTTATTTACTTTATTTACCTTAACTGCTGAAGCCAAGCCCTTGCCGAAGGCACATACACCTGCTGAAAACCCACGTCTTTACACATCATCCACCATTCCACCTTTATCTAAGCTGACCTCCCAAAAAGAGCATCAACACACCTTTTTTTTTTTTTTTTACATTTTGGAATTAACTTTCATAACACCATTTTTGTTTCAAAGGATTTCCTTTTGCTCGGCAGAGCTTTGTTGAACAGGAATCCTCTCATGGATTTGCTATTCATATATATAATTTAAGGGTTGCCACCCAACATGGATTCATCATCCAAGAAATTGATTTGAGGGTTGCCACCCAACAAAAATTAATTGAAAAAAATCGATATACCTGTGAAAAGTTTTCTCTTGTGTCTGTGCTCTAATTTTCTCCTGCAGCCCCTTTTTTTCTTCTCTCGTCTCCTTCTCTCTTTTGTTCTCTTAATTTCTTTACTGCTGTCCTCTTTATAAGCTAGAGACCTCTTTAGTGTAGGATGGTTCATTTGAAAATTGAATAATCACCTCCCCAAAAATAGGAGCCACCAACCTCTCTTATGAGTTTTCATTGGTTTAGACTCCCATCTTTTTTCAAACTCTTTTCCTAAAGGTGGCTGTTCAGCTTTATCTCTACCCTCAATTTGAGGTTTGTTAGATATGGCAAATAATGGGTATCCCATCCCACGTTTGAATCTTTTTATTTTTTGAAATTTTTTTTTGTACTTGAACAACCCCCATCTTTGATAAATTGCACAAACCTTGTAGAACTGCGTTTGGGAAACAACAACTTGTAAGGAGATATCTCCATGGTTGATTTTTCTAGACTTAGACAACTTACTAAAATTGACATAAGGATCAATAACTTCACTGGTACATTCCCAGTAAGCCTTTACTCGTGTCGGTCCTTAAAAGCCATTGGATTGAGTAGAAATTATCTAGAGGGACAAATACAAGCTGAAATTCTTTTATTGATATCCTTGTCCTTCCTCTTGCTTGCTTACATCTGATTCACCAACCTCATAGGGGCAATGAAAATATTGATAATTTGCAAAAGTCTTCACGCACTCATGCTTAATGGTGCGTTTGAAGGTGAGGGAATGCCATATGATGATGGCATGGTTGAATTTGATGAATTCCAAAATCTTTGGTTATTGAGTTTGGGTGATTCTGACCTCAATGGGCAAATACCTCTATGGTTATCAAAACTCAAGAATCTAGAGATCTTAAGTCTGAATGCTAATCAAATCACAGGGCCAATTCCAAGTTGGGTGGGAACTCTTCCTAGACTGTTATATATAGACTTGTCAGACAATCAAATTTCAGGTGAATTTCCAAAGCAACTTTGTAGACTACCAAGGTTGCTTTATCAACCCAATATTGCATCTCAAGCAGACCAATATGAATTTGAATTACTAGTCTTCGGCAGCACTGCAAGTCAAACTTTTCCCTCGTAGAAATTGTCTTGTTTTCCAACAACGATAGCTAGGCTTATCTAATAACAATAACTTTAGTGGTTATATACCTGCTGAGATCAGCCAATTGGTGCTTCTCCGCGAGTTGGCTCTTGACTCCAACAACTCCTCCGGCATCATTCCAAACCAAATATCTAACCTAAATTTTTTAGAGATGTTGGACCTCTCCACAAATCACTTATGTGGAATAATCCCATCATCATTGGCGAGCCTTAATTTATGGAAAGAATTTAATGCCTCATACAATAATCTTGAAGGACCAATACCAACAGACTCAGCTCCAAAGCTTCAACGCTTCTGCCTTTGAGGGGAATCCAAAACTTTGTGGTGCCCCACTTCCAAATAAGTGCGCACCAAGTAAGGGCATTGATGCAGATAACAAGAACAATAAAGATGTGGACAATGGACTTCATCAACTTCCGTGGTTTTAATATTTTCGCTGTGTTGGGGTTCATAGTAGGATTTTGGTTAGTCTGTGGTTCTTTAGTTATTAACAAGACATGGAGATATGCGTATTTTTGATTCATAGACAATCTACAAGATAGGTTCTGTATGATGATTAGTTGATAACAGTCCACATCAATATGATGAAAAGAAGGCTTAGTGGCTAGATATACATTATTAATATTGTACTTTTTATTTTGTATTTTTAGTTTGCTTTTCATTTTTTTTCTTCTTCTTTTCAAAGTAACTAGACTCAAATTTAAAGGATATATGTTGTTCTATTCATGAAGTTATGGGGGAATTTGTACTTAACTGTTGATTTCCCGGCCTAAACTTGTACCTTTCTTTCGATTTACCCATGTTCTTTTTTTTAATAGAAAATTAAGGATATGAACTTTTATTTTTCGTCAATTTCACTCTGCCATCTAAATCTTGAATATTTTATCCAATTTGTTGTTAAATATGAGGGCAAATTGGTCAATTTGTACATTAAAAATAACTAAATACTGAAAAATAAAATAACATGAAATATAAAATACAAAAAATAAAAGAATTTTAATAAAAATCAACCCAACTCCCTGCGAGAAATTATAGAATAGGACGGTATCACCACGTCAGCTGGTGATACTTCCATTCAAAATTTGCCATGTGTATTCTTTTTACCCGTTAAAATAAAATTAAAACAATTGATAGAATTACATAGAAAGTGAAAAAAAAAACCCTACCATTGCTATGCCGCCATCATCCGCCGCCATCTCTGTCTTTCCATTAAAAAAATGTCACAGTAAATGTGTATTTTAATATGATAATGATTAAGGCCTCTTTGTTTTAATAAGGACCCATTTGCAATAATTAAATATCTTGCAGGGGCTTCCATGGGTTCAAGAGAAGTTGCAGTTTTAGGGAGAGAGAGGAAGGACCGGTGGAGTGACCAAATTGGTAATAATACCTCCATGTCTAACACATACAACATGATTGAAAGACTTGCTATGGGTTTGATGCTTGCGAGATTGAGTAAATTGCTATGCACGTTATAAACAAATTGAAATGGGATTTGGGTCTTCTTGACCGTATTGTTTGTGGAAGAAAAGAGCTTGCTTTGGCACAATTGTAGAAAAGGGCAATGATGAGATGTGATCTGATTACAAATATACAGAGACAAAGCAATGGAATAAAGAGGAAGGGGCGGCAGCCATAGGAGGCAAAGCGACGGCAAAGAGATTGAGTGCGAGCAATTGTTGCTGGGACAATTTCTATGCTTCATTTAAAAAAATTTCAAAGGGTAAAATTGGAGTTTCAAATCTAGCTAGAACAAAAAGTGTAATTTCTTATAAAAATAAGGCTTAAGTGCTATAGTGCCCCTTGAAACATTGGTAATTCCCACTAAACCCCTTAAAGTTAAAGTGACCCACTTTGCCCCCTTGACCGATGTTTTGTGTCTCACTTTGTCCCTCATAGTCAAATATGTTAAAAATTCCGTTAAAAATGCTGACGTGGCACTAATGGAACCCACTATTTTGTTAAACTAAGTGCCATGTGTGAAGAAAAAAATTAAAAATTAAAAATTGTCTTTTAAAAAACTTAATTTAACTATTAAAAAAAATAATAATACTTTAAAACAAAAAAAATCCCCAATTCCCCTCCTCCAACCCCATTATCCCTTCTCAGTCACCATCACCACAACCATAACCACCCCCGACTGCTCCTCTCTCTTCCTCTCTCGCAGGGTATGGATACAACATTATAATTACAACAACAAAGAAATTAGGCAAAAGGATTAATAAAACAGCGTTACAACATAATATATTACATCAATCTTTTTAAATAAAATCCACCATTACCGAACAAAGCATCCCCAAATCTTGATTGTGCTCTTAATCCAATCCAATCCAATGGATTTCGTTTTCGGATTAGTGCTCGGAATTCTAGTGGGACTCGCAAATATCATGGTGTTTGTCCCGCTTAGAGAACCACCGATCCAAGCTCCATTCCGAGCTCACCACAACTGTAGCTGCTTTTGCTCGAATGACTGCGAGGATTCTAGAAAGCTCTTACCTTCTGAGTATTACCCTTCTTGGGTCGTCTTCTCCCACAGATAGAAGTTGAGGTCCCAACTCTACCTCTTTCTTCCTCTACTCTCTCTCACTTTCATCTATAGTAGCCATAGCGGGACTAACATGTTTATTTAAATTCTTTTGTTTTTCAGTTAAAATGGCTCAATCTTTTTTTTTTGTTGGACAAACTAGTACTTGGATAAAACCAGGGTGCCAGAACAACACCAAATACAAACAAGCTGGAGTCCAATGACAAGGGACTACAAGCAAATGAAACATCAAAGTGAACATAGCTTGTGGATACAGATTGGAAAGAAAGAGACGCTGCTTCAAAAAGCCTAAAGACGTCACAAACCAACCAGCATCAATCTAACCATTTTGTGGCGGTGGGCATGGTAGGTCATCCTTGTTTAGAATGCCTGTCAGAGAGGATGGGGGTCGGTCAACCCAGAAAAAAGAGCGCATCCTCGAGGAAGATAGCTTGGCCAAGTGATAGAGAACTGTTTAATGGTTTTGAGAAGAGGGTATAATTGCCACCTTCCTCTCACAATGCTTCCTTGAACACTAGAAATCGCCTCGCTTAAGTCAGATTCGATTATCACATTATTCAACCCCTCATGGAGAGCTAACTTGCAACCTTCCAATATTGCCGAAGTCTCAGCCTCGATTCAGGAGGATGCATTGGTTGGGCCTGAGAAACCTGCCAGGAAAGACCCATCAGCTCTTCCAATTATGACCCCCACACTAGCCACATCCATACCTTGCTTCCAAGAGGCATCCACATTAACTTTTAAAAAATCAGTACATGGAGGCATCCACTATTGAGTTGGGGATTTGTTTTGAGGAGGCAGCCTATGGATGACATTCTTGTGGATCTGTGCATTAGTGAACTCTGCATAGGCTGTTTGAGACTTTCTTATAGCAATATTCGGAGAGGGTCTGCTTTGCTCAAAGGCCATCTTACAACGCAATTTCCAAATATGCCAACATGTGAAAGCGATAATAGATATAGTCCTGCCAGAGTCAATGGGACTGCAAGGTAAATCACCAACTGTAATAAGGAGCCAATTAGCAAAAGTGGAAATGGAGAACTTATCAATTCTCAGATTCAGCTACCCTCCAAACCAAATTGGCACCACCCAAGTGCATAAAAGAAGCATATGTTCCACCGTTTCTAGCTCATTGCAGCAAATGGGGCAAATAGGCGATGAACTAATCTTCCTCCTGAAAATGTTTTCTTTAGTAGCTAAGCAATTCCTGAGCACTTTCCACAAGAAATTACAAATTTTTGGAGGGGCTTCCAAACTTTAGGATCAGTCACTGAAGAAGAAGATGGGGCTCGTCCTTGAATATGATCAGACTCTTGCTGAAGCCAATGATACCCAAACCTCACGGAATAACTCCCCGACCTCTTAAAAGGCCAAATTAGTCGATCTTGTTCCCCAGTAAGTCTAATGCGAGAGATTACAGAAGCTTCATGGTTCGATATTTGCTGCCTTACAGATGAAAGCTCCCACTCTCTGGTGACGGGGTTGATAATTGTCTCCACAAGTTGATTAAGATCCAAAGCTTGCATATTCCTCAGTTGGATTCTACCATTTTGGTGGCCTGGTAGCCACTTATCAACCCAAATTCTTGTCTGTGAACCATTTAGCACTTCCCAAAATGCACCCTTACAAATAATATCCCTCCCCTGCAGCAAGCTTGACCAAGCCCAAGAGGCGTGTCTTCCTTTTGTGGCCTCCAAGAAGCTACAATTTGGGAAGTACCAAGCCTTAAGAATTTGCGCCCATAGAGAGTTAGGCTCGTTTATAAGTCTCCAGCAGTGTTTGGTTATCAGGGCAAGGTTGAACTCATGGAGGTTGCGAAAGCCCATGCCACCATTGTTCTTTGGTTTCCCTAGAGCCTCCCAACTAAGCCAATGGATTCGTTTCTCCCTTCCTGAATGGCCCCACCAGAAGTTGGATAGCATGGAGTCAATTTCTCTACATACAGATTTCGGAAGCAAGAAAATATTCATAGGGTATTGAGGTACAACTTGAGCCACTGCCTTAATTAGGACCTCACGACCAGCTTGAGACAAAAGTTGTTTCCAGCCCTGAATTTTCAACAAAATCCTTTCTTTTATGTAGAGCAAAGCTTCACGTTTGGCTCTTCTCCAAACGGTAGGAAGACTAAGGTATTTTCCTGGGTCGTCGACCTCTGACATACTAAAAACACCACAAATCTCTTGGCAAATGTTCCCTGGAGTGTTGGAGCTGAAGTATAGGGTGGATTTGGAGATGTTTACTCGCTGTCCAGAGGCATTACAATATGCATTTAGAATGTGGACCAGATTCCTGCTATTTTGCACTGAAGCTTTCAGAAAAATTAGAGTATCATCAGCAAACATCAAGTGGGAAATTGTGGGGGCAGCGTTACTAAGTCTAATTCCCTGCAAAACACCAGTTAAACAGGCTTTTGGATCATTAGAGAAAGCACTTCACTTACAAAGAGGAAAAGGTAGGGCGAGATAGGATCACCCTGCCTTAAACCACGAGAAGACTTAAAACTCCGACCTGGATGACCTTTGAGAAGCACCGCAAGCTGGACAGCAGTTACACAACTCATCACCAATTGGATCCAGGGGGAAGCAAAGCCCATCTTCTGCATAATCGATTCAAGGAAGTCCCACTCTATCCTGTCATAAGCTTTATTCATGTCCAATTTCACCCCCATTTCGAAAAATTTCTTGGATTTTTTCAGTTTGAGGTAGTGGAAAACCTCATGAGCAATTATGATGTTGTCCTGAATCTGACAATCTAGGGCAAATGCATTCTGACTATCAGAGATTAAGCTGGGCAAAAGAGGTTTGAGCCGATTTGCCAGGATTTTGGAGAGGATTTTGTATGAGAAATTGCAAAGACCAATAGGGCGAAATTGTGAGACAAATTCTGGACATGTAGTTTTAGGTACAAGGGCAATATGGGTGGAATTTAGAGTTTGTGGGTAGGTAGTACCATTGAAAAAGTCGTTTGATGTACCCTGTATTTCAGCTTGGATGATATCCCAGTAGGACTGGTAAAAAATGCCTTGAAAGCCGTCTGGCCCAGGCGCTCTCATACCTCCCATTTGGAAAGCAACTTCTTTAACTTCTTGCTCTGTAACTGGACTAGTCAACACAATATTCATTTCATCAGTGACCTCACTTGGAACACAATCAATAGCTTCACTCCAATCTCTGTTTCCACTTGTTGTAAATAGCTCCTTGAAATGAGCTTCAATGGTGTGCCTGATCTTCTTTGGATTGTCCACCCACCGACCCTCATGGTCTTTTATCCGAGCAATTGTGTTTTGCCTCCGCCTCTGGATCGTTGATTGGTGAAAGTATGAGGTATTTGAATCCCCTTCGTTCAACCACTTGATTCTAGACCGTTGTTTCCAGTAGCTTTCCTCTCTCCCCCATAACTCGTTGATCTTGTGTGTTATCACTTTTATGTCTTGATAATTCATCTCCCAATTATCCTGCATTAAGCACAGCTACTCCATTAGACAATCAATCTCCACATTGTTGTTCTTAAACTTTTCCTTGCTCCAGATTTTTAATTGGGTCTTGCATTGATTCAATTTGTACCTCCATCTCCTGACCCAGGGCCCCTCAAGAGTGTCATTCCAGCACTTTCCAACTAGTCTATAGCTCTCCTCTTCTCGTGCTCAATTAGCTTCAAACTTGAAAAGCCTTTTGCTCCGACGAGATCGTGGTTCACAATTCACAATTAAGGGATAGTGGTCAGACCCCACAACTGTCTCATGGTATACGGTGGTGTTTGGCCAAGCAGTTTTCCATTCATAATTAACCAGACCCCTATCAAGCCGTTCTTGAACCAAATCTCCATTGCACACTCTACCTCTCCAAGTAAAGCAAGGCCCAACATAACCCAGATCCATTAGAGCCATCTTTGACATAAAGTTATGTAGGAATTTTGGGCGAGAGTGAGAAGGCTCACTTCCACCGCTCTTTTCGTGACCCCACAAAAGTTCATTAAAGTCTCCTCCACAAAACCAAGCATGATTTGTTGGAGCAAACGATTGCTCCATCCAATACCAAAATTCATTCTTTGCCTCCCTATAAGGAGTCCCATAAATCCAATATGCACGAAATAATCTCCCAGTATTTATAGATTTCATCACAGAGCAAATAACATTTATATAACTAAACTGAATTTCAGCACTTACAGATGTATCCCACCATAAACTTAAGCCACCAGCTGTGCCAACAGGAGCCACATCAAAACCCATATGGTATCCCATTCTTCTTCGTAAACCTTCTATTTTGCTAGTTTTCATCTTCGTTTCCATCAAGAAAATAGCAGAGGGTCGGTGCTTCCGAATAAGCCCATGGAGCTCGAACTGTCAAGTCTGACCCAAGACCTTGACAGTTCCATACCAAGAAAATCATTGGGAACTTGCGGCTGTTCCAGGCCAACCGCCACCACCCCAGGAAATTTCTCCCAAAATATCTTCTTCCGTCTCTGCCTCATGTGCCACCCACTCCCATGACTGTAGAACAGGAACATCTTGGAGGTTTTCCTCAGCAATCAAGTTCGCAATTGATACTTGTATGTGTCTACGTGGT
The DNA here is from genome assembly GCA_020521455.1 of Prunus kanzakura. Lineage (NCBI taxonomy): Eukaryota > Viridiplantae > Streptophyta > Magnoliopsida > Rosales > Rosaceae > Prunus > Prunus kanzakura. The sequence continues at coordinate 352,015 of BPUM01000911.1, read as the reverse complement.
TTTCGTATCAGGGTCTCCTCCTTTCTCCCCCGCTTGAGGATCCCTCATCTTGACCTTTTTTTGCCTTTTTTTATGGGGATTGAAAGAATATGGGATTATCAGCCACAACACCACACTTTAGTCCTCCCTCATCCTGGTCCTTTGGCACACGACATCTTTCATTTGCATAGGACCAAGTGGGTTGCTTAGATCGTCAATGATTAAGGGCCCAGGAGTGCTGCAATTTGGGTTGAAGTTTCTATCCTTACTTAATTGGGCCAAACTCCCTTAAGGCCCACTTGTGTTATTAGGGTCATCAATAGTCTGCATCAAGCCCAACAACATAGACTGGTGCTGATAGGACTTGGACCTTCTCAGAATTAATTGCCCTGATATGTTCCCCTCGCACCCTTCCAAGCCTTCTCGATGTCTGTTCTCAAGGTTTAGGCTCCCGATCCATGTACTTTGGGTTTGATTTGCCTTCTGTGGTGTATGGGCAAAGTCAGCTTCACGGCTCGAGGTCTGCCCCTTTTCGAGGCGCGTAACTCTTACTTGCTCCTTACTCCAAACAACACCCATTTTCCGACGCTCTCCGGTTGAAAGAGACGTGGGTTTAGGCTGGTTTTCCAGCTCTCGAATAATCTTTGCCCTTGTCCACATGCCATAGCCTGCCGTCCCCTCCGGAGCAGCTTTGTAGCTTCAATTAGTGTTAAGATGGCCTATTCTCCCACATTTGTAACACAAGTCAGACAGCCTTTCATATTGGAATTCAGCCCACGTCTCGTTCCCGTATGCCCAAGAAAGCCAGAAGCCTGGAGGGAGCTGGTTTCGTGTGTCAACCAGGACTCTAACCTGGAGAAAGCCGCGAGCTTGGTTGGGATTGTCGTATTGCAGTACTTCTCCAATTTTATTCCCCAGTTTCTGAACATTGTCTTCCGTACAGAGGTTAAGAGGTATACCTCTAACCTGGACCCAGAAGGGAACATTCATCATATCCACTTCTTCAATGGCAAGCTCTAATGACCATCTCTTGACAAAAAAGCACTGCTTCATGACTGACCATGGCCCATTATCCAAGATTTTGTTTGCCATGTCTTCATCTTGCACCATTATAGAGAAGATATTATCTTTTACCTAGATGAATTTTGCCTCACCGTACTGTCTCCAGGCTGCCTTCAGGATGTTCTTTATAGCTCCCCGGTTGGGCATTTTTTCGGCTATGACTGCTCCCACTAGTTTTGGACCATGCTCTAGATTTGAGAGGCCCAAAGATTCCTCCAATTGAACCACGAGTTCATCAGCTCCTGTAGAAGTCATCTGGGTTGGTGGGATAATGTTGCTCGCTGCGCTATATGAGGGGTATTTCCACGAAGTTGGTGTTGCACCTAGTATGAGACTTCCAGTTGTTTATAGACACTGAGATGCAGAAGGGATTTAAAGACCTGAGTGAAGAGAATCGCAATTAATAAGGGGATATGACAATTTCCTGCTTCTTGAGGCAAGGAGTAGTTGGGAAAGTTTAAGAAGCGGGATTTTAGGGGTGTAGTGATGGGGAAAATCTCAAAGTTCGCAGGTAGTTGGGTGGAATTCATTGCTCCTACAAATTGAGATCTGAAGGGTAGTGAAGTTAATATTTTGTAGCAGAGGGTGGTTAAGATCCAATAGCAGCCATTAAGGCTTACCAAGATGGTAGTAACTCTCACAAATGGAGAGGGTAGGCTCTCACAAAAGGAGAGAGTTAGATGCTCTCACAAAAGGAGAGAGATGGCCCTATGTTAATGAGGTAACTCCTTTTGGGTTTTGCTTATTTGTTACCAGCATGTTTCTTTTTGTTTCATTAATTTTTGCTTTTTTGGTTTTAAAGTATTATTTTTATTTTTAATAGTTAAATTAAGTGTTTTAAAAGACAATTTTTAATTTTTTTCTTCATACATGGCACTTAGTTTAGCAAAATAGTGGGTCCCATTAGTTCCACGTCAGAATTTTTAACAGAATTTTTAACAGACTTGACGGTGAGAGGCAAAGTGAGACACAAAACATCGGTCAAGGGGGCAAAGTGGGTCACTTTAACTTTAAGGGTGTTTAGTGGGAATTGACCAATGTTTCTGGGGGCACTGTAGTATCACCAGCCGACACGGTGATACCGTACTATTCTATAATTTCTCCACTCGCACAGCCTTCTCTCTCTCTCTCTCTCTCTTCCTTTCCTCCTCCCCCAAATTCCATCCAATTCTAGCCAGTACCCTAATTCAAACTCACTAAGAGTTTTCACCGATTGAAGCAATACACATTTGTTATTTTAAATACCCATTTGACTTGTCCATTGATAGGCTAAGAGACATAGAGAAAAACATTTCGATCATGTTTATGGATGCTATTTCCACCCTCTCAACCCTATTTTTCCACCCACCTTATCCTCAACATTTTAGAGACAAGTTTACTCCTTTATAAAATGACTTCTAAGGTACATAACCCACCTAAAAAAAACTAGAAACTGAACTTATTTGAAGAATTAATCCAATGTGGATGCTAACAACTTAAAAATATTAGATTAAAATATTAAAAAGCATTAAAAACTATTGTAAAAAACCGCCAACAGCACCCACCATTTATCAAAACCCCAATAGCACCCACCCGCCCAACTAGCTCTCAAGACACCTAAGCCCAAAAATACAAAAATGCTCAAAATGATTCACACATTCTACCCTTGCGCCGCCTGCATCCACAACTTCTTAACCCCGTTCTCACTCTGGAAGAAGTACCTGTGGTGGTACGAAATCCTCGAACCGGGATCTGAACGCATGATTCTCTCGAACCACATCTTCTTCGTCATCTGCGTCATTGGCCTCTTCCTCAACCCCATCTACTTCTTCCTCCCCAGCATCGGCGGATCCTCCTGCATGAAAATCAAGATGGGGTTTCAGCCACTGGATTAACTCTTCAAATTGGGGAGTGGCCATATTCGTTCAAATGTTTTTGCTTAACAAACGTCTTCTGCTCAATTAGTGGCAAATTGATTTCACCCTAAGTTTTGTTGCCCACAAAGACTTTTTAGTACAAAAAAAATTGTGGTTAGCAAATCCCTTTGAATGTGAAAAGGAAAAAGGACGAACAAATAAAAAAAGGTAAATTTCACTTTATTACCCGGAAGTTTCCTAAAATTCAGACGTTACTACATATCAAGTTTTTTTCGTATAAACTTTGTACCAAAAGTTTGACTTTTCTACTATTTTCATACACCTATCAGTCATTCTGTCAAATGCTCTGTTAGATGATGATGTGGCAAATGATGTGGGATTTAAGAAACCCACAAATTATTTAAAAATAATAAATACATTTATAGAAAAAGATAAATATTTTTAATAAAAAATTTGAAAAAAGAAAACTCTCTCCAACTCTTTTCCCTTCTTTCATCTCTATACATGACCACCCATTCCATCCCTCCCTTTTCTCCGACAGCCACTAACCCAACCACATCAATTGAATCAATCCTTAACCAGCATCTTTCCTTCTCCTAAAATTAATCAAACCCAAAAAAAAGTCATTGTGTTTCTTTTACTCATCAAACTTACTTTCTCCTATTCAATTAATGAAACCCAGTCAAACAAAAAATGATTACTAAACAAACCCAGCAGACGACCTCCACACCATTCTCTCCTTTGCGCAACGCAGTGAGCTCACGGTGGATAAACCCCCATACTCTGACCTCAACATGGCCTTCAAGCTCCAAATGCAAGAAGCCATAACCGTCTCTCTTGCTCTCAAACCCTCGTTGTCGGCCTTCGTTTGGAGTTCTCGTGACATGAACGAACAACTCCGTTTTGGACCTCTCTGCTACCACACTCATGCTCCTTCTCGAGGACGTCTAGCGATTGGTGCAGCAGAGCGAGATGAAGACCCAGGAAGATCTCAGCTGTTGGATTCACGATCAAAAGTTTGCCGCCCAACCCACTGTACGGATGGATCTTCTTCATCATTGCCGACTTGCGTTAAGATCTGGTGCAGAGGGTGGGGTGGTGTTGTTGGAGGTCCAAGAAGGGGAAGGGGCTAAGGGAGATCTCGACATGGAGATGGTGGATTGTGGATTGGGAGAGGGAGATGGAGATGGGTGCTAGTGCTGGAGAAAGAGTTTTTATTTATTTACTTATTTAATTGTTTTACTTGTTTTTCCATTTTTAAGATCTTTTTAGTCCACGTGGCACAATTTAATTGAGTTCATGTGGGACCATTGAATGCCACATCATCATTTACCAAATCATTTGACGGAATGATTGACATATGTATGAAAATGGTAGAAAAGTCAAACGTTTGGTACGGAGTTGATACATAAAAAACCTGATGTTGTAAAGTTTGAATTTCAGGAAACTTCCGAATAGTAAAGTGAAATTTACCCAATAAAAAAAGAAAAAGAAATCAAACGTGGAAAGATAAGATTGTATTTTTTCAAAGGGCTAACAACAAAAGACACCCTGCTGGTTTAGGGTTATTCTCAAATTGGGCCCCAGGGTATCAATTTTATCAATTGATGCCCTTACGTTTTCAGCATCCTCCAATTTCATCCTTCTGTTAAGTTGACCAGATGGTCAATCGTTAAATGTTGACGTGGCTCCCATGGGACCCACCCCATCGGCGGATTGACCATTCCGCGCATGATAGTTGAAGGGTAGTTTTGGGTTTTGACAATTCAAAAACAAAACAAAAAAAGCAAATCGCGCCCAAATTGGGCACGCGTTGCAAACCTGGAGATCGAACAAAAATTCCCAAAACGTCGTTCATCCTCAACCTCAGTTTAACTTAAATCCTAAATCTCCATAGCTGAGAGCTTAGATCTATGATTTCGAAGAAGTGAGAATAAATGAGTTGGGATTTTAGGGCTCTAAGCACTCCGCATCCCTCGTACGGTAAGTTGCTTTAATTTTTTGCGATTTGGGTTATCTGTGGTGAATGGGTCAGAGGTTGTATGGGTTATTGTGGTTTGAATGTTGTGTTTTATAATCTGCGTGGAATAGTGGGAGAAGTATGAAAGATTTTGTCGAATATAGGTGGTCCTTCAAGCTAAGCATGTGCTGGCAATGTCTGCCTTTAATAAGGTCAAAGTGTCTTCCTTTAATAAGGCAAATGTGTTAGGTAGAAGGGTGTGAAAAGGGTTGTTTAATAAAACTTAGCCTTTTCTATATTGGTCCTAAACTGAAAATAATTGAAAACCGTGTTTTGGTTTTTGTGTAATGTGTGAATACCTTGTTTTGTGTTGTGTGTTATGTTTTAATTGAAAATAACCCATGTTTGGGACATGTAATATACAGGTGATCCTGAATTGTTTTCTATTCGAATGTACCATGGCAGTCAAATATGTGGTAACTGTTATTATGCTTGTGGCAATGTAGCTTGGTTTGATTATTATGACAAGGATAGAACGTCAATGACTGAGATAGACAATATGGTAAGGGAGTTAGGCTATGATGGGGTGATTAGTTACTGGTATAGTATCCCTACTTATAGCAATAGTGGACTAACAAAGCTTAATGATGATCAAGATGTCATAGACATGCTTGTATTTGTACCAGAGACAAGGCTAATAGACATCTTCCTACATCATGAGGTTGATAGTAATGTGGATTGGTTTTATAGTCAATCAGGATCAAATCTATTTGTTGATTTAGAAGCTGATATTGTGCCTAACAGAAGAGTTGTGATTGAGGAGCTTGATGACAAATTATGGGGCTATTGTTCATGTTGGTGGGAAATGCAAACAATGGAGACAACCCAAAAAAAAAAAAAAAAAGTGTTGTGATAAAAGAGCTCAATGACGACCCAAATGGGGAACAAAGTGGTGGGGGTACGCAAAAGGCAAGGAAATCTTATGTACGACAGGGTGTTTCTGAAAAAGGCAAAGAAAAAGTAGTAAAGAGGGAATCTTGTGCAGTAGAGAGAGAATCTTCTGCCCCTGTATACAAAGGGAAAGTAAAGTCAGTTATGTTTTTGGGAAAAGGAGGGCAAGAGCTGTTGGTAAAAGGAGGTGTAAAAATGTATAGAAGACACGTGATTAAGAAGACCAAAGGTCCAATACAGTAACTGAAGGACTAGTTGAGAATGAGGTTGTTGAAGCAACTGTAGAAAAAGAGCAAGTTATCAAGATGTCATCCAATGAAGACAAGAAAAGCAAGGAAAATGACCACAATCTGTAATGATGAGGAGTTAGCAGACATTGGGATGGAACGCAGCGGCGCAGTGGTGGTGGAGAGCATCGGACCCAACTGCGAGGCCGAGTTGGTGGCGGTTGCTGGACCAGGTTGCAAAGTCGCACGGCTACAAGGCCGCAGCAACCACAATACCATAGGGTTGTTCGTGTGGCTAAGCGGTGGGCTCAAAGGCAGGATCCAACATAGTGATCAAGCCCGCAACGAGGTGGCTGAGAGGTGGCGCGGTGTGGTGAGCCAGGACCGTGGGGTGTTAAATCAAACATGAGTAAAAGATCACACCCAAGGGGTGTTGGCCAAAGGCCCTCTGATGCCTAAGTTTGTTCGACTGAATCCTTAAGAAACCATGTGGAGAGGCAAAAGTAGAGGAGCCGGCAGCTAGGGTGGTCGTCGGCTAGGAGAGAGGGGGAGAGGGAGAGATGGCTTTCAGGTGTTTTTCTAGGGTTTTGGAATTGAGTTTCGAATTACCTTGTGTGTTGAATGTAGCCATGTATTTATAGGGCCCTAGGCATCCAGGGCGTTTCAAAAAATATCTTCTTATTTGGAAAGAAGATATTCTTTCCCCAAATTGTAGAGATTGAATCAATTAGGAATTTGATTGGGATCAAATCACTAATTGATGATGCTTTCTCCCAAATAAGATAAAACCTTAAATTAGTGATATTATCTTTTAAATAAAGATAATTTTCCATATTTAAGATAATATCCCTATTTTTAGTATCAATTAATTTGCCAAATAAATGGGCACAATTAATTGACCTAGGAGATATTCTTTTTGTCCACGTAGCGCCTCATGATTGGAAGCCAAAATATTTATTCCCACAAATTCTATAACTCAAATGACCTATCTGAATGGTCATTCCAAAGAGGACAACCCGAAGTAGAAGCCTTATAAGTCCAAAGGAAGTAAAAGACCTAAAAAGCCCACTTCTTTTTTTTTTTTCAAAACGCGATGGTATAAAAACAATGGTAGATCTCATATGTAGACACAAACACATAATTACTAGAATTACGAACCTCCACGATTTTTATCTAATTAATTTGTAAATGGTTATAGCTATCACTGAAAATCTTTGGAGTCTTTGAGTGCACCAATTGAATTAAGGGAGCTTCACTAATATACCCAAAATATAGGCTGAATTTATAAAAAAAAAACCCACATAGAATGCACTTTAGAAACACACCCAAAATCCTTTTACTATATAAGAAATTAGTGTTAAAGTTCCTATAAATTACAAGACTACCACTGATGCCCAACAGGAAAAAAAACTCAAAAAACACCCAAAACAAGTCCAACCCAATTTTATAAAAAAGCCCAAATATTTTATTACAACACAAAAATGTCTTGAAAACCGTAACTACAAGCATGCATCTTCATTAAACAATCTCTGCAAAACGTCTGTTCATTTCATCATCTTCATCATTTATGCAAACCGAGCACGAAACTTGATTTACTTTCAAAAACCAACACCAAACACTAACCTCCACCTACAAAACAAAGATAAAATTTCAGAGAACAATTTCAACAAGAAAAGGCTTCAAAAGTAAGACATTTAAAAACCAAACCTTTACTGTAATGTTGATTAATTACTGTAAAGTTCTAGTATAGGGTAATAACAGTATTTTAGATTCAAATCTATGACAAAATCTTGAAACTATATTGGATTTTCATTATTGAACTAATTGCATAGGACTATAAAATAGTCGATTTCCAGCAACTCAAAAAAGAAAGAGATATTTAGTCATATACTCATTCTTAACACTGCTAGTTTACTTTCATGTTGATTAATGACTGTAAAGTTCCAGTATGGGGTAATAACACTGCTTGTTTCCTCTAAAATCCTATTTCGAATGCATGTCTACCACCGTAAAGTTCTAGTATAGGGTAATAACACTGCTTGTTTCCAATGAAATCCTATTTTGAATGCATGTCTACCACTATAAAGTTCCAGTACAGGGTAATAACACTGCTTGTTTCCTATGAAATCCTATTTCTAATGCATGTCTACCATTGTAAAGTTCCAGTATAGGGTAATAACACTACTAGATTCTTCTGAAATCCTATTTCTAATACATGTCTACCCCTTGTAAAGTTCCAGTATAGGGTAATAACACTGCTAGATTCCTCTGAAATCCTATTTCTAATGCATGTCTAACCCTTGTAAAGTTCCAGTATAGGGTAATAACACTGCTAGATTTCTCTGAAATCCTATTTCTAATGCATGTCTACCCCTTGTAAAGTTCCAGTATAAAGTAATAACACTGCTAGATTCCTCTGAAATCCTATTTCTAATGCATGTCTACCCCTTGTAAAGTTCCAGTATAGGGTAATAACACTGCTAGATTCCTCTGAAATCCTATTTCTAATGCATGTCTAACCCTTGTAAAGTTCCAATATAGGGTAATAACACTGCTAGATTTCTCTGAAATCATATTTCTAATGCATGTCTACCCCTTGTAAAGTTCCAGTATAAGGTAATAACACTGCTAGTTTCATATAAAATCATATTTCTAATGCATGTCTGTAAAGTTCCAATATAAGGTAATAACACTGCTTGTTTCCTATGAAATCCTATTTCTAATGCATGTCTGTAAAGTTCCAATATAAGGTAATAACACTGCTACCTAACAACAAATTATAGTTGACTCAAAAACCAATAGTGCATAAACAGAAAAAACACGAATATACTCAGATTCAATTGAAAAAACATACCTCAATTAATATGACAACTGAATCAAATATCACAAATTTGTAACCACAGCTCAAACCAAAACACAAAAGCAAATCCACAACCAAACCGAATCTAAAATCAATCCAAATTATAAACAAAAAGAAATTAAAATCACAATTTAAAACTCAAACGAATATCTAAATACAAATTAGAACTAAATTAGAAAATCCAATAGCTTATCTCCAAATCGGCAATAACAAAAATAAACATATAAAATAAAGAAGAATTGGATCTACATTTCAAATTTAAACTCCAAAACTGCAAAAATTATGAAAACTTAACTAGCAACTTAATTAATCGAACATGAAATCACCCAAATCAGACTACAATAAAATCGAATATGAATTCACATTAAAAAAATCAAATACCTCAAAATTGAAGATCGCAAATCGAATAGGATTTTATACTAAGCCATTTCATCCCATGAATCCGCCAAGTCATTGTCCATTTGCTCATGTTGCAAATCCTCCAAATTTTTCACAGATCCAACATACTCACAGCATACTAAATTTAATTTTCCTTTTCCTTTTCCTTTTCTTTCCTTCATTTGTCAAATAAATAAATAAATAAATTATTTTACTACAGAAACATACCTTTGCAAGATTGACGTAAAAGAAGAGTGGTTTCTTGGTATTGGAAACCTGAATTCTGTTCTTCTTCGCTGCGTCAATATTGGCTTGCTCCTGTGGCGATACTGCAACTCTCTGCATTTGAACTATCGCCATTTGCGTTGCTCAATCTCTCTCCAACTGTCGATCTCTTGCTTTCTCGTCACCTCTGTCTCTCTCTCTCTCTTCATGAATTTGATCGGCAAGGTTGGAGAGAGAGAGAGAGAGAGAGAGAGAGAGAGAGAGAGAGAGAGAGAGAGAGAGAGAGAGAGAGAGAGAGTTACTTGAGAAACAGAGCTTAGGATTTCATCGTCAAAAACTGAGGTGGAAGAACAAAAACTGAAAATTGGGGTTGAAGATGAAGATGAGAGACTGGAGGACGGGGGTTTTTGATCTGGTGTTTATTATGAATTCCAATTTTATGTTAAAAGGGTAATAAAGGTATTTCATCTTCATAATTAAATTAAAAAATATACAGCTGTTGATTTTTGGGTTTATTTTGGGTGTATTTATATACATTAAATAGTATAGAGTATTTTTATAGTTTTATGTCTAGAAATGGGTATTTATCTAATTTTCTATTGAATTAATAGGCGTCCATAGGATTTCTTGTATGGCCTTTTTTCCCCTAGGCTTCCGACGGAGGTTCGTGTATTTCCATGGGCCTGGTTTTCTTTTGTTTCGTCGAATCTTTGGGCTCGGTCTTTGTTCGGCATACTTGTCCATTTTGTGTTTCTTTGTTTTTCTTTGTTTTTTGGTATCAACCTACTTGTCCATTTTTGGGCTTTCTTATTCCCCCTTACTAAAAGTTACTTCCCAACTCGACATATTTTCTTCCCATTTATTTCTTTGTCACTTCATCTCTTCTCTTATTTTCTTTCGTACTTCTATTTTGATTCCAAAAATTTCTACATAAAATAGAAAAAGCCCATTAGCACTCGCGTGATCTCGTGCCAAGAGTTAAGCAAATACTCTAGAGAGCTTTTGTTTAAAATCAATAGGAAGTTTACTATTGTGGTAGATGATAATCTAATTTCACATCATCTAGAAAAATCAATGACTAAAATATAGTATCCAATCACACACATATTGCCACTCCTATATTTTAATAAATTTATTTAAAGCCAATCATACAACGTCACATGTTCGGCGACCCATCGCTGGCCGGCCACCTGCCACCACCACTTCCGGTACCCTTTATTCACCTTAAAAAAAATAACAAATTTTGTGTACTTAAAGAGACTTGAACCTTGACCCTCAAAGGAGAAGCTTCAATTGCAAATCACTACACTGACCTTATTTTTGTGATATTTGTTCATTTACAAAATATGTATATGAACCGTCAAAGGTTTATATAATAGAAATTATCACCCAGTGTGTACTTTTATGGCACCCTTATATTGGTAATTTTTTATTTTTTTTCAGATTTATAATAGAAACTACAACACAATGTGTATTTTTTTTGTTACTCTTAATTGGTATTTTTTTAGGTTTATATTATACAAAATAAAAAAACCTTCAACGCATTGTCTATTTTTATATTACTCTTGTATTGATATATTTATAGATTTATAGAATAAAAACTGCAACACATGATGCACTTTTACGTTACGTTTATATTAATAAATTGCAATACAGCGTCGTTATTCCTTTTGGCTCTTAGTCAAGGGCAGACCCAAGTTTTGGATTAGGTGGGAAAGTCTAACAAGTTTGGCTTTCATACTTACCCAACACACACTACTCAAAAACAAAACTAGCACCTAATTAAGTCCTCAGCTATGGAGCATGATTATAATACAAATTTTGTAAAGAAATCTTAAAATAACTTTCTAGGTTTTCTAGTTAAATTCAACAACACTCAAACATTGAGCACACAGTCGGCACTACTTGTCCCAAAAAGTTGATGAATGATTGTGGAGAGAGAGAGAGAGAGAGAGAGAGGCTTTGCTTTTTCTTTCCCACACATCGTCACATGGAGATGCACTTGCATATTGCCATGTGGAGTGTGTTTGAGTTTTCGATGGATGCCGAATTGACAATAATGATAAAAACCATGTTCCTCAATTCCGTCTCGATTGTCATTAGTCAATAGCGACGAGTTGATAATTCAGAGACGTGCTCTGCATGACGCGGTCTCTCTCAAGTCTTAATTATAATTTTATCTTTTTACATCTAAATGCGCGTTGAGCTGCATCACCGACTATGGCCTCTCTTTTCTTCAATCCGTTTTGCTTTAATTTTCAATTTGGAGGGCCCATAAACCATGTGAGTTCGTCCCACGCATCATTTTCTCTGTCAATTTAGTTGATAGTGAGGTCATGGATCTTAAGTAGGACAGTTTATTACCCAAAAACAATCTTATTGGATTTAGGAGTAAGGGTAGTTGGAGCATTTACACCTAACCCTTTTTATCATGGCAAAAGTGGGGTCTAAGCTCCCGCACCAAAAATCATACAAATTCCTCTTCTCATATTTCATGTGAATAGTGGTTGTCATTGGGTTACCATAACAATAGGTGGGAATGCATCAAAAAAATTGTTAGGGCAGTCACTATTCATGTGAATAGTGTCTACCCTTACTTGGCCTTGCCCTTTGCTATGGCACAATGGGTGGAAGTGCTCTTAATTTGCCCGCATTTTTCTTTTTAAAAAAAATTTGTTGATATATAATCCGGCTCGAGCCGATTGACGGTTAATAGAACGCCATGTGAGTAGCCTCGTCTGTAAATACATCACCATCTGGTCACCTTACCCGATCATACTCAGGGACTGCCTAATTCGATACATGACCACTTGGTGCTGGTTCAGATCAGATCGACTTGCTCAACTGACCATGACACTCTTAATTAAAACAAATGTTAACCTCTCCAAGCGAGACTTAGTTGACCAAACCAAGAATACTTGGAGCTTAGGGTGTATTCAATTGAGATTTTAATATATTGTAATTACATGATTTTAATGTAATAGAATTCAGCATGATTTGTAATTACATGATTTTTCTTATGATTTTAATAGATTGTAATTACAAGATTTTACTTATGATTTTAATTCACGTAAGACTTTCTTGTATTCTCCAAAGTAGATTTCACCAAAGTGTGGATTGGATTCGGGTTAGCCATCTTCCATCCATTAGTTAAAGGATGCCAAGCCTTTAAAGAAACAGAAAGTTGAAGTTACACCAATCTTAGCTCAAGTTATCATTGCTATGTATTATGTATGGATTTCTTCAAATCATCCTGTTCTAGAGCTAAAACCATAGCAGTCTCAAAATTCAAACATAACTGTCATTAAACTAAAACCATGCAGCTATTAAGTTTTGGATAGAGAACTTGGTTTGGAACTGAAAATTGACATAGGAACAGGCTATAACAAGGAAAAATCTTGAATTAATTGAATTAATAAATATTACAATAGACAAGTTAATTGAATCAGTTCAAATAAGAAAATGGACAGCTGAAAACAATTCAAAATGGTCCAGCTATGACATGATACTAGTACAAAACACTTGTCATTCAAATTGATTCCACAAATTGACTAAAGAAAGACAAACAAATCAAAGGAAATAAACGAGCCAAAAAGCTATTGAGAAAACTACACGAATATTACATAATATGAACAACTATTGAAAGCAACGTATATGAAATTATTGTTTAGATATATGAAGGTAAGCCATCTGAGTCTATCCCTTAAATACAGACGGATCGAGTCTGGTTAAACCAGGCCATTGCAATAAGACATGAGTACTTTGTTTATCTTCATTTATTCATCTTCCCCCCCAAAAAAAAAACCGTGAGAATCAGGCATATGAGAGTGTGATTTTTTATGGGGTTTGGTATTTATATCACCTACTCAAAAGTCTCACACAATACACCATTTAATGAAATACCTCAAAATCGGTAAGTTTTTTAATACCACCCTACTTTTTCTTATCTTTTAAAAGTCCTAATTGAATAACCAAATTTTTATTAAATACTTAAAAATCCTAATTGGATATCACTGGACTTTTAAGCTTCAAAACAATCTATTAAAATCTCAATTGAATACACCCCCTAGTTACCGGCCACTTCCTTAAGCCCACTTGCCTGCACAGATGTGGCAACATGGCTGGAGCCTTTATTTAAAGTATTCCTAATCCCAGCTATTAAGGCACAAGGAGGTGCAGTTGCATCTCCCCTCACCGGAAAAACAATTTTAGGTGCTTCAAATTGCTTATTTGCTCAACTAGTTGTCTTTTTACTTTCATTTATTTTTATATTACTCCATTTACCTAAGTTTACAATGTAAATAAGGAAGTACCCCCCATTTGGATTCAAATAAAAATACTAGAAAATCAAATTCCCACCAAATCAAAATACGAAAAATCGGTTTTAGTACAAAGTACGATTTAGGCAAAAAATGATGGCTCATTAAATCAATATATACTTCATACTAAAATCCCATAAAATCAAGTTTTCTTATTTGATGTGTAAGGAATAAAAGCCGCCAAAAATTATCTTGAGAAAATGATTATTCCGAAAAACCATTTTTCCTACTTAGTCAATATTGCACCTCTGCTAAAAAATTTCTGGGTCCGCCAGTGCCTATGACACACTGGCAGTGTGTGTGTGTGAGAAAATCTTATTCCCCTTGTAGTTGGGAATATCACTTGTATTAAAAAAAAAATTACAAATATTGTTAAGATTCCAACAAGATTTCTAATAATTTTTGAAATAATAGTCTAAACTACAGGGGTAGGGGGGGTGGTTTCTCACACACTCACACTATTAATGTGCCATTAGGGGTTCAAATCTAAGATAACTAGTCTGCAAGTCAAGGCCCTTTTTCACTAGGCTAGACACAATTGACAATATTTTTGTGTTAGGAGTTTATTGTGTGTCTTTTTTAATCTTATAGCTATTTAAGTTTAGCATCGCATGACAAATTTCTAGCATATAGAGAAAATTAGGGTTGTTGCTAGCTTATAAATGGATATGGTTACTGATTAACGCAATTGGATAATATATAAACATAAACATAAGTTCATACAAAAAAATTGCATCAGAATGTAGTTTCTTTAACAGGAAAAAAAAAAACAATTAGAGGGTGAAATGTCAACAAAGAAAGTATGGAGGGTAAAATGAGCAAAAAGAAGTTCATCATATAGAAATTGTACCTATGAAGATGTCATGAGGTTCAAATTTGAAACTATTAGTCTACAAGTCAACACTTTTTTTCACTCGGTTAGACCCATTGACAACTCTTCTAAATGTTTAATTATCTTTTTCAACTGAATATATTTATGGACATCCATTCACTATATTTATACTAATCAAGTCCTTTTTTATGCATGACACAAGACCCCTTACCTCTTTTACCCTTCCCCATTTATTAACAAGGGAAATTTGCATAAATACCACTTAAACTATTAAGCAAGTGCACCATTACCACATGTGTTGTGGTTAAGAAGGTAGGCTATTGGTTAGTCTAACAACTGAACTCTTATGTGTAGAGATGCTTGTCTAAGAGCATCTCCAACAGCCTCTTCAACAACTTTGGAATGCTAAAATAGGTGAACCACATCATCAAAACCCTCTCCAACAGCTTTGTCAAACTTAGTCATCAAAGCTACAACCTCTTTCTCTCTCTTCAGGACTGGTAAGTTGACCTTGGCCCTTTTTTTTTCTTGAGAATCGACCTTGGCTCTTCAAAACATTTAATTTTACTTTGGAAAAACAAAACCTACCTTGAAAATGTAACAAACATGCATTTTTTTTTCTTTTCAAATAATAAATACATAGATATTTTCACATATTTTCATATTTTTCAATTTTTTTTCCATAACATTGCATTAATTTAATTGAAGAGCTATTGGGGCATAAATTATTAAAGTAGCCAATAGACCTTTTCAAATTGCCACATAGGTCAACCAACTTTAGTTTGAAGAGTTTAGTTTGCTACTACTATTGAAGATGCTCTAATCTTCTAGTACATAGCCCGAATTATTTTTTTTTTACTCGTTTTTCTCCTCTCATAAATAAAAAGCTTAATTACACCAATACTCCTTAAAACTTCGGTCAAATCTCACTTTGCCCCTCCAAACTCAAAATGGCCCACTTTCATCCCTTGACCGAGGTTTGGTGATCCACTTTGCCCCATGTCGTCAACTCTATCCAAAAGTCTATTAACTTTGATGAAGTAGCAGGGGTGTTTTTGTAATTTCGTACACATGGATCATTATCCACAAATTGAGTGGGTGACATGGCACATGTAGCCCACCTCCACATAAATAAAAACAAAATTAAATATTCTAATAATTAAAAAGAAAAACATTAAAAAAAAACAAAGGGAAATGAATCAAACCTAGAAGTTACTTAAAAAAACAAAAACCAGAAAAACAAAACCCCCAATAACCCAGACATCAATCTTCTTCTTCAATCAAATTTCCAGAAAAACTCACCCACCCCTTTCCGCCGCCCATCACCTCTCTCTCTCTCTCTCCTCCCTTCCTAAACCAAATCTGTAGCCCCCCTCTCCGATCCAGAGTCTTTGCCCCTCCTCCCCGACCCTAGATCCCCAACCTACCTCCCTGACCCAAAACCACTCTCCATTCCCCGACCTTAGATCGACAAGAGCGAGATCCGACGACCCATGTGTAATTGAAAGGTCGGAAAAATGGCAAAAGTGCTGACAATGAAGGAAAGAAAGCAAAAATGAATGTATGTCAATACCAAAACCTTGCACCAGAGACAATGTTAATTGATTATTTATTTTTTAAAATATTTTATCAACTAATGTGGAGGGTGGTTTTGGGTCGGGGAGGTGGGGTGGGGGTGGGGTGGGGATCTGGGGTTGAGGAGGAGGGGTAGCGGCTCTAGATCACCGGGGGGGGGGTGTTTTGCAGATTTGGTCCATTGATTATTGATGGGCGAAATTACAAAAACACCCCTTCCATAATTAAAGTTAACATATCTTTTTATAGAGTAGATGGCAGGAGATAAAGTGAGGCACGAAACCTCAGTCAAGAGTTGAAAATGGGCTATTTTGAGTTGGGGGCCAAAATAGAATTTGACCGAAACTTCAAGGACATTGGTGTAATTAAACATAAATAAAATACTATCCCTGATTCTATAAATAAATAAAAAGCTACTAGCCTCTCTGCACGCGCTTCCGCGCATGCGAGAGGCTTTTTTTAAAAAAAATTTAAATTTATTTTAGAATTAAAAAAAATAATGGGTAGTTGTGTTCCATAAAAATAGGATCCATTATCTGATTTGTTTTTTAATTTTAATTTTTTTAATATGAAAAAGGTTGAATTTACCATATTATCATTATTTAATTAATAATTTCAATTTTTAATGTTTGCATTAACCAAGGGCATTTTCTGGTATTTTGAATGTTTCACCATTCTCTGCCTTTTGCTTTATATATATAGAAGAAGGAAAATTGACTCGCTAACATTTTACGAGGTCAGTTATTGTACTTCAATGCAGTTCACAGTTTAAGTCAATGGTTTTCTTTTTAAAAAAAAGGTTAAGTCAGTTGTATTCTTTACTCAAATGGGTCAATAATTTAGTGTATAATAAGTTCTTAACATTCCCATTGATGACATTAAACTATAAACTCGATGAGCGAGGCAAATGTCTAAATGTCAGATCGCAGCCAACCCAAAAATGAAAAATAAATAAATAAAATAAAAAGAAAACGAAAATGGAAACGAAAAAAAGTCAGAGACAAACATGTCGGTGATGCATTTTTTTATTTATTCAATACAATTCTGTTCGGTTTTTTTTGTTTTTTAGTTGGAAAAGGCCAAAAATAGATCTACTTTCAACATTTACAGCTGCCATTTCCTTTTACTTTGAACAAAATTTTGGATGACAATTTTAATGGGTCGAGCCGACGCATTTGTCATTTAATATTCAACGGAAATAAACATATCATCAGAATTATTCTAATACATCTCTGGTGTCATTATGGTCAAATCCCATCATTTTTCATGCAGAATTTTCAACTGGGTTGGGCAAACTAAGCCCTTTGTCACTCTCATATGTATTTGACACATTTCCGTTACTTGGTCACTCCAAGTAGGTGCAATAAACAATTACCTTATCCAAGAGATAGAGGTTGGTTTATATTTGACCGTTCGGTGGTTGATTTACCATCGTGAGAGGCTACGTGTTTGACGTTGATTGGGAGTGAGCGTAATCTCCTTAGTCATTGTTGCTGCAGTTTTTAGGATATCCCTAAGATTTTGGGTTGATGCTGTAGTGATGTGCCGCCTAAGGATAAGTCATCTTTGAGCTTATCCCCTTAAGCCTTACATGATCTAGACTTAGATCAGACTGACTAAGCCTGTGTTGGATTGGCTTGTCTATGGGCTCTTGCCTAACGAAATGGCTTGCGACGCTTGATTGATTGAATGTTCTGTATCTTCTCCCGCCCTTCACTAAGGGCAATTTGGTCCATGTGGATGCTTTTTTGTATTCGAAGTGGCTTTCCCACATATATCATGTTAGTGTAAATGACAAAATATATAGAATCTTATCTCCCCTAAACCAAGAAAAGGATATAGAATATTTTGGTTTGGTTGCTTTACAAAAAGGCTTGAATGCTAAAATAGTCTTTGTGTTTTATCATGTTGGCCAATTAAATCCCTGTGTTTTTAATTTGGCCAATTTGGTCTCCGTGTTTAAGACCGTTAGCCAATATCGTTCGTTCCATTAAAATTGCTGTTAAATAAACATAAATGATCTTTTTTTTCTTTTTTCTTTTTTGTTGAAAACCTATAAACTTTATTTGAAATTGATTTTAAAAATTGAATTCATTTAAAAATATATTGAAACTTCATTAAAACCAAAACATAACATTAGGAATAAAAAAAAAACAGGATGGGCATAATCAGGGAGGGGGAGAGAGGATATGGGTGGCGCGGCTGGGGATGGGACAAATGGCCACGGAATGGTGGCGTTGGGGAAGATCTTATTGGGACATGGTCGGGCAGTAAGGGTTGTTTAAGAGAGAGAGAGAGAGAGAGCTTAGGGGTGGGAAGGATTCGTGTTTAGGAGGTGGGTGTGGCTAGGGGAGTTAGGGCCTTTGGGTTTGGCTGCAGAAAGTAGCTGGGAGAAAGAGAGAAGAGAGAAGAGAGAAGGGTGGTGGGGGGTGGCGGCTAGATTGGATGGTGGTATCATCCCTTGATTTTAATTTCTTTTAGTTTTAGATCTTTTTCCTTTTATTTTTTATTTTTTTTGTAACAAGGGGACTAAGAGCCTAGAACAACATTTTAGATCTTATTTAATTATCTATTTTTAAATTGAATTCAAATACATCTATTTTTTATTAATATTTAAACAGTTTTAACATTTTTTTAAAATATAAATTTAACGGATTGGATCATACTGGCTAACTATCCTAAACACAGGGATCAAATTAGCCAAATTGAAAACACAAGGATTAAATTGGTCAACGTGATAAAACACAAGGACTATTTTAACATTTAAGCCTTACAAAAACATTATTTTTTTCTAGATACAAAAACATTATTCAATATAATGAAAATTATGTTATAAATGAACCCTCAAATACCAAAAACTTCAAACTATAGTTATTACTTTTTTCTTTTTCTTTTTTTAAAAATAAAATAGAAATTTCATTAGACAAACTTCAACGGTACAATCAAAGACATTAACATGACATCTAAAGTACCAATCCTAAGAGGACAACAAGCTAACATGCTAAAAGCAAAATTAACGGAGACAAAAACTGCACTAAAACTACTAGCCCACATCACCACAATTAACTATAAGCTCAAACAAAGCCCACATACCCAACATAACCAAAATGCTAAAACAACCTATGAGTCTAAATGAACCCTACTACCACCACCTGAAGAAGCGCCGTTGCAGCCACACCCACCACCGCATCCAAAACATATCCGGGGAAAATATGATTTCCAGCAATCAACTTGCGCATAACTGCGAATAAATAAACAAAAACAACAACCTTGCCAAAGAACAATTGGGTGATTTGCAGCAACCTTCATCAAAGACGATGTATAATCAAATTTAGAGAACATGAGTGGCGTTAGGGAGTGAGTTTTGGGAGAATGATTTGATTGAGAACATAGACTAAAAGATGTGGTGGGGAACTTCAATCTAAGCATGGCTAAAAAAAAATCACCACGAGGGACTTTTTATTCAAAACACTCCAGTTGTCTTATTCACTAACATAAAAGGAAAAGATGATAAGAGAGGAGGGGGAGGAGGGGGCGGTGACGCTTCTTCCTCCTCCCCCCTCTATGGAGTTTTCCTTTAGGACTTGTAGAGGGAAAGAGCGGCTAGAATTTCTATCAACTAAAGTTATTACTTTAGATGACTGAATTTATAATTATTCTATACCTGTGCATTTTCTTTTTCTTTTTTCCTTTTCCATGCCTGTGAATTTTCTTTGAGAACAAAAGTTTGAGATTCTTGGATTTTGAAGTTCAACTAAATCGAGCAATGTAATCTATGACCCCTTTCCTAGTTAAAGGAAAAGAATCGCAACCTCAAATCCTCTTCGCTTCAACATATATTAAGAAATATTTGAAAAAATAACCCATAATTCATAAAAAATATTGAGTTACATCATATAGTGAAGGCAATCACATACAGATAAGGTATAAATTCCATGTCATTTTCAACTCGGACCCTTCACTTTTTGATTTCTGATGTTAGCAATCAAGTGACTCACCTACTTTACTAAAAGAAGCATACACATTATTATTATTTTTTAAACAAATTTGTAACGGAGTTAACATCACGTGACAAATTAGAGATTTTGATAAAAATAAAATGACATCTTTAAAAAAAAAAAATTATGACAGCAAATTTGAAAATGATGTATAAGTTTATATGGCATTTCTAAAAATTGTTGTAGGATTTTGAAGGCTTTTTTGGGCTACCATACAAAGGTGCTTTCATTTTTCCATTGATTTTCTGAATTTAATATAGTTTTTGTCTTGAATATCGCTGACAAAGGAGGTGATGAATGAGCGCACGTATTTTTCCTCTAGTCGCTGCTAAAATAGCAAACTTCTTTTTTGGTCGAAAACTACCAAACTATAATAATGGGTTTAGAAAGAAAGAAAAATAACGTTGACGGTGGTGGTAACATATGAAGATTTGATTGATTGAAGAAAGGTGGACAAGAAATAAGAATTATAAATATATAAAAATGGCCAGAAATCTTATGATTTTTCTGACTTTTGTGCCTTTTAGTGCTTCAACTCCCACCACCCATTTTTTTTATTTCTAGTATAAGCAATAATCTAAACTATATGGGAGACAGGTTTTTTACATACACGCACAACCAAGATATCATGAGGATTCAAACATGAGATCTCTGGTCTGCAAGTCAAGGCCCTTGTTCATTAGGCTAGACCATGTTGACCTCCCACTGCACAATTTAAAAGGGTTTAGGGGCTCCTATATATGAGGAGAAAGAAAGAACTCTAGGAGCTCTTTATACGATATGTGTATGGCTATATTTCAAAATATCCTAAACCCGAAAAAATGATAATATCCTTGACATTTCGTTGATATTATCGATATTTTAGTCCTTGATCATAACTATGATTGCCTAATCATAACTATTGCAAACGGTCGTGTTTTTTAAATTTTTATGTTGATTCTTTATTTTATTTTATTCTTTCTGTGGTTGGTAAGGGCCTCTCCATTCAAATGGCCTGCAACAAGTTAAATTACTCATGGTTTTTGTCCTTATTATTTGAAAGTTAGCACGGAAGTTTTGAATTTTGTGTGATGTTTCAGGGCTTATGAATCGATTAACCTTTTTCCTTGGAGAAAAAGGGTGAAATTGAAGAATTTAACTTGTTGCTTGATGAGGGAAAAAGAAAAATAAAAGCAACAAAAGCAAAAGAAAAAGTTATTGCACATCTCCTGAAAATGCAGCATGTAGAATCTAATGCAATGTAAGTGCATGGATTTGTAAGGAAAAAGAAATACTTCTCAAGCACAAAAATATAAAGTACTTATAGAGCCAACAAAAACAACGTACCTATTTTCTCTTAATTATGTAGATTAAGTGTTCTAATTCCACTATGAAAAAATTGATTAAAGGAATGTACTCTTAGTGCCAGTTTGGCATTGCTTATTTAGGGTGATAAGTGATTTTTAAAAAATTTTAGGAAGCCCAACCCGTTTGGTAAACTATGAGAAAATCACTTATTATTGAAAATTGCTATGAGAGAAAGCTATAAGGGAAAGCAGCTAATGAGGTGCTGTCATTTTCTGATTATGCAGAAATCAGTTTTGAAGAGGCGTTGGGTTTAATGATTATGCAACAATTATTTTCTGATTTTGTTGAAATCAATATCAACAACACTTTTAACAAAAATTTTACCAAACGCCAAACTGCTTTCTCTTACACCTGATTTCTCTCACAGCAAATCTAACAGCGATTATTTTCACAGCACAGCAATGCCAAACTGGCCCTTAATTTGTTGTAATTTTCACATTCTCATTTTTTATTAGATATATAACCATAAATATGATAGTGGGACAGAAATTTCCCAATGTTTGAGAAAGACCGTTATACCCTGAAATCCAAGAAGAGAATGACAATTGAGTCCTTGTGCACACCAGCGTGGTGTAGCCAAAGGCTCTCCTCCTAATGAAGGTTGACATTTATACAACCTTTGGGTGGATGGTTTCCAGCATTGTGGACACGTGGCGTGTGGATATTAGGTTAGTCGAGACCTGTCATCCTTCCTGTGCTTGGGCCATTACGCATGTGACGATAATCATAGCCTATGAATGGAGCTTTCCTTACGAGGCATGCTGGGCATTAGAGGTGAAATACTTAGGTGCAGCCCAACTTTCTTGTTACCCTGGAAGAGGAGGCGGTGGCGTCCTCTAGCAGCTACATGGAACGGTGCCGTCTACACCTAATTAGAGGTGTAATCAATACGTAAAGTGTAGCTTCGAGTTGAGTTAAATTGTCATAATAATGCTTTTAATATAGGGTTAAAACGAATTTGGTGAATAAACATTGACAAAATCCGTGAAGATAACATGATATTATTGTGTCAACTCATAAGGTAGGGCTGCTGAGCACTTACATTTTTGTGCGCTTGTCATGGACACCATGGCTATAATGTTTTCAATTGAAAAAACCATGGCTATACAAAGAACAAAAAAAGAGTATGGATCTAACCAAGGTGGTTGGTGTCAGTGGTTCGGCACTCTCATTCCTTAAGAGAGGTCAGGGGTTCGATCCCTGCTCTTGTACGGAGTCACCACTTTGGCTAGCACTTTACCCCTTACGGGCCGACTCGGTGTGAGTGGGGATTAGTCTGGGTTGTGGTTCAGGCTTAAAGGTGCCACTCATAGTTGGGAACCATCCAGGACCACCTCATGGTTCAGACCAAAAAAAGAGTATGGATCTTAGCATGATGTCATATCTTTAATTAAAACCGAATTGTTGATATGTTTATATCGTTTTGGCGAAAACATATATCAATAACATGTTGGTATGTTTTGTTAGCAACAATAA
Source organism: Prunus kanzakura (assembly GCA_020521455.1). Taxonomy (NCBI): domain Eukaryota; kingdom Viridiplantae; phylum Streptophyta; class Magnoliopsida; order Rosales; family Rosaceae; genus Prunus; species Prunus kanzakura. Next base: position 328,970 of record BPUM01000911.1, on the reverse strand, counting down.
TATAAACATATTATCAATGAAATATATACAATTCGATCTATAATAAAAAGATCGGACGTCCTTTACACAACCAAACTAAGAGTAGTTTTATCAATATTTATCCTCTTTAAATGAGTCCAAAATATAAAGAGTAAAATAAAACTTATTGAAATCATTTTTCTTTAACTTAAAATAAAACTTAAGCTCAAGGTCGCCCTTTCACGCTTCATTTGAATGTCACTAATACAAGACTTTGTCGTACGCTTTACATTTCAATAATAAATCACATCCAAACCAAGTAAAAAAGAAAAACAAGAAATAATATATACAAAAAGAGAGATCCCGCGAGCTTTAGGGGAAGGATTAATTGCCAATGGAGCCCAATGGGTTTGGCCTATTTTTAATCAAATCCTAACAGTTATATGTTTCCTACTCACTCTTATTTTTAATTGCGGTCATCTCAATTCAATTCAATACTTTTTCTTTTGTATATAATACTTAAAGGGTTATTTATTCAAATGGTCCTCAAATTTATACCCGAGTTGTGTTTTGGTTTCTCAACTAAATTATTCGTTCAAATGGTCCACCACCTCTTTGGTAATTGGTACATTGGTCCTACCGGTACATTTTCTGTTAAATTTAGTCATGTGAGCAGCACATACTACATTTTCTGTTAAATTTAGTCATGTGCAAATAAAACTTTTGAAAACTTAAAAAATAAAAATATATGATTACCATCTTGTCCCAAAAATCACCGTTCAATTGATTATTTATTGTGAAATTACATTTTTGCCCTTGGATGTAGGGGTTAGTCACTTTTTGTTTGGAAAGGAATATGGGGAATTGAGTGGCACCGTTGTGTAGAGCTCAATGATACGAGTTCGTAGACAAGTGCCATGTTCAATTTGGAGTTAAAACGAAGAAGTTATGATCTACATAAGTGTAGTGACACAACCATAATTTTTGCAAAGTTAAAATTAAATATCCTAGCTTCTCTCTCATGACACTCTCTCTCCCCAACTCTGTCTCTCTCCCTCTCCACGCGACCTCGCACGTTCCAGTCAACAGAACGGCGCCGTCCGACCACAACTACTAGCGCAGTTGGTGTCAATCTCTTCGTCTTCCTCCCTTCTTCCTAATCCATACCTCAATTGACCTCAAAACTCCAAGATTAGCCTCAATTTGTCGCTGGCAATATTCGTGCGATTTCCGGCGATTCTGGGACCAAATTCGTCGGGTGAGGTATGAAACTTCATGCTCTACCTATTTATGTACTTAGTTTGGATCAATTTTGAGGTTTTACATATCGATTCTTAAACCCATTTTTGGCCAACAGTTTCGGCTTCGTTCCAGCTAGTTCCGGTCAGTTTTTGGTCGTGGTCCAAGAACCAAAAATGCTCCCTTAGGTGTGCTTGATCTGTTGGTATGGGTATTGTAAGGTGTTTAGAGAAATTTATGTTGCATTGCTCATTACGTGGAAGCTCATTGCGTTCCAAATTGTTCCACTTGTCATCTTGAGCATGATGGTGTGCTCGGATTTGGAATTAGTTATCGTTTGATAGTTCGATCGGTTCCAATTTCAATTATGTTGTTTTCTGTACCTTTAAGATTGTGTAGGAACTTCTTGATCGAGAATCGGAGTCCCGGATACTCTGAGTCAATGATTCTAAGTTTAGGCGAAACAATCGCCGTCCGATCATGCGATTGGCTTAGATCCAACCGCTCGATCGAGACCCAACTTTCAGAATTTGTTTAGTAGACTTTGTTGAACCTACATGAACTTTCGGGTCAGAAATCGGAGGTCGTGAGCCCCGCAGGCCTATTTGACCTAGATGGTGGGCCTTGCCGTCTCGACCGGGACCTTTCGGTTAGGAGGTGTTTGTGGTTTTGTTGTTTGATTTTACATTGGTATTTTGCAACAAGAGTTTTATTAACTGTTTATGAATTGTTTTTCTATCGCTTTTACTTTCCAAGCATGATACATCCATGTTTATTTTTATATATGTGATAAATGAATTAATAATTGGATTGTGTTGCCTTCAGAAATATGGTTGCCTTTGGAGATATTGATGTCTTCGGACATCTCGGTTGCCTTAAAAAATATTGATGTCTTCGAACATACAGTTGCCTTCGGATATGTCTACGTGCGTATAACATTGCCCCACTAGTATCGGGGATGTCCAAACCGTGTGGTGCGAGGATAGTATAGCTCCCTGAGTTATGCGAGGGGAATTGACGAATTATTTGCATTTTCAGGTGAAGTATATCTCCTTGAGTTATGCGAGGGGAATTGACAGATTATTTGCATTCTCAAGTTGAGTATATCTCCCTGAGCTATGCAAAGGGAATTAACGGATTATTTTGAGGTACATTTATGTGGAGATTAGTGTAGTATCAACGGGTGGTACAGTTATTATGATATTTTTTTGCCACCCTGCTCAAATTATCTACATAGGGTTGCCCAGGATCCCCAGCCACCTACCCAACTTGTCTACACAGGTGGTTAGCTAGTTTTCCCTTCCCCTTTTGCCTTCGGATGTGATGGTATTCCCATATACCCCTTGGTGGGTGATTACAGGACATATGCACTATGCGGATGGTTGCAGGTATGGCTTTCAGGTAAAAGGTTTGGTTATGCAAGTATTTGGATGAATAATGATAAACTAATTGAACAGTTAGGTACATAATTTCATGGCATGATATTCAATTATATAACTTGTTGAAATCAAGGTAAAAAATGATTATAGAATTTCATCGTTGGTTTCACTTTGAATTTTTCTATACTATCTTAATTGTGGTTCATGATAGAAAGAAGTATGTGTGGCTTGATCCCTCAGCAAGGGTACATAGGCAACCTAGGCTAACCTAGGTGCAACCGCAAGTTTATGATTTGTTTGTTATGTTAAATTTTGTCAAGTTGAATTTGTTGAATTTCTTATGTTGGTAAAAGGGGGCCTGAAGCCCATTGAAACTTTTGCTAATTGGTGTGTGATTTATACCTTGTGCTTGCTAAACGTTTGGGAAAGAATTGAGCTTGCTGTGCAGGTAGATTTCTGGGTTTTGAGCCTTTTTCAGGGGAGACTCTACCGGTTTTCTAGTAGAAGTCAAACCCTAAAGCAATTTTTGGGATTAAGGCAAGAAGGGTATTTTGGTTATTCGTGCCCGACACCTGCCAGGTGTTGGACATGCACAGGGTTCGACACGGATTTCAAAGTGAAATTTGGGTCGGGTCCTTTCAGAAGGAGATAGGTTTTTGTTTTTCTTTTGATTTTTCATTTTTTATTTATTTACTATTTTATTTAACTGGACTTTTTTACCCTTATATTTGACGACAATATTGACAAAATGTAACGGTATGACCAATGCGTCGATTAAAAAAGGGTTAGTGGACTGTTTGAAAGAATAATTTAGTTAAGAGACCAAAATGTAACTTGGGTATAAGTTTGAGTACCGTTTGAGTAAATAACCCATACTTCAAAGGTTTTTTTTTTTGTCAATATATAATACTTAAAAGATTAAGATTGTCACAAAAGACCCACTAGTGTAATAGTTTGGAGTAAGTGCTCAAGGTTCTCCAAAAAAAAATTATATTTCCATTTTGAGCTTATGAAATTATATAGAAACAGAGAAAATCCTAGAATATACAACAACTAAACATTCCCACGCCTAAAACCTAAATAATAAGGCCCCTTTTGGTTCACGGAACGTATTTGAGGGGAAATCACTTCCCATATCATTTCCTAAGGGATGGGAAATGGAGATTCTTTTCCCATATTTGGTAATGCTAGGAAAGTAACTTGGAGATATCACTTTATTTCATTTCTCATGTTTGTTTTGAGTAGGAATGAAAAACAAATTTTGAATAATTTTCCAATTATACCCATATTAAATCAAATAAAAAAAAGAATGCATTGAATGATATATAAATTATAATTCTAAATTGTTAATGGGGACAAAATAGTCATGAAAAATGTACATTTAATGTTGGCTCATTTTCCCAAACTTTCCCATGAGGAGGGAAAACAAAACCCATGGGAGGTGGAGGGCTTCACTTTCCCTATACTTTTCCATGTGCGAGACAACCGTTTCTCATGCTTGGACTTGCCAAACAGGTGAAAGCAATTGATTTCCCACCCCCAAGCCTCCTTTCCCAAGAACCAAACGGGGCCTAAAAGAATTGAGAAGGAGGTTGGATGTCTCTCCAAGGGCATGTGTAGATTTGAATACATCTTGGGCATTCCATGAGAACTATCCAAATATTGATGCCTCTATCTTTTGTGGAGTCCAATATAAAATTTTCATAAAGTGTTTTTTATACACATAATTTTGAATAATTAAACTATTTTAAAAATAATTTTTGGGTTATAAATACTTTTTAAATACTTTTTAATTTTTTTTAAAAGTCACTATAATTATGAATGATTGATCAAATAATTAATTTAGAAATTATTTAAAATATTTAATTATTCATGGAACACAACTAATATACACGCATTTTTACTGAGGACTACTAGCTACATACCCTTCTTACCTTCCTTTCATTGCCTTCACCATTCAATTTGTGCTACGTATATTTCACTTACACATAAATCTATGTATTTAACATGTTCAAAAACATAATCATGTACAATATAGTATATGTATGTTCAAATAAAAAAAAACCCTACCGGCATTCTGGTCCCCTTTCTTCTTGTCGACAACCAACTACAAGGAAGCTAAGGGGGGAGGTGGCCACTGCCCCTCCTCCCCTCTGCCCATCTTTCGATTCCTCTCCTCATCTCCCCTTCTTTTTCTCCCACCTTTTCCCTTCTTCTTATCCCCTCTTCTCCTCCCCTTCCTCTCCCTAGATAGTCTAGATCTGTTTGGATCTAAGTCTGTTTATATGTTTGTTTTGTTTGATTGTTTTAGCAATGTTCTAGGTGACTGATGTCTTTGTCTCGACGGCGGCGATAGTAGTGACGCTAGATTGTGACTCTCCTCGAGAGAGTTGTGATACCTGGTGGCTGATGTTTTGTCCCTATTTTAACGGCAGCGGCAGCAGCGACGCTAGTGGTAGTTGTTGGGATGTGGTGCTCTTCTCTACTCTATGTCGACCAAAGAACTATGCTTGGTCATAGGATGTTTTCTTTGTCCGGTTTTGAGTTGAAGTAGAGTGTTTCTAAGGGGTCCTTTTATTGTTGTTTATGTGGTGACACTGGATTGTGACTCTCATCGGGAGAGTTGTGATACCTGGTGGCTGATGTTTTGTCTCTGTTTCAACAGCGACAGCAACAACGACGCTGGTGGAAGTTGTTGGGATGTGGTGCTCTTCTCTACTCTGCTTCAACCAAAAAACTATGCTTGGTCATAGGAGGTTTTCTTTGTCTGGTTCTAAGTTGAAGTGGAGTGCTTCTTAGGGGTCATTTTCCTGTTGTTTATGTGTTCCTCCTGCGTGTTCTCTCCTAGTTTCTACTATGGTATGCCTTACATTTTGTGTGGGTGTCGAAGGACTATGATTTTGCTCATAGAAGGCTTCTTTTGACAGTTCGGATGTTCAACAGTCCTCTCATGTGGGTCCTACTATGTTGGTTTATAGTTGCGGTTCTCGTCGAAGGTCTATGTGTTAGTTTTCGTTTTGGATTTGTTCTTTTATTGCAATGGTCCAAAGTGACCTGAATTAGACTCTCTTGTTAGTCCATGACATGTGTGGTACTCTTTCCTCCCCTGGGATTTGTCCCATGAGGTTGTCTTAGGAAGGTTTTAACGAGGCCACTGTATCATGTCGTTCTTTGTACGTCTTTGGTTCTATGAATGAATTCTCTTTCTTAAAAAAAAAAAAGTGTTCAAAAACACTTTATTCTCTTTACAAGCGGAATATTAGTACTTCATATTAAATACATAGATTTATGTGAGTGGAATATAAGTGGCACAAACTGAATGAGAAAGATGAGGGGGAAGGTAGCTAACATTTCTCTATATCTTAATATTTAAGTACATTTTGATAATGTTTTTATTTTTGAAAGTTTTAATTTAAATAAGTGTTGAACAATAATTGTATTGATAAATTATGCACAAAGACCATAAGCCACAAGGGCTAGTACAAATATCTACAAAGGGGTAATACAAAGATGGAAGCATAGTAACCATGAAGGGTTAATCCATATACATAGAAACACAACGGCAACATCAAGTGCACAAGGTGTATCTACACTAATAGCCTCGGCATAAAAGCCGCTAGCCTGAATAAGCCAGACATGAATTGCATTGCCTAAAACTACCAAAACAACTACAACTTTTAAACTCTCACAAGTAGAAACTACTAACAGATACTAGACTACAAACAAACACCTAGCTCGCAAAGAGTTGATGCAATTATTACAACTCAAGAAACTGTAATCACCCAACTCAGCAAAGATTTCAAGGACAACAAAATCACTAGAGCCAACAACAAAATCACCAGCACAACCAAGGTGAAAATCCAACAAAAAACCTGATAATTAACAACTCTAAGAGAGAAAAGAGGAACACATAGGAGAGGAGGGGAGAAAGTGGAGAGGAGGAAAGGAGAGGATGGAAGGGTAGAGAAGGAGAGGAGAGGAGAGGTGAGGGAAGGGTAAGGGAAGAAAGGGGTGGAGAAGGAGGCCACCACCCCCAAAGGGGCCGCGACTAGAGCTAAGTTCCTTAGGGGTTTTTTTTATATAGAGAGAGTTCCTTAGGGTTTCTAGAGAAGATAACTTTTTATTTTTATTTTTAAAGTTGATGTTATAATGAGAAGGGTAAAATTGATAATGTCATTTTTGTTGTTGTTGAAGATTATTAATGACAAATTGACATGCGCATAATGTAATTATTTGGATCCAATTTAAATAGACCAAGCCTCATTTTTTGTTTTTGTGGTTTGGCTTATTTTCCACTTTAGTGTCATATAATTTTGTTTAGTTGGCTATTAATTCTACAAACCTTACAATGTTAAGAAAAATAGATGATTTCTTTCGTCGTGAATTCTTTCCTCTCATGTGATTATTGCATATTATCACGTCGAATTACATCTATTAGTTTGGTGAGATTTGTGATTTGAACTTGATTGCAACAATATCAAATTGCAGAACAAAAATTTCAAAAATTGAAACAACGAGAACCAAAGTGAAAAGCGTATAAATTTACAAGGATAAGAATGTAATTTGACCATTTGAATAAGCTCAAGACGACAATGGGCTTGGGCGACAAGAGAATTTTATTTTTTTTAGGAAAAAGAGTGGGGGTGAGAGAAAAAAGACAGAAGTAAGTTACCCACAAGAAAGAGAAAGAGCTGCGAAGTAGAGAAAACATGAGGCTTTTGGGAGACAGCGAAGCAGATGGCAATCAAGTTGTTTGTATAAATACAAGGTTCAGCTCTCTCCGTGTTTAAGGCTGAGAGAGATCCCAGTGTTCTTGTCATATCCCTTTATCCTAGCCTTGCTGGCTCTCTCTTCTCTTTCTTTTCTCTTCTCTGTTTCTTCATTCTCTTAAACAGAGATTTCTGGCAGAAAATTGAAGACCCATTTAAATTTTTTGATCCCTGTTGGGTTTTCTTCTCATTAAAAACAGAGATATTTGCCGACATATAGAGACACACTATACACAGAAGAGAGAAAAGGTACTAGTTCATCTCTCTCTGTGTCAGCTTGTCTTCTTACTCTGTTTAGTTTTTATGCTGTGGTACTTGCTCCATCAGATCTCATCATATTGTGATGGTTATGGTGTTGTTTTTTCCATGTCTTTTTTCTTCTGTCATTTCGTCAAACACATTGTCATCATCTTGTTAATGAGTTTCTTTCCTTTGCCCGTTGGATCTGGTTTCTGACCAGACTCCCTCTTTTTCTCTTTTAATTTCCTATTTTTGGACGATGGTAATGGCACGCGGTTTTCACTTTTGCCAAATGCTTAATTTATCTCCCTTTTCGAAAGATGGGTTTTTAGTGTTGTTCTTGCTCTGTTGATTTGCTTTTTAAAGAAATGACTGGTAAATTCCTTTTCACAAGATGAGTGTGTATGATCTGTTTAGTCTTCTCTTTTTCGTTATTTATTTTCTAGTTTGAAATGAAGGACTGGGTTCTCTGTAATCTGCCTTCAACACTCTTTTGGTTTCAGCGAAATTTAGGTGCATTTGTTGCCATGCTTTTGTGGGTTTGGATTGGAAGAATGTGCTTGCTTTGTTTACTTTGTTTGTTTCTTGTTTATTTTGATATATCTATGAATCATCATGATTCAGAAAGAAAACAGCTGATTGGCAAGCAATAACTCTGAATCATGCGTAATTACCCAAAAAAAAAAACTCTGAATCATGCGTAGAAACTTTTCTTAAGCTTCAAGAAAATGATGAAATTATTGGATGCTTTCTCACTTTATTTCCCTTTTCATTTCCATTGTTTGTTGTAAAGAACGCACTGCTTTTTTGGCCTTTTTGACTTAGTGGCGGTGAAAAATAGAGAGAGAGAGAGAGGGAGAGACCGCATCACGGACGGCTCTCTTTGATGCGGTTGGGCCAATTGTCATGTGAGAGGCATAAAAGGATGTTGACATGGAAAGTAGAAAGTGTCGGTAGTTGCCATCAGATCTTGTAGTTGAAGTGGTCTATCTTCACTATTCCGATTTCGCCACTTGGTCTGGCATCATTTTGCTATTTTTTTCAACCTTTTCCCATTCCCCTTCTATTTGAGTGAATTGTGTAAATTTGTTATCCATGAGCTGGATCTGGATCTATCCGAGGAAATTGGTTCTAACTTTTCCAGTGTGTAATCCACATCTTATTTTGTGCTTCCCGTGTTTAAGATTGATGGATTGGTTTGATTTAGTTAAACATATGCTTTATGCTTTTATTTATGTTGTTGGATCAGTGTCCATTAGTTTTTTACTTTTTAAAAGAATTTGTGAAGTCCATCCAATTAACTGGATGTGGGCAATAATTGCAGGGCATTTAAAGATAAATGGATGTGAAGTTAAGATTAATGCATTTAGTACTCTTTTCACTTCTTTGATTTCTGATGCTTTAGTTTGATATATGGGATGACATGGGTAAGTAAAGAAAGAAACCCTTGTGACCAGTCTGGTTTGAGTGGCTGCTTTAAGTTTCCTCTAGTGTTTTGTACTTTAACTACTTCTTAGAACTACTTCACATGAACAAAATTTTCTCACCCTTTTGTGGTGAATGGTGCTCGGTAGCAGATCGGCATTATTAAAAATCTGTATTCACCTACAATTATGAAGACATATAATATGCCTTGTATCTGTGCAGATAGGTAATACTTTCTGAGATCATGAAGCATAAAGATGGAAAACCAGGACCCCAAGGTACCAGGGTTTTCCCCATGACAATCTTGTTTGTTGTGCTATGCGGGTTTTCATTCTATCTTGGTGGAATCTTCTGTTCTGAGAAGAACAGAATTGAGCCTTCTGATGTCAAAGATGTCACAAAGGCAGTTCAATCATCCAAGGAGTCACTTGTGGCCCCACTCCAAATAAAAACTGTTTCCTTCGCTGAATGCAGCAGTGACTATCAAGACTACACCCCATGCACAGATCCTAGGGTATCTCCTTAATCATTGATCATATGGTACTCTTTGCTTTTTGGAATTTGGGAACCACTAGATGTTTATCAAATTGTGTTGAAAATTATGCATGCTTGTTGTACAGAGGTGGAGAAAATATGGTGTTCATCGGCTTACTTTCATGGAACGCCACTGCCCTCCAGTATTTGAAAGGAAAGAGTGCTTAGTTCCACCTCCAGATGGGTATAAGCTACCAATCAGATGGCCAAATAGCAGGGATGAATGTTGGTACAGGTAAATAGTTTAATAGTTTGTTTCTGATATGTATGGTCAAAATTCCAGTTCTAAGTTTCTACTTGTTTCATCGAAAAAAAAAAAACAAGAGTTTCTCTGAGCATACCTTGTGGATCTGGTTTCAGGAATGTGCCATATGATTGGATTAACAAGCAGAAATCTAATCAAAATTGGCTAAGAAAAGAAGGGGAGAAGTTTCTCTTTCCTGGTGGAGGAACTATGTTTCCTAGAGGTGTATCTGCATATGTCGATTTGATGCAAGATCTTATTCCAGAAATGAAAGATGGGACTGTTCGAACTGCCATTGATACTGGGTGTGGGGTGAGTCCGATTTAAATCTTCGTTTGCATTTTCCAACATTTATAATGGTAAATATAAATGAAAATTTCTGGTGGGTGAAAGCATAATTTATTCTATTGGGAGGGTGTGCTTATGTTAGCATAATTTAGTCAAAATGCTTGTTGAAATTTGATTTGTAGCTTTCTTTTTTCATGGTTATGATTTTTAATTTTGTAATACTCTATTTCTTTATTGTTCTTAAAGCAGCATTAACAGTTTACAGGGTTTGAAATTTTATAATAAAATTTAATGTTCCTTCTGAATAATTAAATTTGTTCGAAGTTACATCAGTTCATCTCTTTAATTTACTAATTTTAGGTTGCAAGTTGGGGAGGTGATTTGCTAGATCGGGGGATTTTAACAGTTTCTCTCGCCCCAAGAGATAATCATGAAGCTCAAGTTCAGTTTGCCTTGGAACGTGGAATTCCAGCAATCCTTGGCATCATTTCTACACAGAGGCTTCCTTTCCCCTCAAACTCATTTGATATGGCTCACTGCTCAAGGTGCCTCATCCCATGGACCGAATTTGGTAATTCATCTGTAAAATTCTTATAAAAATCTTTCAATCCTAGAGAATATAATTCAGTTTATAGATCTTGATGTCCAGCTGCTGAAACCAGTTTCAAATAATATCTTGAAATAACATAGTGCTGCATTGCGTTTTGCCTGCTAGCTCAGCCATATGAAATGTATGCATGTATAGAACTTTTCCGTTAGTGTATATAAGTATTAAGATATGTGTAGTTTTCACTAGTTCTCTTTGAATTTGGAGATTATTTTCTTCTTCTTTTTTTTTTTTTCTCTCAAACCACCTTACAACTTCTAGCCACAAAGTTCCTGTGTTCCAGTTTTAATTTTTAATGAAAAATTCCCTGGATCACTTGTGAACTTTATATTATTGCCATAAGATTGGAACTTCCTCTCTTCCCTTGTAGAATATCATAGAATGGAAATATCTTTTTCCTCCTCTCTTTATCTTCTTTTTCATTTTTCTAGTTTGGGGGTTGGGGTTACCACTTGTCTTAATGGCTACTATCCTGCTTTCAGGTGGAATTTACCTCCTTGAAATTCATCGTATACTCCGCCCTGGAGGTTTCTGGGTCCTGTCTGGTCCACCTGTCAACTACGAAAACCGCTGGCGTGGATGGAACACAACCATAGAAGAGCAGAAATCAGATTATGACAAGTTGCAAGAACTGCTAACTTCATTGTGCTTCAAATTGTATAACAAAAAGGATGATATTGCTGTTTGGAAGAAATTGTCAGATGATAGTTGCTACAATAAACTTAATGAGCCAGATGTCTATCCTCCGAAGTGTGATGATAGCCTTGAACCAGACTCAGGATGGTACACGCCATTACGCTCTTGTGTTGTCGTTCCTGACCCAAAGCTAAAAAAGTCAGCTTTGAAATCCATCCCTAGATGGCCAAAGCGGTTGCATGTTGCACCAGATCGTATTTCCGATGTGCATGGTGGGAGTGCTAGTGCTTTTAAGCATGATGACAGCAAGTGGAGGGTACGATTGAAGTACTACAAGAAGTTGCTCCCAGCAATTGGGACAGATAAGATCAGAAATGTTATGGACATGAACACAGTATATGGAGGTTTTGCTGCGGGGACGATTGATTATCCTATGTGGGTCATGAATGTGGTCTCTTCCTATGCTGCAAATACACTGCCAGTGGTCTATGATCGGGGCCTTATTGGAACTTACCATGATTGGTAAACTTTACTTCATTCATATTTTCATTGAAGCTTCGAATAGCCTGCTTTTGATGCACTTTCGCTGAGCTCATTATTATGAAATCTACCGGTCTTTTGTTGATTTATTTGTTTTCTCCTTTTGCAGGTGTGAAGCTTTTTCCACATATCCGCGAACTTATGATCTTCTACATCTTGATGGCCTCTTTACTGCAGAAAGCCACAGGTAAAAAATGAGCCTCCATGCATCTTTTCTTTAGTGTGCGGCACATCAAATATCTTGAAAGCGGATATTAATTTGGCATATTGAACTAGTTAGTTAATCTTAGAAGTTAGGTTCTCTATGCACCTTTGTGTAATTCGACATGGCAGATAACCTAGGAAGTACACACACACAGACAGTTATAAATTCAACTGTATAAATGGTTCTAATGATGATAGTGTTTTGGGCAGATGCGAAATGAAATTTGTACTCTTAGAGATGGACCGAATCCTGCGCCCCAACGGGTATGCAATAGTTCGAGAATCCAGCTACTTTGTGGACGCTGTTGCGACTATTGCCAAAGGCATGAGATGGGGTTGTCGCAAAGAAGATACTGAGTATGGCATAGGGAAGGAGAAAGTATTGATATGCCAGAAAAAACTCTGGTACTCATCGAATCGGACTTCTAGATGATGAACATAGAAACCCAAACCAAGTTTGATCTCTTGGAGGGCCGGATATAGGGTTAGAAGCAAGTTCAATACCATTCACAGAGAATTAGTTCACTTCATTCTATAAGTAGCCAAGAATATTCAAATTTTATCATGAAGACCCAGTTACCCAATAAGGTGCTTTCATTAACATATAGGATTTGCGTATAGATATATTTTTTCAAAGGTGTCATAGTTTTTTTCTCTTTTCATGCCAAGCTGTAATAGAATGATTTGGAAATTTGTTTGTAAGGGGTTTATATGTACCAAAAAATGAAACAGCAACGGGTTTAAAAATTAAGACCCTGACAGCTTGTTATTGTTTTAGAATCTTAAATGAACTTTGCTTCTGTTTTATGCAGTGACGCTACGCTGCAATTTTAGTTCTTTGTTATTGGTGCTCATTGGTATATGTTTCTTTGAATACAAGCGAAAGTCTAAATTACAACGAGAGGGGACTTCCCACACACACTACTTTTAGCACATGGTTTGAGATAATCTAATTAGCTCAATTTATATTTTAGATTTATCGTGATAAATCATTTTTCATTATGCTTTTATCCCAAATTATTCTTAAACAATGTTTTAGCCATTACCATATGAAGAGGTAATACAATGTCGTTTCCAAGATTGGTATGTCATCTACATACAATTAATCTTCTTATGTCATCTACATACAATTAATCTTCTTGTAATAGAAGAGATTCATTCATATCTTTGAAAAGACTCAAACTCTTGACTTTCTTATCAAAGTCAATGTTTCTAACTCCCACTAGCTTGCTTAAGTTCGTTAATGGACAACCATAGCTTATACACTTTGTGATTTGAACCTTGGGCCATTTCATAAAAGTCGTTTTGTGCATATCTTTGAAAGACTCAAACTCTTTTGCCTTTCTTATCAAAGTCAATGTTTCTAGCTCCCACTAGCTTGCTTAAGTTCATTGATGGACAACTATAGCTTATATACTTTGTGATTTGAACCTTGGGCCATTTCATAAAAGTCGTTTTGTGTTTCCTTTAGTTCAAAACTCACAATTCAAGTATGTAGCTATGGCAAGCAATATCCGAATGGTTACAAGTGAGAAGGTTTCTCCATTGTTAACCTTTTTTCACATTATTGTAATCCTCATGAAACTACCTTAGCCTCATAGTTTTCTATCTTGCCCTTTAAGCTTGTCTTCCTCTTGAAGACCATTTGGAGCCAATAGGTACGATACCTTGTGACGGGTCAACTAGAGTCAAGACTTGCTTGGCATGCATAGAATCCAATTCGGATTTTTATGGTTTAATGCCATTTAATATGAGTAGATGTCATACATTTCCTCATGGTAGTTAGAATGATCTCTCCATTCTTCTAAGATGATTCTCGGATCCAATTCCAACTACGTGGAGCTTTTCTTAGAACTAAGTTGTCACTTGAATGTTGATTTGTGGTTTCCTATCTTAAGCTAGTCATCTTTCAAGGAATATAGCGTGCGATTCGAAAAACAACAATTGCTTGTCGGTTGATAGATGTAATGTCATAAGGTTTCATTTAGACATTCCACAAATCTATTTTAGCTCTAAGCTTATGCATATCAACCCCTTTGATATCTATGACAACCTCAAATCTTAACATTATTAAGATTCAGTTTTCATTACAACTACATCTTATGAAGTTCTTTGGAAGGTACTAGGTTTGGCAAGTATGTTGCCATTAACCGTGCTTATCCTAATATCAATTTAATCATTATGGAAAGAACCAAAATCATTAAGATTTGATTTCTCGTTAGGAGACTTCCATTATGATGTGATGCCATGTTCCTATAGTATAATTAAGGAACGTTTAGCTTCTAATATTCCTTTCTTTGATCAAATCCAGAGTTTTAATACTATTGACATTATGCTTCTCTTTTATACATTCTTGAATACTTTAAAACTATTTCAAAGAATTCATACTTGTGTTTTATGAGATACACATAGTCCAACCAAGAGTGATCATCAGTGAATGCTATAAAACGAGATAAGCCTTTTGAGGTGTTACCCTTTTAGTAGGGTAAACCCTCTCTTAGACCTTTTGGTTCTTTAAGGCATCATTGTTTCTAAACAGTCATTCTATCATTCATTTCTTAAAAGAAAAGAGGCCATTATCGGTTTGTAGCAATCCAATTACTTGTTAATGAAGAACAACGTAATTTTGTCAAACAAAACAATATTTCCATCTTAAAGATGAAATTAAGTTCATTTAAGAAAATAAAGACGATTTTTATTCATATACCTCTAATGTAGAACGTTTAAGGAAGTAGCTTCCAACTACTCTTTAAAGACTTATTCTTTCAAATCTTATACACTACTCTGTGCAGAGATTTGATCAATCATATCCTTGGAGTATTCTCTCTCCTTACTCAAAGTAGAGATTCATTATTGTACATTCATTTGCCTCCATAACTTTATTGAGAGTCCTATTAAACACCTTTACGTTATATCTTCTACAACACAACTGTATAGTGCCCTTAAAGACAAACAACATAGTCACAAGACATATCTTGCAATCTATGAGTTTTAGTTTGACATGTGAGTAAAGACTCACATTATAGAACTCATGCATTTGATCCAATTGAGTGTCCAGTTGAGTGTACTTGTTCTCCTGCAAGCACTTACACACATATCTTGGTGTTGCCACACTTAATGACTTGAGACCTCATCATTCTTTACATATAGAGAAGATACTGTGTGTACTGGTCTTGGTGGAATATCAATTGCCCAATTGATACTTCTATGACCAGGAACATATTTAGGATTAAGGATCATGATAAGTCTCGATGTATGCAATCTCATTACGTAGTTCTCATATCCACTTATATATTCTTAAGACTATAGTTGTTTTACTGTTATGACAATAGAACTATTATCGTGGTTGAAAACAACTAGTCTTGCCCATGAATAACTTAATAAGTTATTATAAAAGATGTCATTACTATTAATTATCACATAATTAGTTGGTTTTAAGGGCATACTACTAACAACCTTTGCAAGACTTAAAAACTTGAGGAGAAAGATGAGCTAAATGGTGAATATATAGAACATATATGGGAGAACCCTAGGGTTCTCCTTCTCTCTCCAAAATTTTGGCACAGGGCGGGGTAGGCCTTCTCTTGGGACTCTTGGTCAAACTTATCCCACTTATCCCTCTTATCTCTTTTTAAGACCCTTTTCGCTAAAATTCCATGGGCCTTTAGTTTCTCAAACCATTTTAAGACCCATTCTATTTCAACGTAATTAATTAACTCTTTAATTAATTATCTCTCTAATAAATTAATCTAATTAATTGACTTAACCGTTGATCTTGTCATCTTTCATTATTTATCCAAATTATAAGCTTATGGTGTGAGATCCATTGAGTTCTAATTAGTGAGGTCGTGGGTGATTATGAACTCTTTATTTTATCGATTGTGAATTATAACTCCTTTTTTTAATTCTCCCCTTATGAGAACCCATTTACTGAATATCCTCGGGGCCTCCACAAACTGTGAGTGACGTTTAGCAACATATCACAGTTACCCAAGCATATAATATATTAGGATCCACCCCATTACAATGTGCAAATATACGATGCTTTCCCTTTATCAAAATACACAAATAGCTGCTTGATTTCCTCTGCACCATCTACAATCCAAAAAATAAAAACATTAACATTAAAAGCACAATCAATCACTGAAAAATCCTTGATCTTCTAGCATTTTGAGAAACAAATTCTTCAATAACATCTTCAAAATCAAGCTTTTCCAACATATTCTTTTCAATGCATAAGATTGCCAATCCATTCAACCTTTCTTGTGACATAGTTGAACGCAAGTAAGATTTTATTAATTTTAATTTTGAAAAACTTCTTTCTGCAGATGCCACAGTCATTGGCATAATCAATATAATTCTATAAGCAACCGAGACATTTGGAAAGCAATCTACATATTTTACATAATCAAGAACTTGAATGGCTATCTTTGTCTCTTGTGGTAAATACAATCGTAAAACTTCCAATTCATAACACAAATCATCAGCATTAATATCAGATTCATTGCCATGTGTTAAAGCATCTTCAAGATTAACACAACATTCATGCAACATTTGATAATTCATTACAAATAACTTTTTAGGATTCAACAAAAAACCAAAAATACCTTCAAATATTTATAATTGTTCAAATCTACTCCTCAAAGAAGAAATAGCAGCATCGAGCACAACAAGAAAATAATTAAGCCTAAAAGATTCTTCAGTAGATTGAAAAGTCTCTTCATGATCATTTTCATCAAATTGTTTTCTCCTACGATTTTGACGTTTTTCATGAAATACTGGGTTAATTTCCATCTTAGATGCAATATCTTTAGCAGAAAGTAAGGCATATGTGAACCCATTTTGGCTTTAGTCTTCAAAATAAGAAACAAGCCCCTTCAAATTTTTATTGCAGCATCAATTTACATATCTCCATATTGCAATTTTTGGCTAACTAAGTCAATTTTTTTTCAAAATGTTATGCCATATAGTCATGCTCAACAAAAATTCAAAACTTTCAAGTTCATATGTTGCTAAAGATTCAGCTTCACTCTTTGTTTTGGCATCTTCACTAACTCTAGACAATTCAAACAAAGCTTCTCTTATATCATCAGTTTGGGTTATTATGGCTCTGACACTATTAATATGACTTTCCCATCTTGTTGTTGACAATGGTTTAAGAGTTAATCCATGGAGATGATCTTGAAAAAATTTCCTTCTCTTTGTAGAACTAGCAAATAGAGTATACATGCGTTGCACAACTCCAAAAAAAGACACAACTTTAATACTTGAGTTTGTCATATCACAATACTGTTAACTTAAGAGAATGACAAGCACATGGCATATAAAATGCCCTAGGATTTATTTCAAGAAGCCTATTTTGCACACCATTGTTTTGCCCCTTCATATTAGATCCATTATCATAACCTTGGCCCCTTACATTATTAATATCAAGTTTAAGAGACTGTAATACAGCTTGTAACTCATTAAAAAGCCCAAAACCAGATGTATCATTCACTATCAAGAACTTTAAAAAATACTCTTCTACCTTCATTGGAACATTTGACACATCTACACATCAAATTGTTAAAGTCTTTTGCTCATGGTGACTTGCATCTGGAGTACCATCAAGTATTATGAAAAAATATTTTGCCTCTTTGATTTTTTCAGTTATAGCACTTCTAACTTTAGAGCCTAGCATACTAATAAACTCAATTTGAATTTTATGGTTAAGATAGTGATAATGAATCTCATTATTTTGAATACGTCTAAAATGCTCTTTCATTACCAAAATCAAATTATGCAATCAATTCAAGCAGCCCCAAAAAGTTACTATTGTTATCTTGGTAAATTTTCTCATTCTCTCCACGAAAAGCTAAACTTCTTTTAGCAAGACATCTCACAACATAAATTATTCTTACTAAAACTAGTTTCTAATATTCTTTCTCTTTTTTAATTTGCATTTGTATGTCTTTATCAATTGTTTCATTCATTTTCAATCTAATATGCAAATCAATCCAAGTTCTCATGTTAGTGATATTCTCAATACTATTCTCATGTTTTTTTAAGCCTCTCACTTAAATGTTTCCAATCATTAACCCTTCATTTGCTAACAAACTTTTATTCTGCACATATTTAAACAACTTACAGCAGAAACAATATACTTTGTCCACATCTTTTGAGTACACTAGTCATTTTCTATCTTGTTTCTCTCCATTTGGTAACTTTCTTGTATAAAATGAATATGAAAAATGCCTAGAAAGCCCATCCACAGGAAACTTGAGATTACTTTCTCTTATAGGATCCTTTTCTACTAAAGATCCTTTGTTTTGTTATCAATGTTATCCCAATTTCTTGGATCATAGATATTCAAAGCATGACTTATTTGTTATGTTTCGTTTTGATTCTCAAATTGATCACCAACCTCATTCAATTCATTTGTATCATTTTCTCTCGTTTGTTCCTCATTATTTTCATTCTCAATGAGATCACCAACCTCATTCAGTTCATTTGTATCAATTTCTATCATTTCTTCTAGATTATTTTCATTCTCACTGAGATCACCAACCCCTTCATTAAGTAAATCATCAGCTGAATCTTCAATTGAAGAACTAGTTTTAAAAAACTTATCAAGAGCTCTTTTTTGAGTTTGAATCATTTTTTCTATTTTTCTCCTTTTATTTCTTTTTGCACTTCCAGATTCATATTTCCTAACCATTTTTCTAGTGCAACTCTCAAGTCTAAAAAGTGAAAAACAGACAACCAATGAACAAAACAGACACACCAAACACAACCAGCACAGAAACACAACCAATGAACTAAAATGTTACAAACAAAAAAAATTTAAAATTAAGCAGCAAACAAAGAGCGATAAAACCTGGTTACAACTTATATAAAAAAGCCTCAATCTTGCAAAGCTTTATTCAGGCTAGCTGTGTTGAAACTAAAATTTGAGAAACTACAGTCTGTACCTCCACCTGATTCATGTACATATGAAATGATAAGATATATGCAATTCAATCAAGTATTCATAAATCTGATTACCACTTCGTGTCTCTTTGTGTTTTGTTCCTATTGGAAATTGAAACAATAGTTTGCTGGGTAGGAATAAATATAAAGAAAAAATTATAAATCTGATTACCTTTTCAATTTCTCATGCTCCTCCCCTCTTGGTCACCATCAATCTCAAAGACAATTTGTGAGCTTTTTAGTGTGAGATTGATTCTTAGGGTTGCAATATGATATGAGAAAAGAGGGATGAGAGAAACTGAAAATAATGGATATGGATTGAAGGGAGATGGGGAAAATAGAGAAAAATATAGTGGTGGATTATTAAGAGATCGGTGGATTAAATAGAGTTCCATGGAGAAATGAACTAGGAGAGGCGCTGCTGCTAGCTGCATGGGAAACGAAGAGCTTATGGTAAGAGGAATCGCCTTCCTCATTTAATTTCATTGCTGACTGTTTTTTATTTATTTTTTAAGTTGGACAATAGTATATATATATAATATATAAAAATTTGGGGCCCTCTTAATTGGAGGCCCATGGCCAAGGCCCTTCTCGCCTACCCCCAAGGCCGGCCCTGAGTAGGGAGTTCTTAGACTGACAGAATGTTCAATATAATTGTGGTTAATTAGGTTCTTATGATTTGTAGTGTTACAATCATAAGCATGAGGTCATTGCATCTTGGGAGACAAGCATCGTTCAATCCATGGGCACTGAAATGGGACGTAAATTGTCTTAAAGACACAATGCCAAGCGTTCGCCTCAACCAATTTTTTAGGTGTTTCTAATGTATTTATATGTATATTCAGCATTGGTGTTGTTCATGTTATATATATATATATATATATATATATATATATATATATATATATATATATATATTAAATTTGTATATATTTTTTTTTTGGTTACAATTAAATTTGTATATTTAATTGCATGTTTATTTCTAAATTTCTTTGTTTAAAATATAGCAATCAGACCCTTTATTTCCTACATTAAATGGGAAAAGAAAAAGAAAAAGACTTAAATTAACGATATGAAATTCCCAGCAAAATAGCAAGTCACATTTTTTATTTTTCATTTGATCTGGCAGACCCAAAGAAAAGAAAAGAAAAGAAAAAACCTGTAGATAAAAATAAAATAAAATAAAAGGGCGGCCAGCCACGACCCAAAAAGATCTGGGGCCTCGTGTAACATTACAAGAATACCCTTTTCCCTATTTATGCCTTGGAGTGGAGCTATAAATATCGGATACGTAAGCGGAAATTAGGTAAATTCCTTGGTTGGCACGAAGGCTTGGTTTTCTCTCATCGCACAGATCAGAATTCGGTGGGTTTTAGGCAAAAGTCGGTTTTACATAACAGAAACTCTGGATTCCACCTCTTCCCGTCCTTGGCGACGGTGGTTATGCCGCTTGGCTTTCAGGTTCGTTTCCTTTTCTTCGGATCTGATTCCCCACGCCTTTTCATTATTTTTTCAAGTTTTGTTTTGGTTTTTTGTAATTCGATTTTATTCGATTTTTTTTGGCTGAATTTATTTTATTCTCTTTGTTTTGTATATCGATTTTATTCAATTTGTTATTTGGGATTTTTTTAGAATTAGGGTTAGTTCTTCTTCATGTATTCGTCTTGATGTGTTTCTTCGATTTCGGTTGAAATTTTGTTTGGTTGCCGAGAAAACTGTGGGAAAGGCTTCAGGATTTGACAATTTGGGGCTCTGTCTTATTAGATTTTCTTCGTCTGGGTTACTAAGGTTTGGTAAAAAAATTCTGATCTGGAATTGCTTCTCTGGATAATGTAATTTTCTGGGTTTAATTTGGTCATTGATTTGCATTACTTTTATTACTCTTAACTCGATTTTGGTTATTGGAGGCTTTTTGTTTGTTTAATTGTTTTTATATCAGCGATTGATTGTAATCTCTTTAAGTCTTTATTATATAAATTGGTAATGTTGTATAATTTTTGCCTATTGATATTTAAGAGAGGTTATAGCGTAGTTAATACTTGGTTTCGTTTGCATGTGAGTGTAGTGCAACTAAGTGTTGGTTTTGTATGGATGCAAGTCTGAACTGTAATTTTCGACGGCTCAAAGTATTCTGCAACAATATTTGTTTTGTACAGTCTAAAAATTCTGCAGTCATATTTATAATAAGCCTGCTTCTGGTTTTTAATGCTGGAATTTGCATCATTATGTGCCCAAATTATGTGAGATTCAGTTTGAGTGGTCATTACATTCATTAATGGATTCCTTGTATTATGTCTGTGTGATTCATCTGATGTGCGGTTACTTGTTGTAATCTAAATTTCAGGTTGTGCCGGGCTTGGATCTAAAGAGCTTTGATATATTTCTAAAGACATGGAGCAGATGCGTTTCTGGTCAAATTGCCACCAGTACCGGGTCTTTTCTTTCCAGGAAGTGCTTGACTGGAGATTTCTTGTCCTTGGAGATTTTCTTCTGGTTTCCTTTGTTAATTGCACTTAGTGGTCAGTTTCTCTTAAATGATCAATACGGGAGACGTGATGCTAGTTACTTCTGAGTCAGGTGTTGGATCTTTAGTGCATAGCGCATTGCTGATACAACATCGAGTTGAAATTTCCGTGAAAACTTCTTCAGGGGTACAGTATAAATATCTCACATAAACTGTTATGCATCTACTTATTATCCAATGCCTGCTTCATATGCCTAAACTTTGTTCTCTGTTTCTTATGACAGGGCTAAAGTCTAGCAATCTGTGACTGAAGATCTCTACATAGTTAATATTAGATAATCAGTTACGTCAACCCAAACCAGTGCAGACTGTTTATTTCATAGTTATTATTTCATCGTTGCTCCTGATGGTTTCTATGAAAAGTGGCAAGATATTGGTTAGCTAAAGATTCCACACTGGTTTCTACTTAGTTTAGATGAGATAGAAGTTTTCGTTTATTGAGCCTTGGGTGACACTATCTTGAGCTTGGAGTCTTTCTTCTGCGGGATAAATCATTCTGGTTGATTTTTCAATTGGTGTCGATATGTCCTGTGGTGCTTGCCCTTTTTTGCCATCTATGTCATGCTCTAGTCCGCAAGCTGTGGAGTTAGTAATGAATAAGGCTGTGCAGCCCATCCATCATAAGAATTCTGGTTTTGTGCTTGTGCGTGTTGCCTCATAAAATTAATGGTCTGATTCCGCTGGACGAGCAAGGCAGTTGTTTATATCCTACAGTGTATTTTAAGGATCATCTTCTGAAGATAAATTCCCATTTATCTTTTACGAGTCTTTATGCTTTCACTGAATAAAGAAAGAGCTGCTTTGTGTTCCACAGGAAGAATGGAGAGGTAAGGTTGTTTACTGTGCGACTTCCTTTAATGTTTATTTGTTTATGTTGATACAAATATGTAAATTTGTGGTTACTGTAGGTACAAGTTAATAAAGGAAGTTGGAGATGGCACATTTGGGAGTGTCTGGCGTGCTATTAATAAGCAGACTGGTGAAGTTGTAAGTGTGTTTTTCATTTTCTTAAGAATTCAGTTTATGATTTACAGTTTTAAATTTTGTTCTGATTATAATCAATGAAACAATTTTACAGGTTGCAATTAAAAAAATGAAGAAAAGATATTATTCATGGGAGGAGTGTGTAAGTCTACGAGAGGTTAAGGTAGTTCAACTTACTATGTCCGTCTTTAGATATCTTGCTTTACCGTGCATTTTGAAATTATATCATGAGCTTCTACTTCATGCAGTCATTGCGTAGAATGAATCATCTGAATATTGTGAAGCTCAAGGAAGTCATCAGAGAAAGTGACATCTTGTACTTTGTGTTTGAATACATGGTAAGTATATTAACACAAACTTGCAAATATTTTCTACGACTTTTGTTGGCGAGCATTGTTGCTTATTCTCTATAATCTCATATGGACATTGCAGGAGTACAACTTGTACCAACTTATAAAAGATAAGGAAAAGCTTTTCCCTGAAGCTGACATCAGAAATTGGTGTTTTCAAGTTTTTCAAGGCCTTGCTTACATGCATCAGCGTGGATATTTCCATCGTGACCTTAAGCCAGGTAATTGATGCAATTTTAATGCACGACTTTAGTTGAGTAATTAAAAGGTTCGAAGAGAATTTGAAGGGCTTAAGGCATCCATGCTAATGAAAATTCTTGTATATCTTTTTTATTTTCTGAGATGGAAACATGTGTACCTCCTCAATATTTTGTTGAAGAATCAATCTTAGTTGCTTATTGTGGGTTTGGGTTTGTTACTTTTTTAGTGTCAGTTTTATTTCATTTCAAAGCAGATTGATGTTTGCTAAGGCTGCAATGATCATGTGGAATCCTTGATTTATTAGTGTACAATTTCCCCTTTGTTATACTTATTTAGAGTTGTAATGCCTGCTGCTGTTGTTTTTGGACACCAATTCTTAATTAGCTACTTTTCTTCTTTTATTATTTGATATTTATTTATAATTCCAGTATAAAACCATTGCTAATGAGATTTGATGTGGCCATGTTTCCTATGGTTTTGGAGGTACACATTTATATTTGAAAATAATTTTCAAATTTAGAATCTACTTGCTAGATTAAAAGCAAAAAAAAGGTTTTTGACCACCAAATTAAAGTTTTGAATTGGTGAAACGTTGAAAGGGGCACTGATCAATGTACATGCTTTATATTTTCTTGCCTCTTTTAAGTTTCTCTGTTTTGACATCTTTCTTCAACAATTTGTTATTCATGTATTGTAGAAATTTCTGTCCACCAGTGGAATGCTTTGTTTTGTTTGTGTTTTTTTGGGGGGCCTTCTATGTTGCTTCGTGCATGGTGTTGCTATACTTTGTTCAAGTTGTGTTTGTATTTCTCTTTTGGATTCTCAATGATAAGTGGCAAAATCATGTATTACTTTTCTTTATTATGTTCTGTGTCTTTAAGTCGTTCATTGTTGTCATCTGTTGGGTCCGTGTCTTCTTTTGCTACTGAACTCTAACATAATGCTACCTATCCTTCACTCCTTTGTAGAGAACTTGTTGGTTACCAAAGATGTCATCAAAATTGCTGATTTTGGTCTTGCTCGGGAAATTGATTCGCAACCTCCATATACGGAATACGTGTCGACACGGTGGTGAGTGTTTATTTTCGTAATTAGTTAGCTCTGCCTGAGTGCAAGCTGATGTGAGTTACTAACCTCTAGAATGTGGGCATGTTAGGTATCGAGCACCTGAAGTCCTGCTCCAGTCATACCTGTATAGCTCAAAAGTCGGTGAGTGTTTATGGAAGTTCGAAGTTTTGATTTGTTTTTTTTGGAAAGTTAATGCGTTATTGATGGTTGGTTTCTGAATGACTTAATTTTTCATTTATTTAAATGTCAGATATGTGGGCAATGGGTGCTATCATGGCTGAGTTGTTTACTCTCCGCCCTCTATTTCCAGGTGTTAGGTATGTATTCATTACTCTTTAAACATCAAGTGATTTTTTGCCCAATGGGAAATATTGCTATGATTATTGGATAGCATTTTGATATTAATTGATTGTGTAATTTGTTTGAAGATATTTAGTAGTTTATCTGCTGATAATTTAGCAACTGATATATCAGTTGGTTTACTTTTAATGTTCTTCTAACCCTTGCTTCCCCTCCGACTGTGTTTTCAGCGAAGCAGATGAGATATACAAAATATGCAGTGTGATCGGTAGCCCAACCAAGGATTCATGGGCTGATGGGCTTCATCTTGCAAGGGATATCAACTACCAATTTCCTCAGGTCAGTTTTATCCTACTTTCTTTCTGGCATTTTTAGTGTGTTAGTTGAGTTGCGTAGATTTTTACAGCAATCTCTTGGGGAATTCTTTGTACATTCTTACATGTAGCAGACAATACTGTCATTTCTGTATCGTATTTATGAAAGATCTTCAATATAAATGATTTTGAGGGGCATGCCTTCTGGGATTTAATTTTATCTGCGTCATCCAGTATGATTAGTGGATATTAAGTTGGATCTGTTTCTCTTTGCAGTTTGCGGGTGTTCATCTTTCTTCGCTGATTCCATCAGCAAGTGATAGCGCAATCAGCCTTATGACAGTAAGTCCAATTTCGTATTAAATGTAGCTGCTTTCCCCTCCCTACCTCCAACCACCCCACTGTGGCACATAGTTTAAATTCTTGTTACCGGAACTGGGGAATTTTTCATGTCCTCAGATCAAACTAGAGAAGCAATTAAACTTTTATGTCTTAACTAGCAGTCACTGATGTGACACTTACGTTTTCCCTTTCCTTCTGTTGTAGTCACTTTGTTCTTGGGACCCGTCCAAGAGGCCAACAGCTGCAGAGGCCCTCCAGCATCCTTTCTTCCAGGTAGTTTTTTTGGAACAAAGTATAATTAGTGAAACATCCAGTCTTGAATGGTTATCTATAGATGTTTTGCATATTCTAAGGTGTACTTTTCATGTGGCAGAGTTGCTATTATGTTCCGCCATCCCTCCGCTCCAGATCAACTGTTGCTAGGACACCTCCATTTGGTTTGTTTATCTGATAATTGTTGAATTGCGTTTTTAATTATTCGTTTTGTTTAGGATATTAATTTATGTGGATTGTTACACAGCTGGAGCAAGGGGAGCATCGGAGCAGCAATGTGCTAGAAAATCATCTGGGACTTTATCTAATTCAAAGACTTCTAGCAACTTTCCCTCCCCAAAGCTGCATGCTTCTATGGGCACAGGTCAGTTTGAATGTTGTTCTGTTGAGTTTGTCTTTATATTTTGACTTCAATATTTTTTTGTTTTTAAATATCTGTAGTTTGTGTTGTGTTTTGTAAAATACTGTATGAGTTCTCTGTCAGGTGGTTTTTTCTTAGGTTTTCCTTGTTAATAGCTAATACTGATGGTTTGGGATAACAATTCCTCAAGGAGAGTATGAAATAAAATTGAGTTTTTTTTTTCTATTTAAAAGATGTAATTTAATAAGAGTGCTCCTATTACTAAGGAAGCAATAATTTTCAAGATTGATTCTCATTATGTGAATAAATATTGTTGCAGGTGTGCAGCGAAAACTGGATATGGTTAATCAGGTGAGTGCAGACGCGTATTCCTTCAACTG
Source organism: Prunus kanzakura (assembly GCA_020521455.1). Lineage (NCBI taxonomy): Eukaryota > Viridiplantae > Streptophyta > Magnoliopsida > Rosales > Rosaceae > Prunus > Prunus kanzakura. The sequence goes on along the minus strand of BPUM01000911.1, from coordinate 302,862 downwards.
TTTTATTTGAGTGTTTGTGTGCTATGCCATGAACATACAAAGATTGCTATTACTGTAACTAATAATTTTTTCAACTTTATCATTTAAGGATGCGAAAAAGAATGATAAATACTTGAAGAGCTCTGCTAAGCAGCAGAAATATCGACCCCCTGGTAAAAGCAGTCCTAGTAAGTTTCTTGGGTACAACAGGATTGTGTTTCAGAGATTTCAATTGTGTTCCATGTACTCTGCTGATGACATTTATCAATCATAGGGATAAGTGGCGTCCTTTGGTTTTTGGTTACATAAATTTTTTAAGCTCGAGTTCCTCCTTTTCTGTTTCGTTTGTGATTAACTGAGAAAACTGTTGGTTGGCAGCGTCTGTGAACAAGGGAAGGATTTCGCGTGGAGTTTCAGATACATCTGAGAAGCTGGCAAACATGACAATTGGTTATCGCAAGCAGACTGTGGGGCCGCAGATGCGCCCCCCTCCCATGAAGGCTGGAGTCCAGTGGATTGGCGAATCCGGAAACTTGTATCTCAGGCCTGTTCAAGAGATTCAACCTGGCAGAACCTATTCGAGGAAAGTTGCGGGTTGATTGAAGAGCGACTTCTTTAAGAGGTCCTCATATATATAATCTTTCATTTGTGTGGTATCATCACCTGCAGCAGTTGTGGATTTCTCCGTCTTTCTTAGTTCTGAACCTATATACTTTTCCCTGTGGCATTTGGTTTGCATATTGGTGTGTCAATATGACCTAATGGCATCTTCTGCCTGGTCTATTATTAACGTTATCCTACTGCTTTCTAAACAATGACCTGGATTTTCAGAGTAAATAAATGAAAGCAAAAGGTTTTATGTTTGTTTAAAGAAATTCTGTTTATTTCTTTGCTTTTTACGACGTTTCATTCTACGTTCTTTAAGGGTTCAATTCTCATGTCACTATTTTTCGTGTGCCCGGCCTGTCGCCTCTCTAATTTTTTGATGTGTACTTTTACTTAATCCTAAGTTTAGTTTTTAATTAAATTTTAAAAAAACTAATAATTGAAGAAAGATCCAACAGCCACTAGAGCTCTCCAACCTACCAATTCCGCCGGCGCAACCCCCTCTCGCTGTTGGAAAAGCCTCCTCTCTGTTTTCCCTTTTCAATCGCTCTCTTTCTACCCCTATGTTTTCGATCCAAATCTGAGTAAACGCACAAACAGTAACCTAGCTCATTCTTCATCTTATCGAAAATAAACACCCCTCGAAATCTGATCAAAACCCAACAAAACTTTAAGCACTGATTAAACCACAAACAAGACCTATCAGTTTTGCATATTGTTTTATATGGATCCACACAAGATTAAAACGTGCACTTCTGGCTTCTTTGAAAGAGAGAGGGATCAATAGGCAGAGAAATCAAGATATATAAGGGGCACAGAGGTAGGAAAAGGCAGATAGAGAGAGAGAGGCTTTGCCAGCACCAAGGAGAGGGGGTTGTCGCCTATTGGGTGAGGTGGCTGGGTGGAGTTTTGGTGGCTGACGGGATTGGGTGAGGTGGCTGGGTGGAGGTTGTCGCCTGGTGGATGTTGTATCTTTTTATTTTTCTTCAATTATTAGTTTTTTTTATTTAATTAAAACCTAACATGTTAACACTCCATCAAGCTGAAGTGTCGAAGTGTCTGACACGCGGACACGTCTCTTACACGGCTTGGACATGGGTCAACGTCAGGACATAGTCAATACATGTTTTGGACATGATCAACTAAAGTCAATACACGACAGTGACCCTTTTGGAAATTTTAAAACAAAAACAGGGGTCACAACCAAGGTCTTAAATATCGGAGGTATCGGAAATATCGGAAGTCAAAAAACAAGGAAATATCGCAGGAAATATCGGGATATTATCGGTATCGGAAAAAATTGAATAAAAACCACGGAAATTATAAGAAAAACTTGGAAATTTTTATTGAAACTTTGCAGGATGTTTATTTAGTCAATTATCTATTAGTTTATCACAAAAAATTGGAAGGAAATGCATTGCATGATAGATTTAACTGATTTAAGTTGATTATATAGCGAGCTGGCAAACATCGTAAGTGTAGAAAATATGTAGTAATTAATGAAAGAAGATTAAACACACCATAATCATTTATATATAATGAATTACTACAATATTTTACACTTTATACATTGCATGGTAAGATACATGAGTGATTTAGTACCACATAGAGTTCCTATGTGGTTCAAAATTTTCACTATCTTCATCATCTCTATGTGTATAGTAAGTATATTTTGAAGAGTAGTCATCAAATGATAAATCCCCAAAATAGTTTTGCATGTAATTGTTAACATGCCACCCATATGGATTCGAGATTGGTTGACGTTGTCCATAAGCAAAATCATTTGAAGATTGAGTCTCGGATTCTTTCCATGAGTCGCTTGATTCCATCCCAACATGAATGGGATATGAAGGGTAGGGAAATGGTTGGTTATGAGTATAACCATAGTTATTACTCATCTCATGTGAAAATTTGTTTCTTGCAAAAAGAATTCAAAACAAAACCATGTATATATATATATAAATATTTTAGTATTTTCACAAAAACATAAGTGATATGGTGGTTAAGGTGTTGAAGGAGTAAAATGGTTTTCACAAATACCATGTATATAAATATTTTTGGGTTTCGTATCAGGATATTATCAGGATATTATCGGGATATTATCGGGATATTATCAATAATATCTCGATATATTGCCCAAATCATTCATAAAAATGTTGAAAATATCTTCCCGATATTATCGGGATAATATCGGGATAATATCGATATATTGACGATAACACTATGGTTAGTTGTTAAAATATCGGACCCCCAAAAATCAGATATTATCGGGATAATATCAGGGATATTATCGATATTTAATACCTTGGTCACAACAAATTATTGAAACAGTTGTGGGCATATTTAAAATAGTTTTAAAAAGTGCGTTTTCTTCTCTCCTAGCCAGCTGCATGTTTCATGAAAAAACCCCAGCTTTTCTTCTCTCCTTCTCCACATATTCTTTCTTCTCATCTTATTTTAAATTACTAGAAGTTGAAACCTCAATAAATGCTTACGAACTGCTATAGGAGAGGGTCTAATATATTTTTTCTTCTAAGTTTTATCAAATTTCTGGCGTCAAATTTTTGTTTAAATATGTTTTTTTTTTGTCTTTGTTCCTTTGTAGGAGAGCTGATATTTTTGGTTGACTAAAGATATTAATAACAATTTGGTCATGAGGGAAGCATATTTTTGAGTGGGTAATTCATTCACTTTGTTTCTTTTTCTTTTTCTTTTTAATTTTTTATGCTAAGCTGATTCTTATTTTATGAGGTGGGAAATCGTTTTATGTGTGAATAAATGTGTATAGTGCTTTATTTTGTTTAGGGAAAAATGAGAAATGCTAATTCAAATAAGGCCTCCTCTCATGCTCAATCATATTTGTGGTGCATTAATTATTATGTATAAATGATGAATATGAGTATTTTGTGTTTGTTTTATTGTATTATGACATTAAAGTATTGAGTATGAATTTTTTTAAAAAATATAAATATATACTATTATAATTTATTATTATTTTAATTGACGTGTCATAGTCGTGTCCATGTTCTAGTTTTTTGAGATTTTTTGTGTCGCCATGTCACATTTTCGTGTCCCTGTGTTCGTGTCCTTGTCCGTGCAACATAGACTATTAACTTAGGGTTAAGTGGAAGGACAAGTGTCAACAAATTAGATAGGTGACATGGTGGACATAAGAAAAATAGTAACAAGAGAATTGAACTCCGTTCTTAACATGCCGAACGAAATCTTTTCTTGCGTTTGCTCTTTATTTGGCTTGCGGTAGATTGGTTGTGTTGTATGGTTGTAGTCTTGCAGCTATAGCCTAGGGGTCATCATTTGGTCCTCGAGCCCACTAGCCGATGGGGGCCCCGCCCAACTAAATGAGGAAAAGTTCAGCGTGGTCCAGTGTATATTGTTCAATGGGCTGGGCCTAAACTAGGGGTCTGAAGCTTGGCACGATCCATAGGCCAAGTCTATTTGAGCCAAACAGAGCTTGGCCCGGCTCGGGCCGGCCATATAAGCCCAGGTCACATGCCCATATATATATATATATATATATTGAAGACCTTTCTTATTGAGATGGATGATAATATACTAAACTTACACACACTACATGGATGCTAGGATTCGAACCCAAGACCTTGCCTGGAAAGCAATTGCTTCAAACCACTACATATATTTAACTTATTATGTTAGGTTGGTTAGTTTGCTTGGGATTTTTTGGGAACGACCAAGCCCAATAAGAGCACTTCCAGCGGGGCCCCAACTCGGGCAACAGGGGGCCAAGCCCTAGTTTGATGTTCCAGTGGGCTTCTACAGCTCGGGTAGCGCATGGGTCCCAGCAAATCAGGCCAGCCCAAAGGCAAGAACAGCCTGGGCTGTTGCCTGGGTTTGCTAACGTCAATAACGAAAAAAAAAGTAGAAAAAATCGAAAAAAAATGCTAAAAATTTCAGAATTTTTTTAAAAATAAATACTTAGTCATATTCTTCACTTCCCACACCAAAACTCTAAGAAATTCCTCTCATCATATCTCATGTGAATAGTGGTTGCCCTTGGGTTGCCATGGCAATGGGTGGAAACACCACAAGCCTTTTGTAAGGGCTGCCATTATTCACGTGAATAGTATCAGCCCTTGCCTTGCCTTTGCTCTTTGCCATGGCAAATAGGTGGAAGTGCTCTAAGGGAGAAGCTGAATCTTATAACCACCTCTATACAAAAGCATTTTACTGTCTTTCATTTTTAATCTAGCCGCACTACAACAATCTGCCTCCTCTCTCTCCCTATCCCTCTATCAATTAATTAGTTTGTTCATCATTTGATATCTGTTAGAAGAGGATTCATTTCACATAGTGAAGCAGGGGTTGAAAGATCGATCGATCTAAGGTATGGATAAATTCGTTTCCTTTTTTAATATCTCTTGTGTTTATGTTCTCATTAGTTCACTCTCTCACACCCATTGCTCAGTTGGGCTTGATCTATTTTGCAGAAAAATCAGAAACTCAGAGACAGAGACAGACAGAGTGGGAAACGTTTTGACAATGATCTTATCCTCCTTGTCAATCTCTTCTCTGGTACTTTTTCTATGGGTTTTGACTATCATTCCTTGATATCGTATGAGCTGTTTTCTTTTCTTTTTGTTTGTATTTTATTATGGAAGCTGCTATATATACTTTGTGGGAGGGCAAATCTGCATAGAAAATTATTAGTTAGTGGTTTGGTTTGCTCAATTGCACATGGAAAGTTCAACTATTTTTTTATTGACAGATGGTTTCTTGTTGAGTAGATCTTGCTGTGCAGCCTGTGGAAATCTTAAAGCAGCATTTCTTATTGCAGTGGTGAGTTATATGATTTTGATTTCAGTTTTATTAGATGGGGTATTATTTTATGCTCATTCTTGCGTTGTTATAATTATTTGGTCTTTGATATATATTGAGTCTTTACTTTTGTTGAATTTTGGCAGCCTCAATCAATCAAGATGGATAATGGAAGCAAGACACAAGTGAATGAATCTACAAATGATTCCACTCCACCCTCACCACCACTTCCAAGTGCACCAAGATTAACAAGTAAAGTATGGTCTTATTTTGAAAGGGTTAACACAATTGAAAATGGTAAACCAGTAATTAAGGCTAAATGTGTTATTTGTAATACTATGTTTGCTGGTAGCTCTAGTAGTGGTACTAGTCATTTATCCCGTCATTTAAAAAAGGACGAAGTTGCACAATCTAGGATTAGTCCAGGTCAAATGTTATTAAATGCTGATGTTGCTGGAAATTTGACAAATTTTGCTTATGATCATGATGCTACTCGTAAAGAAGTTGTAGATTTTATTGTTAGAGCTGAACTACCATTTACATTTGTTGAAAGCCATGATTTTACAGGCATGATTCAGCGTGCATTTTGTCCTCAATATAGAGGAATTTCAGCTTCTGCACGTTAAAGAGATGTGATGAAAAAATATGGTAAAGAACAAGGCGAAGAATTAATGAAACATTAAAGCATCAAGACTAGATTGGATGGAAGCCATCAAAGAGCTTGAGAATGAATATGAAAATGAGAAAATTCAAAGTTGAAATATTTTTTGTTTGGAAGACTTTAATTTTAATTTTTTTTATTAGACTTTGTTTTTGCATAAATTTGGATTGGACTTGAATAGACTATTTGTTTGGAAGGGGCTTGAATAGACTATTTGTATTTTGGACTAACGACGTTTTACTTCATCGAGGTTAAGGTGTTGTATCGAAATGAGCCTTGAGATTTCAATTTCATCAATTTGGTACTCAATGTCTTTAAATTTTGGGAGCTTTAGTAATATACCCAAAATAGGGGTTGATATTATAAAAAAACCCCACATGGAATGCACTTTAGAAACATATCCAAAAATCATTTACTACATAAGAAATGAGTATTGAAGTTCCTGTAAATTACATGACTGCCACTGATTAACTTAAAACAAGCCCAACACAAAAACTCAAAAAAAATCCAAAACAAGCCCAGCAAGCCCGAAGTACATTGTTAATACCTTGTCATAGACGTACATTATTAATACCATGTCATAGAAGTACATTATTAATACCATGTCATAGAAATATAGTGAAGTTCCTATAAATTACATGACTGCCATTGATTAACTTAAAATAAGCCCAACACAAAAAACCCAAAACAAGCCCAGCAAGCCCGAAGTTCATTATTAATACCATGTCATAGAAGTATAGTGTTGAAGTTCCTATAAATTACATGACTGCCATTGATTAACTTAAAATAAGCCCAACACAAAAAACTCAAAACAAGCCCAGCAAGTCCGAAGTACATTGTTAATACCATATCATAGAAGTACATTGATAATACCATATCATAGAAGTAAATTGTTAATACCATTTCGTACAAAAAATTCAAAAAACCCAAAAAAAGGCCCAACAAGACATCCAATATCCTTTGCAGAAACCACCTCCAATTGTTTACAGTTTCACCAGAAACAATCACAAAGGCAAAAGGAAATACCTTTACAAGAAGAAAAAAAAAACACTATTAATACTATGTCATAACACTATCTTCCTAGTAAAAATTACATTATGCATATCATAAACTTCAAGTGCATAACTATATATAGAGAAAAATATAGAGCATGCTTTGTTACTGAAAATCTGTTAATACTATGCCATAAAAGTACACTGTTAATATTATGTCATAGAAGTACACTATTAATACTATGTCATAGAAATCATCTCAGTAGCAGGGTATGAGCAGTATAACAACTGTTCATACCACTTACTAGAAGTTAACAACTACGTCATTTCATTTGCATAATAGGTACGATAAAGAATCCAAACAATACACAAGCTAAGAAAGATGCCTACTTGAGTGAGAGGGAGAATGGGGGGCATTTCCCATGAAATAAGAAAGATGCCTACTTGAGTGAATTCATTGAATTGTAATCCTAATCAATGACCCAACTAACATGCTTGAGGAGCCTAAGGCTATTTGTGTATATAGATAGATACATGCATATTGATATATACATGTAAGACATACATTAAAAAACTACACGGGCATGATACTTTCATATTTCCTGAAACCCTTAAGGTCATCAGTTCGAAGGGGTAGAGATATCTCCTCCCCGTGGTTCTGCAACGGCAACCAAGTGTCAATCAGAAATTAAAGGAGAAGAGAAAATACTATTGCCACTAATTTCATCATATATTCTGATGTTTAGAGTGTGATTACCTTATTGAAGCCGAGGATGCATTTGGGAATTATGCCAACATAACCAACAGGGGCCATCTCAGTCATGATTCCCACACGCCAACTATGCTTTAAAAAGAACAATGCAAAGATAAATTATCAGCAGGGACATAAAAGTATACCAAGGAATCATATGCATAGCATACTGGACAATCTGTTTATACAAGTGTGAGAATATGCATTCAATGATACCTTGTTCATGACAGAAATAATTCCAGGATCTGCAGCAAGCATGTGCATTCTTTTCAATGCCTCTGACACCGGAGGGTTCAACTGCAGACAAGTAACAAGAAGTTGAAGTTAAAAGCCTCTACCAAAAATTGATAATTGCAATATCTTCACATTTCCTCATACATAATTTTAGAATACCTCAATTCCTGGAAGTTGAAGTGTTCGGAAATCACAAAATATATAAGGTCCTTGTGGAAGTTTTAGAGTATGAGGCCTGTATGACATTCGCTGACTCAATTTCATTTCCTCTTCATCAAATCCAGCTATCCTTAAGTTTGACTTTGCATGTTGTAAAACTTCATCAACCTCATGTTCATACACTCCCATCATTCTGATGGACTTTCCCTGAACAAGAAGAAAAGCAATTAGTTATCATGCAAGAACTCAGAAAGTTCAGTCATAGAAATTTAATCAATAGCAAGATTATCCCCTTAAATAAATTCATTGCACATCATTAGTGAAACTTGAACAGAAATTGAAAGGGCGCTTAAGTGTGCCGCCTTGCCATCTAAGTCGCTGACATTGCACTTCTTTTGGGACAAGTTATCAGATCTTATAGACAAGTACAATAACCAAACTCCATAAGCAGTATCCATATCTAGATATCTTTTTCGGATTGTAAAACCATTTATGCGAAGACAACTAAATATGATACCTCAATGATTGAAGTTTCCTCTAAACTCAACTTCTCATGCTCATCAGAGAAAGGAGAAAGCAATTTTGAGCTTTTATCAGAAAATTGTGGAACAATTAGCTTCATCGTATATGCTTTGACATTAGTTAACTTTTGCAGTTCATGCCCGAGGTCCTTCAGAGTAGCACCCGCGTTGATCTCCACAGAATTAAGGTTGGCAAATTAGCATTGGTTCGATATAGTGCCAATAAAACTATTTGCATCATGATAGGAATCTTTTCAACAAGTTAATTATATCCTTATAAGCTAAATTTTTTACTTAACCACTACTTCAAATTACATACCCTAGGCAGTTTATGCTAACAGTCAACTAAAGCACTTAGGATGAATTTACAGAAAAATGTTGAGGTAGCTTGACTCCACCCCATATCACAGAGACTACAGTCAAACTCATGTATGGATCATGTGTCTCTGTAGTTTTCTTATATTTTCATGCACAAATGCACTCAATGCATCATGTATACTAAACACATCTGTAAGTAGATACGTGAATATGCACAGACACACACATCTGCCAACTTAGTAGTGCTTTACTTGAAAAATTACATCTAACATCAAAACCAAGTTAACACTAAATAGTGTTTTACACATTAAAATCACAAAGAACCTAGATCACTGAGAATCTAAATCCAAGAACAGTAATTATCAATTTTTCTTTTCTTTTATTCAACTTTCTCAATAACCAAACATTAGATAGCATACACAAACAGAGCCAAACAAGTCAACAACAATGAGAAAAACAAGCATAATGAATTCTAAATCTCTAATTCCAAATATTATATCATTCTAAAATAGAAAAAAGCAATACAGCAATGACTCATATTGACTAATTAAGTATTTTACGCCAAGAACTCATTCCAAAATTATGACTACCACCAACTCTACCATCGTCGGCGCTCCAAAGAATGAAGAATCAAATTGAATCACCATATCACCATTGCCAAAATCTCAATTCAATCATACACTAAGCAAACACATAAATTAACAACAACAAAAAATTACGAGAAATTAAAATTTTCACAGTAACTTGTAAGAGCTTTTGTGTATGAGAGACTGAGTAGTTCTTCAGAGAATCTCTCTCTTGGCGGCGTATCCATATTGAGATCGATGAATTTTATCCAACGATCAATCCAAGTATGATCCCTGCCTTCTTTGCCAGACTCATTCCTCCAGAGGAGTTCTTCGTTCCGTCTCCGTCTGCATTGAGGTTGCTGTCGTTGACATCACTCGGATTCGACGACGCTGGAGAAGAAATTGGAGGTGTGTCGTCGGCCGACGGAGATTGAGACGGAGATGATTGCGGTAGCGTCGGAGATGAAGAAGGATGGTGCGTTCATTGGAGCATCCGACGGAGATGGAGGAAGGGAAATCGGAGATAGAGTTTTGGGCGAAGGTGAATCGGCGACGGGTTGTGGTGATGGAGTCGGCGAGGGCTGTGGTGGAGATGATGAAGATTAAATGGGAATTGGACTAGGAGAAAAGCCAGAAGCAGAGCTCGATTGTTGAAGAAGAAGAAGAAAGTTCGTGATGTATGTTGATTAATAGACAAAGCAAAAGGGCAAAACAGTAATCCAACATAGATGTTGAATTTAAGAAATCGACATCTGTCAATTTTTGGGTTTATTTTGGGTGTGTTTATATATATTGAATGGTATAGGGTTTCTTTATAGAACTATGTCTAGAAATGGGTATTTAACTAATTTCCTATTAAATTTTATCAAATTACGATATTTGTCAACTTCATCGTTAGATTTTCTGTTAAATTGATGACGTGGCAAGTGTGGTATCCATTTTGATGCTGATGTGTGAAAAAGACAATAAAAAATTCTGTAAAAATATTTTAAAACAGAAATCAAACACCATATTCCCCTATTTCTGTCAGACTAAAAATCAAACACCATGGCTTCATCTTCAATCATGGGCCACAACCACTACCCGGATCAGCTAGACGCCTCCCCACCCTTGTAGGGCTACGCCCTCAGTGGCAAGATCATGCTCATCGACATCATCAAGATCCTCTAGAGAAAACCAAAATGTCGTCGATAAACACGATAACAAGCTTATCCATGCATTCTTTGAATACCCAATTCATGAGGTCCATATTTGAGATGGGTTGCTACGCATATGAGAAAATAAAAATACCATTTCGAGTATCTTGTTTATACCTAATACCTTATCATAACCAGTGTTTTATGTTCTTTTCCTTCTATTTTTACTCTCAATTTTTTCTCTGCACCTGAAGCCTGTAACTTTTTCTTTTGTAATTGCCAACTAGTTTTCTTTGTTCTTGTTTCCTTGCAGGCTCTATGGCTAAAAACGGATGGTCATTTTTGCCATGAAATGTTAAGTTTGGCTTTACCATATGAAATGAAGGCCAGCGATCACAGAACTAAGTTTCGATGAAATTAAACTCATTTATGTTTTTAAGTTCGGCTATTAATTTGTTAGCTTTTCAACTTCAAGTTTTGCATAATTATACATTCCTCATATGAAAGCACCACTCCAAATGACAGATGAAAAGAAATCATATCATGTAAAGAAAAGATATATGAAATTAAACCGCAAAAAGTTGATTATAAAGTTCTATGAATTTCACGAAGAGTGCAACTAAACGAACCCTAAAATTAACTGAGTACACTCTATGAGCTAAGTATACCCTAATGTTTAAATTAAAATGTAAAATTAACTAAGGACACCCTATTTAACTACCAAAAATACCCATGGTACACCCTCTTTAATTTTTAATCTTTTAAAGTATTTAAAATAAAAAATTACAGTAAAATAATAATAAAATAATATTTTGACAAAAAACTCTCTCTCTCTCTCTCTCTCTCTCTCCTGCTTCTTCTTCTTCTTTTCTCTCTCTCATGTGCGACCACCATGACCTGGAATTGCAGTTCTCCACCACGACCACCATGTGTTTTTTGGAAACATCTGAATTGGGATTGGGATTAGATTGTTGCATTGAGAATTGGGTTTTAATGAGTTGCCATCGGAGCTGAAGTAGAAATGGTGACTAGGGTTGTTAAGGGGGGTGGTGTAGAGAATAGGATCTCAGGGGAGTTGAGATCTGCTGTCCCCAAATTCCTTGTCTCCTCATGTCCTTTATCTAAAATTTTGGCACGTCTCTCCACCTTTAACAATACACAAACATTGTTAACTCGTATGGAAAATAATGTAAAATATCAATAGGCATTTTGAACGCTTCTTCTCCCTCAACCATGGCAGTCTCAGACTCTCCTAGCCTCCAACCTTGTAGCGGAGAACTCTTTGGGTGTGGGTTTTCCAATATTTCAGCATGAATTGGTTTTTATTTTTTGGTTTGAAGCATGAATTGGTTTGTGTTATTGATTCTTTAAGTTTTATGCATAAAAAAATCAACTTGGATCAATACACTTCTCATGGATTCTGTGTTGTTTGTTAAAAATTAAGTCAATTTGTTTGAAGGCATGGATTCAAAACAATAAATACCAATATTATGTTATCTTTTTGGTCATTTTATATTAGGATAAATTAGTAGTTCAATAAATAGTTTAGTAGTAAGGTGTACTCAGTTAATTTTTGGGTTCGTTTATCAGGACTATTTCACGAATTTGGCCTATCACCAAAGTCATGCCCTATGGAGCTACCAAACCCATTACTGTCACCAGCCCAAACCCTCCATCCTTCTCTTCCATTTAGCAACCATTTAGGATCACAAGACACTCACACCTCTATGCTCTCAAGGTAAGCCTCTCTCTCCGTGGCCACTTTTATTCTGGGAGGAAAGAAAACACAGTCTCAAATTCGTTGAAAACCTAAGGTCGCCTCTACTTTCAATTTCATAATCGGCATTTCCACGTCTGTGCTACCATCGACAACGGCCTCCCTCTATCACTGTGTCTCCCTCTGCGTGTCTCTCTCACCATCTCCGTCTACCTCTCACGGTCTCACCAGTCACCACCACCGCCTCTCTCTCGCATCCGCTGTCTGTATCAAGGTATCATCTCCCTTTTTCCTTTTTGTTTCAATTTTATTAATGCGTTTGTGATTTTGTTTTGCTGTTTCAATTTCTATATTTATTTGTGGTATTGGATTTTTATTTTTGATTTCAGATTTGATTGGAGGTGTTGAAATTGCATTGTGGTGTTGGATTTGTGATTTTGTAAGTGTATGCTTGAAAAGGACTCTGTTTTTATGTCTTTTGACTTTCTGATTTTCTGCTTTCTGTTTATCAGTTGTGGTAGCTTGGTTTGTTTCTTTTTTCCCTTCTCTGTTAGCTTCATTTTCCTTTTTGATATCTTAAATGCTTGAACATTCAACAGTCCAAGTTTTCTGAATACAATGACTTTTCTTTTTCAAGTGGTTATTGTGGGTTCTATGTCAAATTTGAGTAGGGTTTTGTGTCTGATATGAATGCCCTGTTTTGCATTTGATGTGGGTTCTGTGTCAAATTTGAGATGTTTCACTTGCACACGTACCCAGTAGTTAATCCATTTTTTTATGTTTTAATGCTTTGAGTTCCAAGTCTTGAATGTTTGCTTGATACTTCTGGATTAAATCTGGATTTCTTTACTATCTGTTGGAAGAAAGAATATAACAATTCATTTATATAAGTGAAGTAAAAAGTTAGAAGTTGGAAGTTGGTCATGTGGGTGTGTATTCGTTTCAAGGTTCCTTTGCCTTTGTCTGTGAGCTTATGTTTTTTTTTTTGGTTATTATTATTGATTCTTCTGCCAATGTAGCTTATTGAGTTCTCTTTATAGTTTAGATATAAGCTAGCTGCAGAGTTGTCTGTATATTTTATATATAAGCTAGCTGCAGGGTCATCGTCCCATGGATTAACTCGTCAGTTTAGCAATTATTTTTGTCCATTATTCCTCTGCACCTAGATTAACTCCTCTGCACCTTCCTGTCCCATAGATTAACTCCTCTGCACCTTCCTGTCCATTATTCCATTATTCTTCTTCAAAAACATTCTCTTTCATATTAAGATACAGCGAACTAACAAAACAAATAGAAAAGCTCACTTCAATTTCTGGCTCTGGTGGCTCATCTTCATATCTGCATTTGATAAATTAAAAGGGAGTCAAATTCATATACACAAAACACAGAAACAACCACAGTTTAAAAAGGGAGGCAGAGAGAGAACCCCATATCCATGTCGTTGTAATCCTCGTCCGCCATTGTTAATGAGTGAACAAGTTTTGAGGGGTTGAGAACTTGAGAGAGAGAGAGAGAGAGAGAGAGAGAGAGAGTAATGTCTCAGGCAGGGGACTGGGTTTAGGGTTTGAAATAGGGTTTTGGATGTTTCGATGTGGGAATGACCACCCTAATAAATAATAAGAATAAGCCACTTTTTTTCAAAGACCAAATTTGATTTTTCATTTTGAAAAAGGAAAGTGTTGCTAAAAACGGCGTTGTTTGCTTTTTTATTTTAATTTTTTTTTTCCTACAGCAACGCCATATTGGGCATCTTTTTCCCCAAAACACCAAATTTCCTGAAACAAAATTGAAGTCTGCTTCAGCGACCTGACCTCAATCTTTGTATCTCTTTTCTCTTTGGCATTCCGAATAGCTCTAGCTCAGCTTCTAATTGTAAGTAAGCTCGTTCCTGTATCTCATCTCTTTTTCTTCTTCTTTTTTTGGTGTGTATTGCAGAAGTATACTTATATCTATTGTTTTGAATCCAGAAAAATAGGAACATTAATAGAATTTTCGCTTGTTAGCTCTTATGTTTGTGCTCTCTGAAAACAAGACAATATTTGAGTAATGAAAATAGTTGGTGCAAATTGCAATGCCCTTTTCAGTATTTGACACCCTAATCGATTTTTGTTCTTGCAATTCTTTATTTATTTGTATTTGTTTATTCAAATCAAAACAGGAGCTTGTAGGCTGGAAGGGTAGTTTAATTTATTGTCCTAGAGTAGATAAGGTGATGTTTTATCATAGAGAAATACATCTGTATTGCTCAGTGTGACTCTCTTCTGTTGAGAGATTGGATTGATTGTAAGTGTTCCTTCCTAGGGGTTATTTTGGTGTTTGATCGTTTTAAAAAAAAAATTGAATCATTCCTCTACTCAATGGAAGACCGGATTCCTTTTCAAATGATTAGGGTTGTCTCTTTCTTTCTGTACTTTATATGTACTTATTTCTGTATGGTTATCTGGTGTGTCAAATATTATTGCAACAAAAGCTTCTTTTTTTATTTTTTTTTTTATTTTAGAGGTTTTAACTTTAAAGTTTTTCTTGGGTAGGTGATTTTGGCATTCACTTTTGTTCCCCTGCACTCCCTCTCTTTCCTAATGATTTTCTTATCTTCCTATTAGTTTCCTGGGTTTGTTCGTTTTTTGTTTTGTTTTGTTTTTTTTTCTGTATGTTTGATTGTTGTGTTTTGATCAAAACATACAGAGTGGAATCACATTCTGTCATCTTTCATTTTTTTCAATAAAAATTTTAAAATTGTGCTTCACCTTCCGTGGTTCGTTTGGTGGAAGTGGTTGAGGTTATTTTTTCTATTTATTTATTTCAAATTCGTGCTTCATCCTGTAGGCTGGTAAAGTGGATGAGGTATTTCATTTAATTTTAATTTTAATTTGTGGTTTTCCGTTGAGAAAACGAAATGTGAAGGTTAACCTCTGAGGGCTGTGTTTCTCCCTGGCAGGTTATTGGGTTTTACAAAATTGTGCAATACTTTGTTCCTTCAAATTGTTCGAAGAAGTCCAAAAAATGCATAAGAATAAGGGAAGAAACAAAGGGAGACCCTCTACGAGACAAATGGATAGGAAGGACCGAAACATGGACACTGATAACCAAGAAATTGCCACCGAGATCCAAAAAATGGACATGAGGAAGATTTCGAAACAGATTGAGCTTTTGGGTATGTGTATTTGTCTCTTGTTTTTCACATTCATGATTCATCCAATTTCTTTTGTTGTTTTAATGGAAGGTTATCAACCGAAAAAAGCACCTGTAACCGTATTGGTAGCTCTGTTTGTTTAACTATGCTCTTAATTTTGTGATTCTTGCTGATACAATGATAATATGAAGTATATTGTGAAAACTGATAAAAAATTTGAATTAATTATTCTAAACTGATTATTTTGCTTCTTCCTTCTTGTAAAATCAACCAGCATAATATGAGAAATTAGTTGTAATGAATAGCTTAAGGATGAATGAAACTAGGTTGGTCCTACATGATGCTGACATGCTAGTTTGTAAAGGATTGTCATATAGTGATTATGTTGGTCAGTTTCGGGCTTGGATGACCTGAATTACTTAAGAAACTGTAGTGTCAAAAAGTACATTGCACCAGTTTTAGATTGTCAGCTGTATCTTGAAATCAATTTCAAACTTCTTGATGAACTTATGTTCTCTGTGCTGTGATTATGGATATGTGTTAGAAGTGAATGGATTGTATTTCGAGCTTATTTTAGATTGTCATTGAATCAGGAAATCAGCATTGACACTTAACAGAGTGAAGTATATGTTTGCTTATATGGCAACAGTCTCTTAACCATGTGAATATGGAGCTAGTTTCTTGCTTAATCAAGTTCTGTTGCATGTCCAGGACTGCATTCTTGATTTGCAAGTCTATCATGGCATTTGATGAACTTAAAGTCTTAGTTTAATCAAACTACAAATCCAAAAATTGACTAGACTCGAGATGCTCTAGTTGGAGAGTTAGAGTGCACCAAAGATGTTTCATAAGAGCTATTAATCAAGAGGTTATGGAATATGTCATACATGGTTAGATGCATTAGAATTCAAAAGGTTGGAGGGATCTTTCATGAGTTTGAACTTGATTCTCCTAAATTTGCGTACAGTCCTGTCTAATTAGGGTTCATTAACAACTGAATTTGGATTCTGAAATCCATGGTCTCATTGGTATCAAGGTGCAGTGAAGATTTGGAACCTTTGAGGTGCCACTATTAAACTTGAGGCATGGTTATATTCTAGTAAATAGTTAGTTGAGAAAACTGCAATTGCGTCGTTGTTCAGTTCAAAATGGATATAGTGTTAGCAAAATTTAAAGCATGAGGGAAAACTCCTTTACCCTATGAATGATCAAGATTTATTTACAGTATGAAGGGGTGCTATTTACCAGTTCACCTGTTATCATGGAGGTTTTTTCTCGTAATCATTTATACTAATTGTTGGTATTTATTATTATCGGGAAGTGAAGAGATATTTTTGTTTATATCTTTGTGAAACAATAGTATTGCTAAAGTTTTCCTTCTTGAGGGAATGTGTACATATCTGCAAAATCATATTTATATTTTGGAAGATTCTTAGGAAGAGGTCTTACAGTAGAAAAGCCATGATGTGATGAGTAAAATATGTCTTAATTTATAATAACCTGCTACACCTTGCTTAATTAGGATGTGGGGAAATTGGATTCAACCATATTAGGTTGTGCGTGAGACATTTCATGAGCTGGGAAATAAAGTTATACTTGATTACAATTTGTGTCAAAACTTGTGTAAAAAACATAGTGTCATTGATCTGCCCCATATATATATATATATATAGGAAATTATTAATGAGATATCAATCTTCATGATTTGTGCATTGAACTTATTATATAAGTAAAACGATAGAACAACTTCATATGTTTGAATGTGTGCCTTTTCAGTTGTGTTAAAGCTAGTTTTAGTCTGCTTTTTCACTTCAAACTTTTGCATCGCAGGTTCTTCTCATATGACATGGAAGCAAAGGAAGGAGTTGGAGAATAGGAAAGTGATTTCTCTAGGTGGAAAGGTATGGACCTTGGCCCTTATCTTATTCAAAAGTAACATATTAAGCTATGCACTGCTTTATTTTGAGTTCTGGTTTATTGTGGGAAAGGGAAAAGGATTCACTATTGGAAAGATAAGCGAGTGGGAGAATTTCCATAGTGCCTATTATTTCCACACTTTACAAGCTTTGTTGTCATGTACCCGTAGCCGGTTTGATAATTACCTCCTTCAATTGAAAATCTCATGTCACAATCATCGTGATACAATTGAATCCTCTAGCATCTTTTGCATGTAAATTCTATTTGGGCTAGTTTATTGATGACCCATCTCCTCCTAAATTCAACCCATCCACGATGATTTGAAAGGCTAAGATACATCGTAAGGTATAGATACTTGCTTGGATAATTGACCATGGAAAAAGTTCATACCTGAAATTAATATTAAGCTTTGAGTTCTAATAAGTTTAGAGATAGTCCATCATTTTAGCTTAATGTGGATTGGAGGGCTGATGTAGCTTATAGCAGTTAGTTTTTAAGGTGTGTTGCCTGTTATGATGATGGTTTTGTTCTGTTAATGTGGATGTGGTGGTTCCAATCGCGTTTTCAGTGGGCTGGTGATTGGCTGTGACATACCATTGTTTAGGTTATTACTTTAGTTCAATAAAACAGATGGTGCTAAACATTGGTTTCCTTCTGTTGTACACTGAGCTCCAAGTAGCACTGCTTCCTTCAACTATGGTTGTGTATTTATTCATTTGCATGCTTTCCAGTTTCCAGAAATATTCATTTGCCTGTCTTCCAGAAATATTCATGTGTGCTTGCCCTTGAAACAGCCTCCAAAGAAGCAGAGACTTCCTCTAAGTATAGCAAGAGTGGTAATGAAGAATCAAAAGGAAAGGGAGAAAAAACTGCTGGAACAGGTGATTATTCTCTTCCATTGCCCTTGTTGAATGGGGAAGCATGGTCAACTTTTACTAACTCAGTAATCAATCTGCATAGAATATGGTTCTTGGACGTTTTGGTGGCAATTTCAGTGGTGGTTCTAGAAGATCAATGGAGAAGCAAAGGCCTGAGAACAGGGTTCTGAAAGCAAGTGAAGGTCGCTTTAGAAATGGTGTACTTGATGTGAAGCATTTGTTACATGCAACTCCGTCTAGAGACCGCAGCTCTGGTGCCCATGTGTTCAGAGAGAACAAGAAGGGAAATGGAAAGCAGAACAAAGGTAAGAAGATTGGTATGGGCCCTTGAATGCATGAAGATGGAAGATCGTTTCGAACAAAAGAGCAGAAAGAATTTGCTTCTGCTTGTTCTCGTATTGGCATTTGAGCTCAAACAGGCAATACTAGGACTGATATTTGGATCCAAGTTTGGATTTTCCCAAATTTTGGCCCCTTCATTTTCTTGGGTTGGGAGAGGTTTTGGGCTATAATTTGGGATATTTTGGATTTAGCCTCTTAGGTTGGAGATAGCCTAATTAGCATATTGTTAGAAAATCTTTTCTTTCCTTGTTTTTCTTCCTTGCACTTAGAAATGTTTGCAATACTTGTCCTTGAATTTTGTTTTCTACCATTTAAGGCCAGACTAGCCAAACGCCTGTATTTCATGTGCTAATGCATGATATGGATATGTTGCTTAACTTGGAGGAAGAATGGGGACTATTTTTATAGCTTTCTAAAATTATTTTGTATGAATAGTAAAATATATTCTTCATACTGCTGAGATATGCCTATTCTTCTTTCCTATCTATCTACATCCGCAGGCTCACCTCCTAACTTGACTCAACTAACTAAAAATACTGACGAAGCAAAGAAACACCGTAACAAGCTAGTTTCAATTCAATTCTACCCCACTCTTTCCAAATAGTCTTAACTTTCGTAAAACGAAGTTATTAAATATCGATATTATCCCGATAATATCTGATTTTTGGGGGGCCGATATTTTAGCAACTAACCATGGTGTTATCGTCAATATATCGATATTATCCCGATATTATCCTGATAATATGGGGGAGATAACTTTAACATTTTTATGAATGATTTGGGCAATATATAGAGATATTATCGATAATATTCCGATAATATCCCGATACGAAACCCAAAAAATACATGAATTTTTTTGAAAAGCCTCCCCTGTTGCGCATGGAGGGATTCGAACCCCTCCCATTTTACTCCTTCAACACCTTAACCACCATATTACTTATGTTTTTGTGAAAATATACTCATAACCAACTATTTCCCTACCCTTCATATCCCATTCCTGTTGGGATGGAATCAAGCGACTCATGGAAAGAATCCGAGACTCAATCTTCAAATGATTTTGCTTATGGACAACGTCAACCAATCTCGGATCCATTTGGGTGGCATGATTACATGCAAAACTATTTTGGGGATTTATCATTTGATTACTACTCTTCAAAATATACTTACACTACACATAGAGATGATGAAGATAGTGAAAATTTTGAACCTCATAGGAACTCTATGTGGTACTAAGTCACTCATGTATCTTACCATGCAATGTATAAAGTGTAAAATATTGTAGTAATTCATTATATATAAATGATTATGGTGTGTTTAATCTTCTTTCATTAATTACTACATATTTTCTACACTTACAGTGTTTGACAGCTCGCTATATAATCAACTTAAATCAGTTAAATCCATCATGCAATGCATTTCCTTCCAATTTTTTGTGATAAACTAATAGATAATTGACTAAATAAACATCCTGCAAAGTTTCAATAAAAATTTCCAAGTTTTTCTTACAATTTCCGTGGTTTTTATTCAATTTTTACCGATACCGATAATATCCCGATATTTCCTTCGATATTTCCGTGTTTTTGGACTTCCGATATTTCGGATACCACCGATATTATAGACCTTGCATAAAACACATGAGAAACTAGTCGTAATGTACGTGTACTTGCACGAATTATTTTCGATTTCCATACAGCCTTTTAATGTGATGTTCCCTACGCCTGTTTCCAAACATGGGCAAAAGTTGCAGAACATTCTGAATAAGACAGGGCTAACTCAATGCGTCAAAAGCCGCCTCAGCCATGCCGGTGGGAAATCTTGACAGTAGAAAACAAAAATTGATGGCAGGAGCTATCTTTGAGTTTTGGGTTTTGGGTTCAAAATTCGTGAGTTATCAGATTCAGCACCATGCCGTTCGAGTAGCAACTGGTTTCACTATCTTTGATCAGGCTCCATGGCAGCAAACTTGCAAAACAAACATAAGCAGGGCAAAAGCTAATTTGCATTGGCTGTAATTTTCTCAAGCAACATTTCCCAACCATTGTTTACACATATCGAGCACAGGAAGTGCATTAGCATGTAATGCCTGGAATTAATATAGTATATGAGCAGTGAGCTGACAAGAATCATAGACGTAAACCAAATGAAATGATTAGAAGATCACTTCGAATGATTTATTTCAATCAGATGGGAAATTGTTAATCACCTCTTTACTTTTTATACATAGTGGCACACTGACCATATGTTGGCCAAGCTATGTGAACAAGTCATAGAAACATTTAATTGTGGAAAAATTCAACTTACCCTCAAATAGGACCGTGCAAGTATTATAGTGACCGTACTAATATTCTGAAATTTTTCCCAAGCTCACATCATTATTTCCACTACTATTATATTTGATGGTAAATTAATTCCGAAGAATTTGAAGTTAGAATTTTGGTGTTTTGACTTCAAGGATAAATACTAGATGTCGATATGACTGTGTGGTATTTTTTGGAGGATTTTTGGAAACTCAGAAGCATTTTTAGTGAATTTTAGAATTTTAGAAAATAGGAAATTAAAAATAGAACTGACACATGACAGCCACATCACACTGCCACATGGCAGCGTGTGATTGGTTGGTCCAACATCAATCGTTGAGTTGGACATTGACTCAGATTTTGGATTAGGTTCTGTAGTACTATTCCGTAAGCTCACTCCATCTAGGCCATTGATCTGATTTTAAGATCAGATTTGGACCATGGATCAAATCAAAGACTTTTGACTTGATCTAGGCCATATATTGGTAGTTGGGAATGCATATGGACTATCCATCTCAAAACTATCATGCACCTCCTCACACTTAATAAAAAACACATATTTTGATCTGGGTTTTGAATTAAATATTCGAATGGATCCAAGCCATTGGAGGATTCTATAAATACCCCATTCCCTCCTCCATTTTTATTTACACCAAAACCTTCAAACCATTCTTCATCTCTTTCTCTCCTCCTCCACCAAAATCACTATTTCGACCTTCTTTGAGTTACTATTCATTCAATTTCACTATTCACTTCCTTAAGTTAATAGCTATTGAGGCCCAAAAAATCCATGGTCGGGCCCGAATAAATCATCGGCCCAGTACAATAACTCATTAAGAAAAGACCCAATTTGGGAGCGCACGAAAGTCCATCATACATGATTCACAGTCTACGTGCCATGCCGAATAAATAATCTGTCATGCTAGGAATTGACATAAAACTTATAAAATGCACTAGCTTTACGAGCCCATGCTAATTACCCTGTCAAGCATCATGTCCCTTTTCAAGGACGATAAAATTAAAGCATGCTAAGTGACACGCCATGCCAAGTGACACACCATGCCAAGTAGGAAATCGTTATTGCACACCCAACCACGCTACAAGCTTAGGTGGGCCCAAGCCACTTAAATGCCTGGGGATTGCTTGAGTGGGTTGTGGTATGGATGGTAACGAGCTGTCATGAGACCCATTAATGGGCCGAGAAATGGAAGTCTCGGGCTGCTTGGGAGCCTCGAAACTCAAGCCCATTTCTTGCGCCCAAACATGTGGATGAGCATAAAAATAAGAGAGAAAGTAGCCCAATACCCTAGAGAAATTAGCCCATCAGAAATAGCCCAATACCCTAGAGTAGTTAGGCCCAGTTTGGGATTGCTGTTACTTTTAAAAAAAGTTGCTTCTGCTGTGCTTTGAAAATAATTAGCTGTAAAGTGAAGCAGCTTCATATTTGGTAAACAATATTTTTAAGGTGATGTTAGTACAAAAAGCAGTGTAAAAAACGTTTGGTAAATTTTAATATAAAATTGTTGTAACTGTGAATAATGACTAAAATAGACATGATGTTAAAAGTGTTATGTACTAATCATGTGGTGGTAGTTGTAGTGAAGGAGTGGAGGTGGTGGTGGTGATGAAGGTGGAGTTGGTGGTGGTGGGGCTGGCGGTTGTGGAGGTGGTGGTGGATTTGGAGGTTTTGGAGGAGGTGGTGGTGGTGGTGGTGGAGGATGAGGAGAAGGAGGATGTGGTGGTGGTGGTGGTGGCGGTGGTTGTGGAGGTAGTGAATGTGGTGGTGCAAGTGGTGGAGTTGGATGTGGAAGTGGAGGTGGTGTCATTTTTTAAAATGAATGATGGTATTTTGGGAATTAAAAAAATTCATTAAATGTTCATCTCTGCTTCTTTTGAAAGCAGCTTTGAAAAGCAACCCAGAACCTGCTTTTAAAAGCTGCTATCAAAAGGCCATTGCTTTTAAAATAATCGGGATATTTTATTTTTACCAAACACATTAAACTGCTTAACTTTAAAGTGAAGCAGGTTTTTGACCCAAAAAAGCAATCCCAAATGGCCATCACAAAATAGCCCAACACTTGATGAAGTTAGCCCATTTATTTGATAGACCAACTTATTGTCCTGGGAGACCCATGCAACTAAAGTAAGGATCTGCAAAAGCCCCAACACTTGGCTGGAGAACAAGGGCCGTGAAAGGAGCCAAGATATCCATGTATATGAGGATGCTGGGAGGCTCCAACAGCACATAAGAGGGACAAATTTCAAGCAAAAACATTCAAAGAACCAGGGGGTATTGGTGCACGCAGACTGCTAGGAGGGGGAGGCACCCTTCAAACCAGCGTACATACCCATTTCTTTCCTCCATCAAATCTAGCCGTGGATGAGGGAAGGAAAGAAAGAAGGAAGATGGCTGAGAATGGGAGTCCCCCATTGAAACAGTTGTGGGAAAAGCCTAGACCTCCCAAAAAGAAACCATGTCTTTGTGCGAATGGGCAGAGAGGATTTCACCAAAATAGGATGAGTCAAGGGGAGAGAGGAGAAAGGAAAGGAAAGACTTAGCCAAATTGGATGAAGACCATTAGGGTTTCTTGGAAAGGAGGAGCTTCCAGCGGCTATAAAAAGGGCCATCTTCTACCCATCAAAGGTAACCCACATCTAAAGAGCAAGCATCATCTCTCATCTCTGAAACCCAGCAATTTCGTGCCCTATTCCTCCATCTCCTCCCATTTTCTCCTATGGCAGGCTGTTCCAGAGCTTGACAGAATTTTCTCAAGTTGCCGGAAATTACTTAAGTCACCTATTTTTCTTCTCTCTCTGTCTCTCAACAAGTCCTTTTCATATCCCTTCCCCCCTTACTTTATACCCCTGTTTCTCATAGGAAGCCACAACCCTTCCTCTCTCTTTAAGTGCTAAACTCATGACTACTTTGCTTCCATGCCACAAGCTCCTCATGCCAAGCTAAGAATCTACATGTTAGCAATTGTCATTTTTGTTGGTGAAGACAACCAGGGTGTTTCCTAAGGTTTCACTACCCTTTCGAAACAGTCTTGGAGCCTAGTTCTTGAACTCAGACACAAGGGGTACTTTCACACATTAGGCTCTTTGCAGTAGCCCAGCCCAATCTGCAGCTGCCGGAACTTAAAAGCCCATACAATAGCTTATGTTTCCTGTTCATTTCAGGAAGTTACTATTCATAAGCACTATTCACAACGAGTTTCACTATCCATCACTCCTCCAACCGAGGTGATTTCTATTCCTTATGTCATTTTTCATTCACTTTAAGAATCCTACGGTCTATTTTCCTGTTTTCCTTGGACCATAATTATTGGACCTAGACCCGGCAATATTGTACACGATTCGCTAACATGACACGAATTCGCACGAAAATATCAGTATTTGGGTTGGCTTTATCGGGTCGGGTTGATAACGGGTGAACCCGTTAAGCACCGGTTATCTTAACGGGTCGTTTCAGTATAATTCGCGAATGACCCGTTAACCCGTTAAGAGCAAGGGTATTTTTGTAAATTTACGTTATCAAATAAAATCCCTAGCTAACCTAACTATCTTCTCTTTGCTTCTTTTCTCCCATCTTCCGCCGCCTCCTCACTCACTGACTTAAACATACCCAACTTACTTTCTCACTCTCAAGTTCTAAACTCTTTTGTTCTCCCTAGATCTTCTCAACAACCAAACAACAGGTTACCTTCATCTTCTCTTTAGATATTCTCTCCAACTAAAGGTATGAACTTCCCTGTATTTAATTTTTGTTGTGTTCAAATTTTATTTAATTTTTTTTTTTGTGTTGTCTTCCTTTTTCGCTGGTTTTGGTCTGTTTGTGTGTGTATTCTTTATTTGTTTTGCTGGCAGTTGGGACAAGGGGGTCATGTGGCACCTGCAAACCAGAAACCACAGCTTGGGGAGAAGAATTTTGACCCCTGAAATGAGATAGAGGGAGAGATGGAGAGAGGAAGAAGAAGAAAGAAAGAAAATTGAAAAAGAGAGAGATAGAGGGATTGATGTAGACATGGGAAGTTTTGTCGGACTTTGATATATGGTATTGGTAAACATGAAGATAGTTTTGTGTTTTTTGTTTTTGCTTTTGTATGGTTTTCTTTTGCAGCAGATCGAAGATACAGAGACTACCAAAGGTATGGGAATCATGGATGAGGAGTTTGTTGAAGTTTCAATGGATGGTGTTTCATATACTGAAAATGCATAAGATGAAGATTCAATTTGAGACTCATGTTGTCTTAGGTTTTTTTTTTTGTTTTCCAATGTGTAAGATGAATTTAAAGATTTCATCTTTATTTTTATTTCAATGTGCTAAAAAATATTGTTTATTTTTTAAATGGCTGAAGCGGGTGAAACGGGTGAAAACACGACCCATTAGTCATAACGGGTCGTGTTGGGTTATTCGCGAATTTGAACGGGTCGTGTTTGGGTCTAGTATATCTCACCCGTTAGCTTAACGGGTTGGGTTGTGTTAACCCGTTTTTCTTAACGGGTTGACACGAACACGACCCGAAACCCGCAAACACGACCCGTTTGCCAGGTCTAATTGGACCCCGTTATACCTATTAATATTCCTCTGGGCTAGATGTATGGATAAAATAGGACTATTTGGACTTGAACTTTACCATACCATGAAACTAATAGTTTTTGGACTAGGAATGGAACCTCAAGGACTGTTTTTTGGACTTTTCAAAACATACATACCTATGTGCAATTATTGAGGATTGAATTAAAAATTGGACAAAGTCAAAGTACCAAAGTGCCAATAAACACAAATATAAGGACTTCCATGCAAATAAGGGATTTTTAGTAACATTTTTGAATGTTGTACTAGGACTCAGTTTCCCAAGAAAGCATGGTTTAAACTCAAGGCGTATAAGGCGAGTCAGGTTTGACCGCAAACATGAGTGCGAGTTAAAGTTCATGGATCGGTTTCTAAAAATGAAACCTATGAAGTTCCATGGGGCAATAGAAGTGGAGAAAGCTGAAGGCTGGCTCAAACATATTGAGAAGAAGTTAGACTCTATGCAAGCGCCACATGAGTACTGTGTGAAGTTTACAACCCAGATGCTGGAAAATGAGGCAAGCAACTTGTTGGACACTGTTCTCCATCAATGAGGTATGTTGACACAATTACTTGGGACTAGTTTAAAGAATACTTTCTCAACCTGTATTTTCTAACTCCCCTCAAGCAAACCAAGATCCAAGAATTCTTCGCCCTAGAATAAGGCAAGATGACTGCGGCTAAGTA
The DNA here is from genome assembly GCA_020521455.1 of Prunus kanzakura. NCBI lineage: Eukaryota > Viridiplantae > Streptophyta > Magnoliopsida > Rosales > Rosaceae > Prunus > Prunus kanzakura. The sequence goes on along the minus strand of BPUM01000911.1, from coordinate 276,595 downwards.
CGTAGCAAAGTTCATGGAGCTAGGAAAGATTTGCAGCTTCCTTGATGGTGGATGAAGATATAAAGGCAACTAGGTTTCGACAAGGCCTCAGGCATGGTATCCACCAACACCTGGTTGCTCAATGGAGCAAAACATATCAAGAGATAGTGGATGCTGCCTATGCATTTGAGAAAGATTACTCGATGAGTCAAAAGAAAAAAGTACAACAAGGAAGGTTTGAAGATGGAAAAACAAACAATCCCATAAAAAGAACTTTGGGGAAAAGAACGATGAAGGATTTAGTAGCAGAGGGCCAACCCCAAATAAAACAGGACTGCCACCTGCTACGGATGTGGCGAAGAAGGCTATGTCAAACCGAACTGTCCACATAGAAACTAGACTGGAGCACCAAACACACCAAGGGATCAACCACCGGGGAACGAAGGTGGAAACCATGTTGCTCGACCTCCACAACAAGCTCCACATAGAGGAAACCAAGGAGGACCTGGTAGGAGACCTAAAAATTAGAAACAAGGAAGGAATGGAGGACGAGTGTTTGCCGTGACATGCAGGCATGGAACAAAGAAGAAGAAGCTACACTTTATGGTACGATTATTTTATCCAACACTCAACTTCATATCTTCATCATTCATCACAGAATTTGCAAATCTTCCTAGCTCCGTGAACTTTGCTACGTACTCAGCCACAATCATCTTGCCTTGTTCTAGGGCAAATAATATTTGGATCTTGGTTTGCTTGAGGGCGCTTGGAGAATACCGGTTGAGGGAGTATTCTTCAAACTTGTCCCAATAATTGTATTAGCATACCCACCCCATTGATGGAGTACAGTGTTACATCAGCTACTTGCGTAATTTTTCAGCATTTATGTTGCAAATCTTACATGATAATCATGCGGCACATGCATAGAGTCTAACCTCTTCTTAATATGTTTGAGCCAGCCTTCGGCTTTCTCTGCTTTTATTGCACCATTGAATTTCATAGGTTTCATTTTAAGAAACCGCCCTAGGAACTTTAACTCACCCTCGTGTTCGCGCTCTACTTCTTTCACACTTTGTGCATTCCGATTGTTTTGTTGTAAAACTTGCATCACCGCTTGGACGATGGTTACTAGTTCTTCAGGATCCATATTTTAGGTTTGGTGTTGTGCACAGAGTTTTCGCAACGACTTGTCACATGAAAGAGAATTGTAGGAGAAAAGACGACGAATAGGAAGCATATTCAAGATTCCAAAAAACAAGGAAGTTCAAAAAAATTCTTGGGAAAAGTCCAAAGAACTTATAGAAATGGAGAGTCAGGTCTTTCTGAAAAATATCTTTAATTATTCATAATAAAAATTTTGTAAAAAAAAAACTTGTTCAAAATCTTTTGAAAAGAAAATTTGCTCTGACACAATTTTTTTTTTGTGACGCCCCAAAATTAGGATACGCAACAACAACACGTACTTTGATTCCCGAAAATGTAACACCTAATTTTAGGTGTTATACTTCCAAGATTCCCAAAATAAATTTAGGCATTTGATTTATTTAAAATGAGTGAGATTAGAATTTTAGTGGTAGCATAAAATGAATCACACATTATATAAAGTTTATTGAAAGAGAAACCAACCTTGTGGCCATGGAATAACACCAGTAACCTCATAAGTTACTTTACAACAAGAAAATAAAAATACACACAATCCTATACATAACTTACTTCTATACAGAGGAAGGGGAAGATCAACAATCACACTCACTAAGAGGAAAAGAAGTAACAACATGTCGGAGATGTGATATGGAATAGGAATAAGTTATTGGGGGGTTCGAAAATAGCACCAAGTGATGCTCATAGATTTTGATCTACTTGGAAAAGTAGGGGTAAGCATCACATATGTTGATCTGCCCAGCAGGGTGTTGGAATTTTAAAAGTTTTAAAATTTTAACCGTTTGATTTATTTAATAATTTTGGCTTTCTTATTTTATTTATTGTGGGGGGTTATACATATTAGATTTTCAGGTTTTATTTCTATATTGAATGCCTTAATTTTATGGTTTAATGTGGTGAAGGTTATATGTTATTGGATGCCTATAAAAGGCCACTCCTCCTTCACATTTGAAAAAACACAATACACCATCAGAAGATCACATACCACAATCACCACCACAATCTGATTCTCTCCTTTTCTACTTTTTATATACTTTCTCTACGTATTTTATTAGTTTGGGAAATGGTTATGAGACTTGGATACCTATATCCGTCTATGAAAGTGACAAAATTGGGTGACATTGAAATCACGGTGACCAAATTTAATTTTGAGCTAAGTTCTAGTGACAAAAAATGTAATTAACTCTTAATAAAACACTGTCGCTTTGTGTGAAAAAAAAACCTAACACAACATGTGACAAAACCCTAATTTGTTCCAACCTCCAAGGGCACAATTGGAATTTAGAGTAAAAAAAGTGTTGGGTCTGTTTAGCAAATAGTTGGGTTCGACTAGAATTTCCAAAAACCTAGTCCACAAATTAAAGCGCAAGATTTTTCTACACTCTTTTTAGTTTTCACTTTTTTATTTTTCTCGTGATTCAAACTCTCTCTCAACTCTTGCTCCGCCTCCTCCCTCCTCTCTCAATTTCACTGCCTCAGTTCTCTCTGTAGTACTGCCATCCTCCACTCTCATCTCACTGCCTCTTGCTTTCCATTAAAGGTATGAAAATTTCTGAATTTTTTTTTTTTTTTTATTTCTTTGTTTTTACTGTTTGAATAAGTGGGTGTTTTAGAGGTCATGTTTTTGGACTGTTTTAATTTAGGTTGATTAAATTTGGATTGTTTTTGGGTTTTACCATTGTTGTGGCAAAGCAAAGTGTTGGAAAAAGCTTAGAAAGGAAAAAAGGGAGAGATGCATAGGTTTTTGGGTTTTGCCGTTGAAATCAATGCATTTTTTTGTATAAATTGTTAGGATCAGTTAGTGCTAGAATGAGAACCACCAGAAATTAACGTGGTTCAGCAAGCCTACATCCACAGGGCACCAGTATAAACTTCTTCCACTTTAACAGAATAATGGGTACAACAAGACAGATCTTACCAAGCCAATGCCCAAGGCTTGGTGATGCACACAGAGAAAGTACAATGACACCACACTATACTCTCCCGCTTTTACCTCACTCACACACTTAGAGTGGTACACAATTAACTCTCTCACTCTCACAATATTAGAGTGGAATACTGATGACTTTCAGATGGTGTTCTCACACTTCTCTCTCTGCCTCACGACTTACATCCACACCTGAAGGACTAGCCTCCCTTTTATAATTAAGAAAAGAAGGTTTGGAAGCTTTCGGATTTACTTCCAACGGATATGAGGCATTGGCAACATCATGTTTTCCAACACCCATCATTTGTCTTTTTAAAATGTTTCATCATTGTGTTGGCAATGATATCCATCTTTTGACTGCACCGAAGGCGCATTCTTCTCTCATGGGCTAGACCCATGGTAATACACCAACAATCTCCCCCTCCCGTCCAATCCATGAGGGAGGAATATCGCGCATGACCCCAAATTTAATTTGAGTCCATTCCAGTAGCTTTGATGCAAAAATCCAGCTTCTAGGTACTTGTTTACTTTTGTAGGGGGAGTTGTATCTTTGCAATCTGAGCTGCAAAAGTGTGTTGCTTTATCCACAACAGAAGTTGAGTACATAGCAGCTACAGAAGCATGCAAAGAGTTATTATGGATGAAGTGGTTCCTTCAAGAATTGGGTTTGAAGCAAGAAAACTATGTAGTCTACTGTGACAGTCAGAGTGCTCTTGATTTAAGGAAGAATTCAACATATCATTCCTGAACCAAGCACATTGATGTACGATATCATTGGATAAGAGAAGCCACTGAAGACAAGTTGCTGCAGTTAAAGAAGATTCATACTGACAAAAATCTATCAGACATGTTGACAAAGATTGTCGCTAAACAGAAGCTGGATTTTTGCATCAGAACTACTGTTTAGCGATAATATTTGATGTAAAAATCCAGTAGCTTTGATGCAAGTATGGAAAGAAGTTGAGTCCATAAACTATGAGTGGAGGAAGAGAATTGGGAAGCGGAAAGACGTAGGTTGTACTAATTTTTACAAGAAAAGATCAATTTTCTTTGATCTTCCTTATTGGAAATCACACTATGTTCGACATTGCCTCGATGTTATGCACATTGAGAAGAATGTATGTGAGAGTATTTTCGGTACATTGTTGAACATTCCCGGGAAAACAAAAGATGGTGTGGCAGTGCATGAGAATCTTGTTAAATTGGGGGTAAGAATTGGTTTGGCGCCACAAGTTGGGGAGAAGAGAACTTTTTTGCCTCCATCAATGTGTACATTGAATAAGAAGGAGAAAATTTCAATGTGCAAAGCATTAATGTGTATAAAAGTGCATGAAGGCTACTCTTCAAATATAAGAAACGTTGTGTGCATGAAAAAGTTGAAACTACTTGGTCTTAAGTCACATGATTGCCACGTATTGATGCAACAATTGCTACCCGTGGTTATATGTGGTGTGTTGCCTAAACATGTTAGATATGCAATAACGAGATTTTGTTTCTTCTTCACTGATTTATGTAAGAAAGTGGTGGATGTACCTAACCTTGATAGGATACAATCGAACCTTGTGTTTGCTTGAACAATTTTTTCCTCCATCTTTCTTTGATATAATGGTCCATCTAACTGTGCATCTTATTAAAGAGGTTCGATTGTGTGGACCAGTTTTTTATAGATGGATGTACCCTTTTGAAAGATACATGAAGTTATTAAAGGGTTATGTACACAATCTTGTGTATCCGGAGGGTTGTATTGCTAAACGCTTCCATGTGGAAGAATCTGTACAGTTTTGCTCAGAGTACATGACTGATTTAAGTGCAATTGGGGTACCTACATTGTGGTTAGATCTAGCAAACACTAGCACTACTTTATCAAGCGCTGTTATAGAATTAGTGCCGCATGACAAATGAGAGTAAGCACATCGAACTATCTTAGATAATACAATGGAAGTTGATCCTTACATAAAGTAAGTTATCTTTGAAAACAACTCTCTACTGTTTTTTTTGTTTGTTATTAAGTCAGCTTAACATTAGATTATTATTTGTGCATTGAAATGTTTTACACTGAACATAAGCATCATTTGAAGGAGACTAATCCTAGGAAAGCAAAAGATGAAAAATGGATACAAGACATGCACAACCGAAGGTTTATTAGCTGGTTTCATCATAGGGTTAGTTGTGTTTATAGTACTAATTTGTGTTGAACATATTTAATTGGTACGATAAACAAATTTATTCTGTTTTATTATCCGAAGTGGGTGGTCAATTATGCATGAATATGAATGCGGTGACAGACACCGTAAAATGGTTGGCTCAAGGACCTCGAAAAAGAGTTATGAAATATAGCGGTTATGCCGTAGATAGATATTGATACCACACCAAAGCACGAGACAACGAGCGTGTTGTCCAAAATAGTGGGGTTTGCTTGGTAGCAAGTACTATGCAAGTTTCGAGTGCAAAGGATTTTATGGGGTTATTGAAGAAATATGGGAGCTTAATTATCATCAGAAGGGAGTACGTACTTCCACATAGAAATGACCCAGAAGCCTTGAAGGAGCCTCCTGAAATGTATGACTTCATTGAATTATCAGATTGGCAAAGTTTTGTAATCTCTAGATTGAGTGAAAATTGGCAGGTCTGATCAGATTTGTAAATACCATCATATAACTGTAAATATGACACAAACTTTCATAGATTTGTAAATATGACATAAACTTGTTGTTTATAATGTAGGAAATCCATGAACTCCAAAAGGAGAGTCGCAGTAAATGTAAATGCCATCATACAACTGGCCGTAAAGGATATATTAGAGTGGTAAAAGAATTAGTAAGTATATATATGGAGAATCTGTATATAGTTGGGTCAGTAGGAGTAAATTGCTTTGTGCTAACTTTGGTTTATCTTGAATAGGTAGATAAGAAGATAGTGGCAAATGATGAGGAAGTAGATCAAGCTCTTCTATGGAAGGTAGCACGTGAAGATAAGAATGGGAAGATTGTTGATGAGGAGGTAGCTGAATTGGCTGGAACAATTGTAAGTACATATGTAGAATAATCAGTCCATTGTAAGACAAAAATATATCTTTCTAATATATATGTGTATCTTTCTAATTCAGGAAGAGTTGTTGAAGGAGAAAGAAGCAGGCCTTATAACCGTATAATGTCTTAGCTATGGCTTTGGGGACCCCTGAACATACTTGAAGGGTGAGAGGTGTGGGAGGCTTTGTGAAGCTAAGTGTGTTCTTCAACATTCCTAGGAAAAAGAGGGAGTGTGTGTAAAAGGGAATGTTGAAAGAACGAGAAGCTTTGTTGCAACAGACAAAAAAGATGATGGAAGAACAACACAAAAAGCACGAAGCTGCGCAAGAACTTCTGCAAAAGCAAATAGAGATGCTGAAGGTGGCGATTTCCGGTCAACCTTGTAATGTATCTACCTCATCCCATGTTCCAAATATTTCTCCCATGTCTGAGAAAGCATCAACAAACATACCATCAAAATTTGTTGAAGTTGCTGCTAGTAAATAGGTTTGTGAGGATGGTTGTGATGATGTGGTGGAGCAAACTAAAGTTGAGGCGAACAAGGTAATGTTTATTTGAATTTACTTTTATATTATGCACTTATTAATATTGCAGTATTAGATTTAGGCAATACAAATTAAAAAATAGATTTTGAACTTGATACTAAGACTGAATAGGTGCTTGTTGAATTTCATTTAGTTTTATAATATGCATATGCTTAATTTAGTTTAAGGCTAGGATATAAGTAAGACTAGGGTATGCTTGATTGTTATTTTTTTTTACATGTCTTTTATATGTGTATTAAGGTAAGGATTGCAAATTGGCTTTCGGCTCAAAGGACAATATTGTTGCAAGTGGCACAATTGTTGACATCAATGTGCCTCAACAGTTGCTTCATAATATTCCTTTAGGAGAGGGAAATATAAGAGTCTATGTTAATTATGCCATAAATGGAGCTTCTCCACTATCGATACCAGTGAGTGTTGAATACTGTTGAGGATGCTGTTGGGTCTCAAGTAGCTTGGCCAGAAGATCTTATAGTTTTAATAGACGATATAGTGGTAAACAACCTTACTTTTGAACTTGTTTTATTTCATATTATCCCTAATATATATGTGACCTTTTGGTATATGTGATAATTGTAGAAAAAGAAAACTACAAAGGAAAAATTAGCAAAGTCATTGTTTCAGTCTATCCTGGAAACAGTACCAAAGTCTTGCAAGATTTTATACGGCTTTGCCCAGAAACTGATATCCCAAGGTCAGACTCTCGCTTCATATATTGACGAGGACATATTTAGGGTAGAAAAGATGATATACGTCCTAAAAGAAGATGTTAGCAGCTTCGTTCAAATGAACGAAATAGGACAAGTTGTAATAACCGCTTACATTAGGTAATAGTCACTTTGTGTTTTATAATTTTATTAATCACGTGTTTCAGTTTACTGACTCTATGATAATGATTAACAACTATTTATATAAGTTGGTAAAAGACCAAGAATGGGAACGAATGATTGCATTTATGGACCCAAGTCATACCGCACATGATCCGATGTCACCGGATGAGGCAGAGGGGGTTCAATACATTGTGAAAGCTTTGAAACAAGCTAGTATTGACTACATCTTTTTGATCCCATACAATCCTGGGTAAGTAAAGTGGTTTGTTTTTTAGAATATATATTTATCACTATTACTAATATATTTCCAATTAATATGTAGGGGTCATTGGATCCTTACAATCATTGATGAAGAGAGAGACAATGTGTATATCATGGATCCTCTTGGGGCTCGTCACCCTCATGATGTGTGGAAACGTATTGTAAACGCGTAAGTCGTTCTTTTTTAGTTATTTCCTTAATATGTCAACTTTTTCATTTGTATTACAACCTATAACAAGTGTTATTTATGTGCTAAAGTGGAAACAAGTGTTATTTATGTGCTAAAGTGGAATAAAACAATTTAATGCTGAAAAGGGGAGAAGCCTGTGTAGACCACCAACATGGATTATGCTTTCGGTATGTGTGTATTTGACAATTTAGTAAGATTAATTTTAGAGAACGTAAGTACTAAATGCTTGATCTGTTTTGTGCATAGTGTAGGGTGCTCCTAGACAAGCTGATGGAAATACATGTGGTTATTGTGTGATGCGGTACATGAAGGAAATTTGTGAAGATTCATCCCTTGTTTTTCGAACTAAGGTACTTATACAAATTATATACAGCTTTAGTTTTTAGCATGATGTAATATGATTATGGAACTAAGGTATTTTCTTATTGTGTTTGCTATTTTATAAGTATTAATCCAACCTCTTGGTATGTATTTTGTAACTATAATTCGTCTAGTAGTTGCATTCCCCTCTCAAATTTTGTTTATGGTGATTCAAAAGGAGTTTGTTTGCATTTAGCTTATCATTGCAACTTGATAGATAAGGATAAATTAAGTGGAGCCAAATTGCCAATTGGACTTAAATTTTGACCATCCTTGACAAGTTCAAATTTATTTTCGACTGCCCCACTCTGGACATGTGAATCCGTAAATGGATGGCATGATTTCTTTCTTACAGTTTCTGTTTCCTAGGCGTTGTTGCTGTCTGAAGATAAGATTACTTAGATGTTTCGAATTGTTGTTGGAGAAGGAGGAGGACATATGATCAAGACCTTACATTCAACTGTTTTTCCTCTGGATATCAAGGGCAATCATTGTTTCTGGCTTGAGTACTGCTTCACGCTGTAAGGTTCCTTAACGTATCTTGTGTTTTCATCAATAACTTTAATTTTTACTTTGGAATTTTGTTACATTTTGTATGTAACAATACCCTTATATATGGTTTATGATTATTATGATTCAATGAGTGCTGGGATTATGAACCCATACTAAGGGAATGTGTGACTGGCATGAAGCAGCTAAAACAAGAAGAAGAAACCACTCAATTGAGAACTGAAGAGGTGAAAGAAATATGATGTTTACATGAAATGTTTTTATTTATTTAATGTCCATGAATCAAGAGACTGAATTGTTTGCATGTCTATTAAGTGTTTTTATTACTGTTTGGTCTAGTTTCTCGTAATATAATTGGATTTTACTTTCGTAGAAAGAAGCCAAACAGGAAGGAGGAAATAGCCCCCTATGCAGCATGAGATAGCCAACCAGAAAAAACCGAAGAATGATGGCAAATTGGAAAAATACAAGAAAAAAAAAAAGCAAAGCGGAGGTAGAAAACAAGTTGCAATGTAAGAAGATGTTACATGTAGCTGATGACTAAATCTATGAGGCTTGACTATATTTAGAATCATTAGTCTTAGAATTTATTTAGTCTAGAATGTTTTAATTTAATATATATTATATGTAGGACTTGAAGATTAATTGAGCATGGCGATCATTAATCTTCAAGTCCTAAATATAATACATTAATTGAGCTTGGCGACCATATATAATATGTATGGCATTAAAACATAGATGTTAAAATTGTATGTTTAATATAATTTCAATCATTTTTATCAATATCTTAATTGAAAAAAAAAATTGAAAAAATTATTTTCAAGAATTCAACCAAACAAGTTCTCGAATTTTTTAAGACATGTTGCATACCGAACAAATTTAAGGATCTAAACAAATGAATTTTAGAACTCCTTGTTTTTAAGAAAAATAAAAGTTTTTGAGTTCCCTATTTCAATAGTATATGTCACCTTATGTCCCTCTTCCTCCTCTTCCTTTCATGTAAACTAATCCATAATTATGAGGAATTGAATTGAGGAGGAGTTGAATTGAGGAGGGTTAGATTCCAGATTCCTATTGAAGTTGTTAACTAAACCATATGGAATTGGGGTAAGAGTGATACTAATTCCTTATAAGTTGTTTACTAAATTAACATCATATGGAATTCAAACCAAATTGATTACTAAAATGCCCTCGATTTTGTGTTAAAGTAGATGGCAAATTTGGAATTTTAAAATTGTGTGAGAATATAATGGGTAAAAAAGATGAATTCTTAATGGGTTAGTTCTCTAGGAATTAGAATACCACCTCCCACCCAAGAGTCCAATTCCTCTAAAATCAGGAGTTGAATTCCTGATTTTGTGTTAGTCACACTCACATTTTGATTCCTCCATGTAAAGTAAACACATGAGTATCTGTAATAGGAATTCAACTCCTTATTTTGATTTCGATTATAGATTAGTAAACATGTCCTATCTCTAGCATCACTCATTTCATTAACATTGTCTTCATGCAAATGGATGCGTTCCCCTTCTTGATTGTCCCCATCACTTTCTTCATCTACCACATGAAGATCATTGGCTTAATATTGATTGGATTCTAATGAAATTGTGTAAGGTATAACAAGAACTGGGAACACGTCTTTGTTTCCTAATTAGATAATTTGGGAGTATCGTTCAATAACGTTACGTAGTGATGAATGCCTATAGTTGAATAATTTCATTTCCCCTCTTGGATGACTACCTCTCGCTCTATAATCATGCAAGTGATAGGGCTCTCTAAAATATGGTGCAAGAAACCCACACATATTTGCATAACTGGAATCAACAAGATTAATATTCCCCTTTCCATTAAGGGATCCCTCAAATAATTTTATTTTAGGGACACCCTTTAGGGTACCTTATGATTATTTTTTCAACCATCCAAACCGTCTATTTTTCAAGTCTTCATTCATAGATCATCCTTGCAAAAAATCAAACAAATTGAAAATCATTAAGACATCTAATTGTAAGCAACAAAATAGACGAACACTGTGCTTCAAGAAAAGACTAAAATAACAATAATCTAATTGAGTAATCAAATGGTTTCGGATTCAAGTGATCTTTTGTAGAGATACTCTTTCAGGGAACATCTAAAGATTAGATAGTTCAGATCATTGGAAGAAAAAAAATGTATGTTGGGGGCTACAAGAGTGTTAGAAGACTTCATCATTGGCCTAATCTTGTATAGGGCATTCTGGACACAAATGTTAGCAATTAATTATAAAAAAAAACGGAAATCTAGTTATTTTACTAATCCAAACTAGTCTAATCTAATCCTCCCTATCAAACATGACCTAAGTCCACATATGAAGTTCATATATGAAGTCTTTTGAACATTCAAAAGATAATTTGCCCTCTGACAAAAAAGAAAAAAGAAAAAGAAAAGGTAATTTGCCCAAATTATTACCACCTAGCTAAAGGCAATCGAAAAAGAAAAAGAATAAAAAAAGAAAATGGAAATGTTGGAAAAAAGAAAAGAAAAAAAGAAAATGGAAATGGAACAATTCTTGGACTGAACTTAAAGTCTCTAAGTACAGATAGATACTCTCTACGACCCTCTTTCTCTTCTCATTTACTCATTTCCCAACGAATATGGCCAAATCCCTCTTCTCCACCACCTTCTCTCCAAGGTAACCTCCTCTCTCTCTCTCTCTCTCTCTCTCTCTCTCTCTCTCGCTCTCTCATAATATATACAGACATGTGTGGTGAGCTGAGGTTCTTGTTGACGAATTGAGATTTGGTTGTTTTTCTTAGCATTTAGTCTGAAATGAGCGGGTCGTCGGTGGGCAACGGAGGCCTCGTGCCGCCTTTCACAGTTGCGCAGTGGGCGGAGATGGAACATCAAGCTTTGATATTCAAATATCTCAAAGCTGGGCTGCCTGTTCCTCCTGACCTCCTTGGTCCCATTCGCACCAGTTTCAACCTCATCTCTTCCAATTTCTTGCGCCACCACCCTACCTGTATGGTCCTTTACTTCTATATCTCCTAAACGATTCATTCTTGGTAGTTTTTAATTTTTAATAAATTGATTGTTTCTATTTCATGGGCATGCTCTTATTTTGAAGTTTCACATAATTTGAAAAATTCAGTATGTGGGTTGTGTAGAAACTGTCTTTTACATGAAATTAGAAAAGAATGAAATTCAAATGAGCCTTCTTTGTATGCTTCAACTTATCCAGGTTGTGGGTTGGTTATTACTTATTACTAGGATGCAATCTGATGAGAATGAGCTGTGTAGCTTTTCTTTCTAGTCTCAGAATACAGCAAATGGGTCTATCCAGTTTGTTAACATGCTTATGCTCGTGGTATATTATCTTTGTTGTTATGATATGCATGTTGTATCTTTGAGATTTTCGTTATAGGTAGGTAACTTTTATCGATCTGTTGCAGTGGGTTATACTTCCTATTGCGGTAAGAAAATAGACCCCGAGCCAGGGCGTTGTCGGAGGACAGATGGCAAGAAGTGGAGGTGCTCCAAAGATGCACATCCAGACTCCAAGTATTGTGAGCGGCACATGAACCGAGGTCGCTATCGTTCAAGAAAGCTTGTGGAATCACAAACTACCTCTCAATCTTCATCAACTGTGACGTCAGACAGTGTGATTGGGAGCTCTAGCCACAGTGGGAGCTTCCAAAACATGCCCTTGCATTCAATGGTAAATAGTGGGGGTCTAAGCTTTGGAAGCAATGTATCTCAGTTGAAGATGGAGCCTATACCCTATGGGATAGGTAACAGTGGAAACAGGTATATCAGTACATTAGTTGTGTATTGATTGAATTGCCATGACTCATGAGTTTGTGATAGGAATGAACTTAAACTTCACAACACAAGAAAAAGTCTTTCTTGTGCATAATATTTGTTTAGAGTTCTAAATTTTTATTATCTTGAACTGAATACTCATCTTCCTTGTTGATGGCTGGCCACTTGCTGAATATCAGTGATCAATGCCTAAGATGTTAAAAAAAATAAAAATTCTTTAGGTTATGCCAAACACAGTTGTTGGTTTTTTTTTTTGTACTGGACTTGGATTATACTTAGCAATTTACTGCTGTAGGTTTACATCTTAAGAAGATATTTTCGAGACATAATGTTTCTGACAACCTCAGCTGATCGAAGGCTTGCTAAACAAATGCAACCAAGCTTTTAAACATACCAGTATACAGAGGGAAATTTGAGTTCATGAGTTAGAGTAGTTAGTAGATTCTGGATGCCAATACCCGTGTAGCAATAGGCAGGGATTTGAAAGGAGGGGCTGGCTCATGATAATCACCCAAGAGACATCTAAGGTGTGTTTGGGTGACGAATTTTGAATTGTATAAATTTTAAAATGAAACATTTGGATCGAATAATCAGAAGAAAGCCAAGACATTATGGGGGTGCTTGTTCTTGACAGTTTTCTGAAACATTTGGATGGAGCGTAATAGAAGAATGTTTGAGGATTATAAGGGTGCAGGGGTAGATAAAGTCTGGGACAGAGTGAGGTTCTGTGCAGCTGTTTGGATGATTTTAGGGATTATTGTCATTCTTCTATAATGTCGGATTTGTTAGCAGCTGTGAAGTGAGAGTAGAATTTTGAGCTTTTTCTAACGCAAGACAATGATATTATGAAAGCCTTAATAGGAGACACGATCATAAGATGAAAAATTAGAGATATAAGACAATCGGTACAAGACCTTTTACCTTTCCAGACTGCAATAGGAACGCCAGGGATTGGCGAAGGAACACGATTTTCAGCTGTCAAGGAGAGTGGTGGAAGATGCAAGGTTGCTGCTGGATCTGTGATTGGACTGAATGGAATGGCCAGAACATGAGTGGGTTGAACACACTCTTGAAGCAGAGCCTCCGCAATTTAATATGTTCCATAGTTGAGTAAGTTAAGAGGGAGTAATCTCATCACATAAGAATTTTTCTCAAAGTAATACCCTTTCTGAGTACAAGAGTAACCAAGAAATATGTAATTGTGTGATATGATAGGGATAAATATCTTAGGCTGGATTTTATTTTCAATGCAAGTTTTCAAGATTGCTGAAGGTGTTTCAGGAGGTTTTGAGATGGTCATTGTATGTGCAAATGCACTTACATTTGTCTAATTCCTGAGACACTCCACTCACTGAAAGTTAGGGATTAAGACCTTTAATTTTGTTCACCAGCCTTGACAAGATTCTATCTAAGATTTTATTCTTCAGATAGAGAGAGGCTCTGGGTGATACGATTTCAAATTTTTTAGGGTCGTTTGTGATGCAGGCCAGATGTGTTAAGCTACTGTCCATTGGAGTAACAGTGCAATACCACAATAGAAAAGGGATTTCCAGGAACAAACAACAGAAAAAAGAGATAAAAGGCAATATGATTAAAGTTGGAATGTCTATAGATGAGTTTTAGGGAAAAAGACTGAAGGAACTTTATATCTATTTTACAAAGACATTTAACATAGTAGTTACACTAGGGTTACCGTAGCCATAGCATTCTAGCCCATGATTACTTAAATAACTATTAAAGCCTAACCCTCCAAAGTACGTACAAATCATATGACTACTTAAAAAGACTAAAGAGTATAACTATCATTTCACCAAGCCAAATGACACATAAAATTCAAACAAGACAGGGAAAAGAACCAAATAACACATAACTATAAAACAACACAACTAAAACCTTAAACTAGCTAGAACCCAAGCTAAGAACCAAGTTGGCTAGCATGCCCCCTTAGTATTTGAGAGCCTTGTGGATGCTCCTTCATCAGTTTGTTCAAGGTAGACAGATTTTGTTTGAGTATTGGTATAAGCCCACTTCAAAATTGATTTTGAGAAAGCCTATGATTATATTGATCATGATTCTAACATATTGTGCTTAGGAAATATTTCGGGAGTACATGGAAAAATGCATTAGTTGGTGCCTGAGCTCAATCAACTTTTAAGTAATCATTATTGGAAGACCTAGGAGCAGGTTTAAAGATTTAGGGGGTTGGTGGTTAACCCCATCCATTTCTTTTTACCCTAGTGGTTGATGTAATGGGTATGTCTCTCGGGGCAGAGACTTTGGTTTGATTGAGAATGATGGGGAGCGAACACAGGTTAAACTTGTCCAAAAGTGTTGTGGTTGGTATCAATGTCGAGGAAAGGTTTCTGTGGTCCTTGCTACAGATGTGAGTTGCAATACCAATGTGTAACCTGTGCTCTTTGAGCTTTTTGGACTTGATGGAGTTTAGATAGGTGCAAGAATGGGCATGCCTAAGAATATATATATATATATATATATATATTTGGAGTGGGGCGGGGTTGTTGTCAATGATTGGAAAGTTACTGTGTAGCATGTATTCAAGGTTTAGAGTGCAATCTAGTGGGTGGGACTCCAGGATTGTGGAGTGAGGTTTGTTTCGTTGTCCTTGGAAATTCATCTCGTACAAGTTTCTTCTTTTGCCTAGATGTCTAAGTTTGCAGAGTGGAGCAGTCCTAATACTGCTATCTCATCTGCACCCCTGCTATCATCTTCACCTTTTTCGTGGGATATGACTTTTAGGCATAATTTCACTAAGAGGACTGTTTTGACTTCTGTCCAGCATAGTAGAAACAAGCCAAATGAGCTAGTCCAGGCCACTAGTGGCCCTGGATTGGGCTGGGAAACTGCCCAATGGGCCCATGGACTGCGGAGCATTTGATGATTGTGACTTTTTTATAATGACTGTAACCATCATTGTAATGCAGATGCTGATGGATAATTCTTTGTACCTTATCTTGAAAAATTTCTTAAATTGCATCCATTTCATCCCTTTAGGTTTTGAATCACCATCTTGGTTATAATTTGTAATCATCGTTTGTTTTTCTATTTTCTGGTCTCCTATGTTAAAATTTCTTGTTTTTCTGAGATCTAGTTATTGGGACTTGAAAATTTTCTTAAATTGCATCCATTTCATCCCTTTAGGTTTTGAAACACCATCTTGGTTATAATTTGTAATCATCGTTTGTTTTTCTATTTTCTGGTCTCCTATGTTAAAATTTCTTGTTTTTCTGAGATCTAGTTATTGGGAAAACAAAGTTATGAACAATGAATTGCCAGCACTGGTTACTTTGTTATGATGTCCAGGCACTGTAAGCTGTTGTACCAAAGCAGTAAATGGGAAGGATGGTATGTTCCTTTCCTTTGTTAGAAGGAAAGAGACAGTAGAATAAGAGAACTGAGGGTCTACAGGGGGAGGATTTTTGGGCTCGCAATATTTTTTTCTAACAAAGGAATTGGATGGAAATTTAGAATGACAATTGTATATTCACAATAGTAAAGAAAGAGAAACAGTATTTTATTTTTTTCAAAGGGTACATAAAGAGAGTTTTTGATATATGGTTAGAAATACATCTCTTAGGCATATGCTATGAATTTTACTTATGTTCCTTTGGGAATTGATTCTAAGAACCAAATGGGTGTTTTGATCTGATGGAAATGCAGGGGGCGCAACGGAGCAGAAGAGCACAATTTCATGTCAGAACCTTCTGGGAGTGTGAGGTGTCTTGGGATGGACAGTACTGTAGACAGTCCATGGCATCTTATGGTGCCTCGAGTTTCCTTGAAATCGGAACCAAAAAATTGTTCTCTTTTGCTAAACAACAGCTCCCAGCTAGAGACATTGCAACATACTGAACCATCGACCGTTGATGCTGCCATCACTAAACAGCAGCAACATCAATATGTCGGTGGACAGTTTGGCTTTCCAGGTTCTCTAAAACACGAACAGAATTCGCTTCAGCCTTTCTTCGATGAGTGGCCTAAGTCGAGGGATCTTGGGTTCCATCTAAGTGATCATAGATCCACCAATACCTTAACGGCAACTCAACTGTCAATGTCTAATGCAATGGCCCCCTCCAAATTCTTCGCAAGGAGTGCTGACTCACCTCCTGGTACGCTCTTTTTCATCTAGAAAATCTTGTGGATACCCTCCCATCCCCAAGACCGAGGAAAATTTTAATAATTTGATTTACATGATGATGCAGATGCCTATACTTGAAATCTGTGAGTTGTATGCGCATTCCGTTGTATCAGTGTACTCGGTGCAGTTCCTGCTTCCCATGTAACTTTAACTCTTATTTGACACGCTACTGCTGGGCTTTCGAATGTTTGTATTTCCACTTGACCGTTATGGATAAGATAATGAGTTTTAGACGTGCTGGAGCATGATTATATGTCTAGTTCTTGCTTCCTAGCAATGAAACTGTATTAAGCAAATGTTGCCCTTTGTTTTTATATTTTTTGTATTTCCACCTGTCACCCAGTTATGAATGTGGCTTTTATGGCTTTTGTATGAGGTCTGGACAATGCACGTGTCAGTCACTTAGTGGGGCTGGTATTAATTTCCCCAAATTTCATTACCAAAACTATTAAAAAAAGAAAAAAGAACTACTTGTCGTAAAATGAACGGTATATGCCAGAATATTGAGCTGCACGTAAAGTAAATAAAACACAATATTTAACGAGGTTCAGCCATGCCTACGTTCTCGGAGAGCAGCAGTTGTAACTTTTCTCTATGTAAAATAATAGGGCTACATCTTTAGTGTTTACAGTCTTACTGGCTCACTGATTTCTCTTTGCTCTCTCCTCTCTCTTCCTCTTTCTTCCTTCTTTCTTTCTCACTTGGTGTGCTCTCATCCTTTTTTCCGAAGAGATCCATTCTCTATTGATGGAGGTGTCTATTTATAGGCCAAAATATTGGTTGTTCATTCACAAGCATTTGGCTTCACTCAAATGTTTGGTAGACAAGCATCGTCATTATTCTTCAATAAATTAGGAAGTGGGCTCTACCATTTTGGGCTCCATTCTTGACTTTACAACACTCTCTCTTGGAGACCACAAATGATGTTGGTTGCCTCATTAAAATCTTGTTTGAAGAAAACCCAGTGAGGTAGAAAACTAATGGAAGGAAGAAGAGTACATTAATCAGTGTAGCATACTTCTGGATGCTCCCCCTGATGAATATCTCCTCCTGAAATCTTCATGACTAACGTTCTAGAAGGAAAATCTTTCAGAGTGAGTAGAGGATGTAGCCAACAAAAATTACTTAGTTGAGTAAGTAAATGTATTTCCATTGAGCTATCTCTATATAAATCATAGAAATTTCCAAAGTCCGCGTATCCAACAAAACCTGGGCTATTAGTAAGTTCACTTTAAAAAGAATATGCTCGTATATGGTGTTATGCAGAGATAGCATCAAATATACCTCACATCATCCCAAAGTAGTGGTGATGGAGCTAAGCTTTATCTGGAAAATACAATGTCTGGTCCAGCATACTTCCGGAAAATCATTTAGGTGCCTAAAGGATAATCCACATAAAAATGCTTCAATACTTTTTTTAGTATAAGCAAGAATTTCATTGGCACAATGCTCGATCTTTAGGCCGAGACAAATATTTATTGAACTCTTTAAGAGTTTTAACCAAGTATTAACTCTTCACGAGTTTTGATCGATTATCAACTCTTCAGGAGTTTTGATCAATTATCAACTTTTCAGGAGTTGTAATGTGTTGCAATCATATCATAATTAATGTACTCACTGAGGTAACTTATACATATTAGTATTGAGTACAGATTTTGTGCTTCAGGCACATGTCCTTCAGGGACTTGCTTCATGTAATTTCAATCCTTTCATGGATTTTGTTTCAGGGATTAAATTTTATGACACATTATACAGCTTTATGTTCAACTATTTGTTCAGCTTGTACATCTTTAAGGAATTGCTTCTGGTGATATGCTCCATGCATTTAATAACCCTTAAAGATAACATGTTGGTCTTCGTAAATGTGCAATAAAAAGGCACGATTGCATCTGTAAACATGGAGAAACCCAACATTCCTTGTTTCTACCAGAAACATTGTGTCATATAAAGTGAGTATATTCCTCTTTATTCCGAACACCCATGTATAACTTTTAGGGTTAACATCTTTTGGGGTTTGTACTATGGGTTTGTTCTATCAAGTTCATTCTCATCTGTAATGGAATTGCCTCTTTCCATTTTTGGCCAATGATATTGTCGACATTTAATAATATAACGTGGTTCCAATTAACATAGCCCATTGATGATTTGAGTAGCTACTCCAAAACCAAAAATTGTCATGATCCCACCATTCTCATGTGCATGCGCACGCATCAATTATAAGCATTTCTTTGCTTTTGGGTACCCAAGCCACTTTAGGGGCTTTTATTGTCTCTTTCCAGACAGACATCTCTTATAAAATGAATTATGTGAGAATGTGGATCATAACCTCCAATGGGGCGTTATTTTACAGTAGGGCGTGGATAATATCCATTCAGGGAGTTGCAACATTTAGAACTCATATATCTGTCATGCTGCAGGCATGCCATAGATTAATACATACATGTCAATTAATTGTCCTTTTGGGACTTTAAACCATATAATGTGCTACGCATTAGGCATGCATCGTATTAATATTGACATGTTAATGGATTGTCTTTCTAGGACTTGAATCCATATCATTTCCTACGAAACAAGCGTGCATCATATTGATCACTGCTATACCCATGTTATGTTCATATGGAACTTTAATCTATGTAGTGTATTATCAATGTATCCAACTTGCAATCTGTGAAATTTGCATTAATAATTCATGAATACATATCAGAATGATACAAACCATTCTTCTGGAATGGTCATAATACAAGTCGTTCTTCTGGAACGATCTATAATGCAAGTCATTCTTCTAGAATGGTCCCTTGCATGGCGTTTTTCTGGAACAGTTTTATCTCCCAATTTGGTTACCGTTCAAGATGTTGTACAAAATATCAAAATAAGAGTACAAGCATGAAATAACACAAATATTTCTTACATCTTTAGGTGGGAGAAACTTTGCTCAAATATCATTCAAGCTCGTATCGGCTCAGCAAATATAATGTAACGCTTGATGATCTAGTTATATCTTGCAAGAGCAAAAATCACAATTCTTCTGTCTCTATAAATAAAAAAAATAAAAAAAACCCTCAGTGTTAGGTTCACTACATGGATTTGTTCTTCATATGGGGGTTCTAAAGAAACAAAATCCCTTATGAACAGAGAGTTATAAAAAGAAAGAAAAGATACAAAGAATTGTGATATTGATTGCAAGGTAGGTAAGAAATCAGGGAAGGAAACTAGCGAGGTAACATACAACAAAATCCCTTAGAGCATGTGGTCGTCCTTAGTCTGTCTTACAATTCCCTGACGTCACTGAAACGTGATCAGGGATAGTCTCACTTCCTGAATGGATGATCAGAGATAGTCTCGCTTCTCAAGCACATTGAGCGCTCAATGATAGGAAAAATAAGTGGATGTTGCATCACTGATATGGAGAAAACTTGAGAAAATTGGATGAATTCTGCAAAGAAATTTCATTAGTAACATATTTATACACAAATTAGAGGAATAGTTTGATCCGGTGAATCTCAAATTAACTACAGAAAATTATGAGGTGCTTGAGATGCTTTTGAAAAAGTGACTCCGTGAAATCCGTAAAAGCAAGATCGACTTTGACAAAAATAGTCCTTGAAACCCCTAAAGTGCTGACAGACATTAATGGAGGCCGCGTGAAGCTTTGAAATCTGGAAAAGAAAAAGAGAATATGGGTATCTGAGAAAAAATTGGGATCTTGGAAACGTTGCCACATTTCTGTCTATTAATATTGCCTTTGTAAGGCCTGATTGGAGTAACTGCATCTCAACTCAAATTCCTTCCATTTTCTAAAAATTCAGCTTTTCTAAGACTTTCCTCAAAACCTTTTAAAATGGCTTCCTCTTCTTCTTGTCCAAACCGTTTTGATTTAAATGTTGCTCCCAAAACAACTCGTGACGCCAAAGTCTGGCGTCCATCCTTTGTATCCCAAAATCATCATTTCACGGTTAATGACTCTGTGATGATGAATGATATGACTGCTATCATAGTGGCTAAGAATTTCCTTACTCCTATGGATGAAGTACTATTAACAGGAATGTCTGAGGACGAGGCTATTGATGACTCAATGGATTTTAGCATTCAGAGTGCTGCTTCTGTTTCTAACATGTCTGATCGTTTGCGTGCCCGAGCAAATGAGATTCAGGAGTTGAACAATGAAAATTCGTCTCTTCGGAGAATGCTTCATGAGTCTCAGCAAGAGATTGAAAATCTTAAAAAGGAAAATAAGGCCTTGTTGAAACTGGTGAGTTCATACTCCATTGATATGCAAACAAGGCTTGACATGCTGCAGATTTCCAACGAAAAGATTCTGGAAGACTAAGAAAGGCTCATGGCTAAGCTCAAGAGGCGCTGTCCTCTTTCTTCAGAGACTTCTAGATCATAATAGAATTTTATAGATTTTACAAACCTTGCTCCTTCCTTGCATGTGAAAAGAATCTATCTGCTGTATGCTCTTTCCCTGTTATAATAATTGGACAAATTCTTAAACTTACACCTGTGGTTTTAACGTCTTTTCAAATGACGGTTTGGAACCTTGTGCCTTATAGGTTCAAATAACCACATCAAATCTCTCAAATTATATAATTCAATGCATGTGTGCCCGGAACTTCTGGCCCAGGTTAAACGCAATCTTGTAATTTAATTGCCATTTTCAAATGGGCATGAAATATAAATTGAGGAAAAGCCATGATAATATTGCAATATAGTAGTGAAGAGCATGAACTACTATATACCCAAAAACTTCAGGTTCATGATTTTTCATATATTAGGATCCATGGGCTTCCGGCCCATATCATATGATATGACAAAATATGTAGGAAGCCTCAATTCATCCTTTGAGGTTTATCCTGATATTATTCATTTCACAATTTGTATTCTTAACAACCATAATTCACAAAATATATTTATTCCTTGAGGTGTCGATTGTGGCGTACCACAATTTGCAATAATACCTCAAGGGTTGTCCATTTAATTGTTGGAACTTCAGGTTCTCAATACTGTTAAATTTTGAACTTCATGCCAAAATCACATATTTTCATGGTATGGACATTCAATACTCTTAGATTTTGAACTTCAGGCCAAAATCACATATTCTCTTGGTGTGGACATTTTTATAATTTCCTGTACATATTTCGGGACCTCAGGCCCTTACATAATTGTACATGCTTTGAGGAACTTCTGGCATCTCATTTAATTGCTTATCCATGAGTTTAATCCATGAGTTTAATCCATGAGTTTAAGGAATTGCATGTTCCCTTTTGTATATAGTGACGATTTACCCAAAATGGTTAATATTTATGCATACATCACTATTCATGTATATGGTACTATTCATCAAGTCATGAATACGTGTTTATTCATGCATATAGTATATTTGCCAGTACATTTACTATTCATGTGTACTGTACTATTAACCGATACGGTACTGTTATATCATCAAGGAACTTCATGTCCTTATTTACATGTCAAGGATCAAGAATCTTCAAGTCCGATCTCTTGTTTACAAATATAATACCGGAGAGATTGCCAACTCTCATATCATTATCATCATCAAGGATCTTCAAGTCCTGATGTAGTTGTATGATGAGGATCAAGGAACTTCTGGACCTGATCTCTGTATGCTGTAAAACTCATCATATCACACAATTAATTCATAAAATAAATTGCTATAAATTTCTTGTAAATAAATTGCTGGTATGGATGATAAACCCGCAAAATAAATTCATAAAGTAAATTGCTTGCTTTATGGACGTTAATTCCGCACCATACTTTAAATAATAAAGTAAATGTGCGATAAAGTAAATATGCTTGTATGGGCACTAATTCTACTCCATACTTTTAAATAAAAAGTAAAGGCAGTTGTGTGGATGATAAATCCGCACCACACTTTTAAATAAATATTGTTGTATGGGTAATAAACCTACACCATACAGTAAATAAAGAAAATGCAGGGATAAAACCACCACTAAAAGTAAATAGGAGGTGAAACCATCTATTAAAGTACTTTAGTGAACCATAAAATTAAATAATATATAAAGTAACCATATATAAAAAATGAATCATGGCTGACAATGATATTGAAGTGATCATTGTGCATATGCGCATGCCTTCAATCTCGTTGCTTTCTCACCTGCCATTAGCATAGCTCAAATTCTTTGTATAGTTAGCATATATAGAAAGTGGTATTGAATAGTGTAGAATATTAATAAAATAAAACAAGAAGATAAAGAGACAGAGCTTATCATGTTTTTTTTTTCTTCACTGGGCTTGGTTACTTACATTGTGACTTTGATAGTGGATACCTATGGCACTTTTATTACAGCATGTCTCACTCCAAGAACAATAACTCTCAACCTACAAAGAGTGGTGGTATATATGTCTTGCAGCTTGCAAAAAGGGCTTTTTGTGTGGTTGTAGGCCTGTAATTTGTTTGGATGGAACACATATAAAAGGGCCTTACCCAGGGCAATTGTTATGTGTTGTTGGGGTTGATGGCAATAATGACATGTTTCCAATTGCCTGGTTGTTGCCGAGGTTGAGGCCTTCAACACATGGATGTGGTTTTTGGAATTACTTGGTCAAGATATGAATATAGGCCATAGCCATGGACATGTCTTCATGACTACCAAGTAGAAGGGACTAATAGATGTTGTATCCACTTTATTCCCAAATGCAAAGAATAGGCACTGTTGTATTCAAACTTTAATATTGAGCATAAAGGTTTGGCTCTGAAGCTACAAATGGAAAACATTGCAAGGAGTACTATAGTTCCCTGGTATGATGCTGAGATGAGGAAGATGTTGGAGCTTTCTACAGAAGCTCATGCTTGGCTTGCAGAAAGAGACCCTAAGCATTGGAGTAGGACACATTTTAAGACTACTACCAAATGTGACATGCTCATTAATAACCTCTGTGAAGCCTTCAACAAGATCATATTGGATGCAAGGGAAAAGCCAGTGTTGACAATGTTTGAAAGAATTAGGCTCTATATAATGTTTTTGATGGCTAGTAGAAGGGTGGCTTCTAATAAATGGCATGGCCAAATTGGTCTAAGAATAACAAAGATATTAGAAAAGACCAAAGAAAAGGCACAATGGTGTATTCCCAGGGATGCTAGGCAAAATAGGTTTGAGGTGATGCACCATAGTGGTTGAATATTTGATGTTGATTTGAATTCCAGATCTTGTTCATGCAATGTTTGGGACTTCAATGGACTACCACATCTGCATGCATGTGCTGCAATAAGTTGCTTTCATGAGAATATAGAAGACTACATTAATGATAGGTATAAGAAGGAAACTTATCTAAGAACCTATGAGCTTGTAGTTATGCCTATGGCAAGCTAAGACCAATGGATTAAGACAAATTTACCTCCATTGATGCCTCCAAAATATCATAAACAACTTGGTAGGCCAAAGAAGTCAAGGAACAAGCTACAACTGAACCCAAACAACCCTCAAATCCATACAAGCTTCCAAAGTATTGAATTCCAATAAAATGTGACAATTGTGGAGGAGAATGCCATAATCAGAAAGGGTGTAAGGTACAACCTCTCCTTTAGTTTGTTTTACTGCCTTTACTATTTAATTGTATTTACTAATTCAAATTCATATATTCTTCTCAGGAGCCTTGGAATCCTAACTCAAAGCCTCCAAAGAAGAAGGCTACGAAGTCTTTTACACCAAAGCTCTAAGTACTAAATAAACTCATAATTTAATTGACTAGTATTATTTGAATTGGGTATTTTTTTTTTACTGTGTTATTTTGTAGGTGAGAAGGAGAGATTGTACACAATCCCAAATGGAACTAAGGCCAAGAGGTCAAGGTACTAGCTCTTAGCCATAAGGCAATGGACTACGCACAAGGCAATTGAGGAAAAGGAAAGATGGAGGACCAAGTTCCCAAGGGGCACAACCGACCCAACAACCTCAAACTGAAAGCCACCCTCCTTCAAATGAGCCACAAACCAGTCAATCAAGGCCAATGTCACAGCCTGTTACCACTGCAGAAGGGAGTCAAGCTAGGAAGAAGATGAAAAAAACTGCACAAAGGAAGCACTTTATCAAAGACCCCTTCTTCCACCCTTGAAGAGGATGTTATAATTGAAATGGTTTTAGGGATGTTTGAATGGATATGTTATTTTAGGATGTGCAAAACTTCATTTGTAAGCCACTGCATTTTGGTGTTTGGGAGGATTTGTGATGGATATTGGTAATGGCTTTTGGGATGTTTGTGATGGATTTTGATAATGGATTTTGGTTTTGAGATGATTCCACCAAAAACTACTTTTGTAAACTGCTGCTCAGGTTGAATGGATATGGATTTAAGGTTGAAATGGAATGTTTGTATCTTTGTATGAAATGGAATGTGCTATTGGAGATGGATTTTATATGGAATATTTGTATCTTTGTATGGCATCAACTTCATTGCAAAACATTCTTAACATATTACATTAGCAAAAAGGAAACCAATGCATCCTTTCAATTCCATTTCATTACATACAACAAGAAGAAGAAGGAAACCAATGCATCCTTTCAATTCCATTTCATATCATACAACAACAAGAAGAAAGAAACCAATACAGCTCCAATCAATATTCAGCTCCTTTTTCGAATTTTGGCATTTTCCTCTTCCAATTTATGAATCTTCCTCAGCAACCCAGTTATCACCACCTTTGAATCTGGGCACATTTCAGGATCATACCACTCCCAAAATTGACATACTCTTTGTCCTCTTCCCTGCATTAACCCACATATACCAAATATCAATTCTTCTTGTCCAACAAATCACCCACAACCGTGGCATTTTCTATTTCTTACCTTTTTTGACTTTGGGCACACTTGGAATCTTCGACTTGGGTTTGCATCAGTCCATGAAGTCACCATCACTGCCATCTTTCCACAGTGACAACGAGCACCATGCCTTGCTGGTCCGATGTCCATCTTTTTCTTCGATTCACCCAACCCCAACAACTTCACTTGATGTCGACTTCAATTTGAGCTACGAACACCAAAATTTTAGGGTTATGTGACTTCAATTTTTTTCCTAAATGAATCTAGGGCACTGCCTATCATAATATGGGGATCACTTTTGGGGTAATTTGGTGGAAACCTAAACCCTCATTCTGATTTTCACGACCTATAAATGAATATCGAATGACAAATATACCCTAGCTCTGACACCATGTGGCTGCCACCTAAGCAAACGTAACGTCTCTCGTTATGAAATTGATAGATGAGAGTAATGTGGGACACGGAAGGTGAGCACAGGGGGCATAGTGACCCAATTTGAATTGTAGTGGGTAAAGTGAAATTTTCGGTAAAGCACATGGGGCATATTGATAATTAAGCCTTGTTTAATACACCATATCTTTCTATTTCTCTTATCACAGTTGATATCACAAAGATAGAGTGTTGAAATGTGTAGGGATCGTCATTGGGCCCAGCCGGGCCTTTATGTGCTTTTTTATTTTTTAGCCGTAGCCTAGGTTTGAAAGGGATCAGCCTGAGCTTGCCCATCCGGTCAGGCCTAGGCGAGCTTTCTAAGTCGGATCAAGTCGGGCCACCCACAAGCCGAGTAGGCTCGCCCATTGCCTTGAAGTAAATGTTTTGTCTTTTTACTTTAATTTATTTTTATTTTACTCCATTTACTTAAGTTTACAATGTAAATAAGGAAGTACACCCCATTTGGATTTAATTGAAAATACTAGAAAATCAAATTTCCAACAAATCAAAATATGAAAATCTAATTTTAGTATAAGATACAGTTTATATCAATATTGATACCTCAATAAGTCAATGTATACTTTATACTAAAATCTCATAAAATCGTGTTTGATTATTTAAGATGTAAGGAATATAAACCGCCAAAAATATCATTGAAAATATTAGTATTTTGAAAGTCCATTTTTCATACTTAGTCAATGTAAGGCTAACATAATGCTAACTTTATTTTAGTACCTAGAGGATGTAAAGTGCAAGTGATTGATAAGTGTGTAGATGTCAACCTAGTTGTGCTAACTTAGAGTGCATCAAACACGATTTTAAAGATATTAATGATGATCCCTAGCAATGTGTATGAAATCATGATAGGTAAGCTTTTCTCACCAAGGAGCACATAATTTTAGTACGTGGAAGCAGTGGCGAAGCCAGGAATTTGCATTAGAGGGGGCCCTTCACAAAATTTTATAAAATAATTTGAATAGGAGCACTCAAGCGCTAACTATTTAATAAGTTAATACAATTTAGCCCACTTGATAATATCATTTCATATTGCTTAATAATTTATTCATTCATTACAATCATAATTGTCCTTAATTTTATATTATAAAATGGTTAAATATTAATATCATCATCTAAAGACTCAAAAGTCAATAATTTATATTTCAACAATGAGAAAAAATACAACCTAAAAAAAAAAGGAGGGAAAAAAATCACAAAGCTTAAGCTTAAGTTAAACAAAAGAGGAAGAGAAAGAGAAGAATAAAAACTTAGGAGTTTTTAGTGTAAATATCATAACCTAACCTAGTAGATTTAATTGAAAGTAGAAGAGTGATATAGAAGTTTAATGGTCAATTTGTAGACAAAAAGAACCTAATATATTGTTTATTTAAGAGTAAATATCCCAAATATAATATAATATAATATATTATAATATATAAATATAAGGGGTAAACAGGTAGAGAAGAGGGGGGGGGGGGGGGCAACAGGTAGAGAAGGGGGGGGGGGGCGCGCTCTAGGACCACACTGGTCCCTACATGGCTCCGCCCCTGCATCGAAGGCTAGGCATGCATGGGTGGGAAATCCTATTATCCTTTTTCAAGTAAATTGCAAAACCATGTGATTAAAAATTCAATAATTATCGCCACCAGGTTCTACCCCAATGTGTGTATGAGAAATCCCCATCCCCTTATAGTTTAGACTATCGTTTGTATTAAAAAAAATTAAAAATTAAAGGCAAAAAGTCACTTTTGGTACATGTAGTTTATCACTTTTACCACTAAGGTCGTTGTAGTTTCAATTTGATCAATTTTGTCATTGTAGTTTGAATTCCAAGTAATTCAAGGACAATCCTCAATTTCTATCAAATTATAAGGGGCATTTCGATCTAATCTTACTGCCCCACCCTAACCACCTCATCCCATCCCTCCTCCCTCTCCCTACCCAACTTCCTCCTAACTCAACTCGCTCCCAACCCTATAGCCACGACCCAACCACCCTCACAAACCACCTTATCCCCTCCCTTGTCCCCTTCTCGACCCAACATTATGCTAGGACCAAAAATGACTTTTAGCCAAAAATCAATAATTACGATAATTACGAGAGAGATAAAGACATATGATGCTTACACTTGTGATAGGTCAGCCCACATACCGAACCTCCACTTATGATGCCGAAGCCAATGACGAGTAGCTAGCACTGAACCTTGACTTTATTGACGAGCTTCGTGACCAATCCAACATGCGCAACGTCGCGTACAAACAGCATATCGCCAAGTACTATGACACCCGAGTCAAACCCTGTGCTTTCGAGACTGGGGACTGGGTCATGCGCAAGGTTTCCTTGGCAACCAAAAACCCTACCGAAGGTACCTTGGGTCCTACGTGGGAAGGTCCCTACGAGATTACCAAAGTCTGTCGTCCCGGCACTCACCAGCTTCATGATCCCAAGGGCAAGACCTTGCCCCATCCTTGGAACGCTGATCACCTCAAGTACTACTTTAAGTAAACACACCTAGACCCTGGGACAATATGTTTTCTTAAACTTTGGTATCGAGCCTTGACTCGACCATCTCTTGTACCTTTTGCCTCTCGGCACTTATCTAATGAAATGTCTGACCTTGGCTAATTCTTACCAATCACATGATTATCATTTTGCTAAGCACAACCAATATCAAATGAAAACAAGTCTAATATCATAGCAAATCAACATACACTTGCCCCAAGCAATGCAAAATGTTCATACAAAACAAAAACAAACATCAAGTCCCAAAATATAACTAAGGTACATAAGGAAGGCAACGCCTTCAAGTCTAGGCAGAAGTGGCATCCACGGTGGCCGGCTCTGACTCTGGCGCGGCGGCAGTGGCATCGGTAGCGGGACTAGGTGTGGGAGGCTGGCCACTGGTATCAAAGTTGATCTCAACCGAAGGGTGAATCTCGCTAGTCTCTCCTCCCAGTGAAGCTGCTCATCCACCAACCAGTCCATGATGTAACTCCTCAGCTCCATTGACAATCGGAACGACTCGACCGCTTCGGCACGGGCAGCAGCTATCTCCTCGGCCTTCGACCTTTTCAGCTCTTCCACCTCTTTGGCCAACTCTGCCTTATGCAACAGCAAGGTGTTCCTCTCTTGGATGGCCTCCTGCGCCTCCGCCATCTTGCTCTTGGCCAGCTCATCGCGCTTTTTCAGCCTCTGAATCTCCTTATCTGCCTGAGCCATGTTGACATACATCTTGCCAAAGGCCTACAACACAAAGCATCATCAGTCAGAGCAAACTAGAATGATAAGAACAAATTCATAAACAAATATCACTTACATAAGCAGACGTGAGGATCGTCTTCTAGGCCCGATCTGCAAAGTTGGAGGCCTGCGTCCTCACAAGAGCCTCGAGGTCACTCTTCACGTCTTCCAGGAAGACGCTCACCAAGGGTACCTCCTGCAGATGCATGGCTAGGTTCACCTCCTTCTTCTGCCGACGCAGCTTGCCGAAGTCTACCTTCTCCGCCCCTTTAGCAAAAACATCCTCTACACCAAAGGGGAGCTTCGGCGGCGCCTGCAGATTAAAGGGAGGAAGCCTAGGCCCTGCCCCCATCACACTCTAGTGAGCTTCCTCTAACGCCTTCCTCTTCCCCAGCACGTCGGCAACCAGTCCCTCATCATCACCCCTGGGGCGCTTCCCAGTCGCTTGTTGGCTCCCCCCCTTCTCCGCATTCTTGGCCCGAGACTCCCTTAGCCACCTCTGCATCTCGGCCTCATCAATATCCATCACAACCTTTGTGCTTCCCTTTATAACACCTGCCACTACACATCAAAAGCTACGTTAGTCACATTTACAAAAGGAATCAGAAGACAAACAACGAAGGTGACCTAGGTACTTACTTCCTTGCAACAGTCCGGACTCAAACATTTCGGTACTCACGCTCGGTCTCAGACAACAGTGACCTCACCTTCTCAACTTCCTCTTCTTGCTCCTTGGCGATTGGTCCCCATTTCACAGAACCTGCAGCAAAGGTTATATACTACTCAACTATTTAAACTTGCACAAGCAACAATGGAGAACCAAGAGTGAACACAACAAAACAGCAATTAGTCTTAAATGATGGGACCAAGGACCTATAGATTGGAAGTGGGTAGGAATATGTTTGGCAATAGTCTTCCCTGGGGGACACTCCCAATCACCATCGGCCAAGCACCACATGTTCCTCCAGGACTTCTGAGTAGAAGGCATGTCACAGATAAAATAACCCATCTCTTTTGCCTTTCGGCAATTGGCTTGTATCCAGCCAAAACTTCCATTTTGCTTCGAAATTGAGTACAAGTACATGAACTGCTCAAATGTTGGCTCATCCAACCCAACCAACCACCATGCAATGTAAATCCCATGAAGAAGAATCCAAAAGTTGGGATTATATTGCCCCGGCGCATAGCCCAGCCTAGCCAACATCATCTGCACCAAGGGATGAAACAGTAGTCTGAACCCATGCTGGTACATATCTGTAAAAATCAACACAGAGCCCTCTGGAGGATATCTAACCACATCAGCTGCGGTGGGTAATCTCAAGCCTACAAATGGTGGAACACAATAATCTGTCCGAAGCTGGGCCAACTTTACTTATGTAAGTGTATTCTGCTTCGCCAACGAGACACCAACCCGTATGTCTACTCCCACTGAAGCTGAAGCCACGGCTACGCCTACGGACCCAGATGGTGATGCCTGATTACTCGAGCCCACCCTGGTGTATATGGCAAGGCTAGAACCCGATTAGCTATGGCCTCTAACTCCTTGTAATTCCTCTGCATCTCCTTATATGCAGCTGACCCAGAGTCCACTGCTGGCTCACCCCTATCACCCTCATGCACTACCATCCTACTCTCTATAACGCCTTCTACCACACCCTCTGTCTGGGAACTCACGTTCAGAACAAACATAAAGGCTTGGCTCTGACTGGAAACTCTTACTTTCAGTATCTTCCCCACCAAGGGCAGGGGGGTCATGGCTTTCTCTATCAGAACTTTCAGACATCTACAATTTGCATAAACAAGAAAAAGGAACTAATGCACATGCAAGAAGGATCGAAACATACATTCAACAAGTTCATACCAATGTTCAAGGTGTTCATCAAGTTCATACTCAAGGTGCTCATCCTAGTCTTCAACATGTTCATACAAAAAGGACATTTCAATTCGAAAATTCAAGGGAAAGAAGGTCTAACCTTGTTTGCACCACCACGGAAAGCTTTTCGGAAATCTTTCTGGCCACTGCTCCACCACTAAGTCTCTCGCCGGAAATCACCTTTTCTCCTCCTCACTTTTCTCAAAAATTTTCTTAAGTCTCAAGTGTGATGCCTTCGTCACCCCAAGTCCTTATTTATAGAGACTCAAGAGACTTGAGAAAAATTTTGAGAAAAGTGAGGAGGAGAAAAGGTGATTTCCGGCGAGAGACTTGGTAGTGGAGCAGTGGTCAGAAAGATTTCCGACGAGCTTTCTGTGGTGGTGCAAACAAGGTTAGACCTTCTTTCCCTTGAATTTTCGAATTGAAATGTCCTTTTTGTATGAACATGTTGAAGACTAGGATAAACACCTTGAGTATGAGTATGAACTTAATGAACACCTTGAACATTGGTATGAACTTGTTGAATGTATGTTTTGATCCTTCTTGCATGTGCATTAGTTCCTTTTCCTTATTTCTGCAAATTGTAGATGTCTGAAAGTTCTGATAGAGAAAATCATGACCCCCCTGCCCTTGGTGGGAAAGATACTGAAAGTGAGAGTTCCCAGTCAAAGCCAAGCCTTTATGTTTGTTTTGAACGTGAGAGTTCCCAGACAGAGGATGTGGTAGAAGGTGTTATAGAGAGTAGGATGGTAGTGCATGAGGGTGATACGGGTGAGCCAACGGTGGACCCTAGGTCAGTTGCATATAAGGAGATGCAAAGAAATTACAAGGAGTTAGAGGTCATAGCTAATCGGGTTCTAGCCTTGCCATATACACCAGAGGTGGGCTCAAGTAATCAGGCATCACCATCTGGGTCCGAAGGCGTAGCCGTGGCTTTAGCTTCAGAGGGAGTAGACATACGGGTTTGTGTCCTGTTGGTGAAGCGGAATACACTTATATAAGTAAAATTGGCCCAGCTTCGAAAAGATTATTGTGTTCGACTTTATATAGGCTTGAGATTACCCACTGCAGATGATGTGGTTAGATATCCACCAGAGGGCTCTGTGTTGATTTTTACAGATATGTACCAGCATGGGTTCAGACTACCGTTTCTTTCCTTGGTGCAGATGATGTTGGCTAGGCTGGGCTATGTGCCGGGGCAATATAATCCCAACTTTTGGATTCTTCTTCATGGGATTTACATTGCATGGTGATTGGTTGGGTTCGATGAGCCAACAATTGGCTAGGTACAAGCCAATTGCCGAAAGGCAAAAGAGAGGGGTTATTTTATCTGTGACATGCCTCCTACTCAGAAGTCCTGGAGGAACAGGTGGTGCTTGGCCTATGGTGATTGGGAGTGTCCCTAAGGGAAGATCGTTGCCAAACACATTCCTACCCACTTCCAGTCTATAGTTTCTTGGTCCCATCCTTCAAGACTAATTGCAATTTTGTCGTGTTCACTCTTGGTTCTCCATTGTTGCTTCTGCAAGTTTAAATGGCTGAGTAGTATATAACCTTTGCTGCACGTTCGGTGAAGTGGGGACCAATCGCCAAGGAGCAAGAAGAGGAAGTTGAGAAGGTGAGGTCAATATTGTCTGAGACCAAGCATGAGTACCGAAACTTAGTCACTCAGAAGAACCTGTTTGAGTCCGGACTGTTGCAAGGAAGTAAGTACCTAGGTCACCTTCGTTGTTTGTCTTCTGATTCCTTTCGTAAATGTGACTAAGTTAGCTTTTGATGTGCAGTGGCAGGTGTTATAAAGGGAAGCACGAAGGTTGTGGTGGATATTGATGAGGTCGAGATGCAGAGGTGGCTAAGGGAGTCTCGGGCCAAGAATTCGGAGAAGGGGGGAGCCAGCAAGCGACTGAGAAGCGCCCCAGGGGTGATGATGAGGGACTGGTTGCCGACGTACTAGGGAAGAGGAAGGCGTTAGAGGAAGCTCACTAGAGTGTGATGGGGGCAGGGCCTAGGCTTCCTCCCGCTATTCTGCAAGCGCCGCCGAAGCTCCCCTTTGGTGTAGAGGATGTTTTGGCTGAAGGGGTAGAGAAGATAGACTTCAGCAATCTGCGTCGGCAGAAGGAGGTGAACCTAGCCATGCATCGGTAGGAGGTACCATTGGTGAACGTCTTCCTAGAAGGCGTGAAGAGTGACCCCAAGGCTCTGGGGAGGACGCAAGCCTCCAACTTTGCAGATCGAGCCCAGAAGACGATTCTCACGTCTACTAATGTAAGTGATATCTGTTTATGAATTTGTTCTTATCATTCTAGTTTGCTCTGACTGATGATGCTTTGTGTTGTAGGCCTTTGGCGAGATGTATGTCAACATGGCTAAGGCAGATAAGGAGATTCAGAGGCTGAAAAAGCGCAATCAGCTGGCTAAGAGCAAGATGGCGGAGGCGCAGGAAGCCATCCAAGAGAGGAACACTTTGCTGTTGCATAAGGCGGAACTAGCCGAAGAGGTTGAAGAGCTGAAACGGTTGAAGGCCAGGGAGATAGCTGATGCCCGTGCCGAAGCGATCGAGTCATTCCGATCGTCAGAGGAGCCGAGGAGTTACATCATGGACTGGTTGGTGGATGAGCAGCTTCGCTGGGAGGAGAAACTGGCGAGATTCAACCCTTCGGTTAAGATTAACTTTGATACCAGTGGCCAGTCTCCTACACCTAGTCCAACTACCGATGCCACTGCCATCGCGCCAGAGTTAGAGCCGGCCACCGCGAATGCCGCTTCTGCCTAGACTTGAAGGCGTTGCCTTCCTTATGTACCTTAGTTAATTTTCGGGACTTGATGTTTGTTTTTGCTTTGTATGAACATTTTGCCTTCCTTGGGGCAAGAGTATGTCGATTTGCTATGATATTAAACTTGTTGTCATTTGATATCGGTTGTGCTAAGCAAAATGATAATCATGTGATTGGTAAGAATTAGCCAATGTCAGACATTTCATTAGATAAGTGCCGAGAGGCAAAAGGTACAAGAGATGGTCGAGTCAAGGCTCGATACCAAAGTTTAAGAAAACATATTGTCCTAGGGTCTAGGTGTATTTACTTAAAGTAGTACTTGAGGTGATCAGCGTTCCAAGGATGGGGCAAGGTCTTGCCCTTGGGATCACGAAGCTGGTAAGTGCCGGGACGACAGACTTTGGTAATCTCGTAGGGACCTTCCCACGTAGGACCCAAGGTACCTTCGGTAGGGTTTTTGGTGGCCAAGGAAACTTTGCGCATTACCCAGTCCACAGTGTGGGCTTGGTCCTCAGGGTGCATGAAGATCTGTTTGTACCCAGAATAGGCATCCATGAAGCTAGGAAGGGCATGGCTTGCCGTGGCGTCCACTAGTTGGTCAATTCTAGGTAGAGGGAAGCTATCCTTCGGACAAGCCCGATTGAGGTTGGTGTAGTCCACACACATGCGCCAGCCTTTTTTCGGTTTGCGGACCATCACTACATTAGCTAGCCAGGTGGGATAGTCCACCTCCTTGATGAATCCAATGCTGCTCAGCTTGTCCACTTCCGCCTTCATGGCTTCGTACCTCTCTAGGTCGTAGCCGCGACGCTTCTGCCGTACGGGTCTGATGGCATGATTGATGCTGAGCCGATGAGAAATGACATCAGGTGATATGTCAGGCATGTCGTTGTAGGACCGGGCAAAGACCTCGAAGTTTAGGCTTAGGAAAGCTATGAGGTCAGAGCGAAGCTCATGTGAGAGAGAGGTGCCGATCCGAACCTACCGGTCCGGGATGTCATCATGGAGGCTAACAAGCTCTAGATCTTCCACAGGTTCGGCCTGTTGAGTGACGAATTCCTCCCTAGGGTCCTTAGGTCGTTCAATTCCGGCTTGAGCGTTAGCTGGGGCCTTGGTTACCTTAAGGGCTTGATCTTTGGTTTGGCAACTGGTGGATTTGACTGCCGAAGCATAATAGCTTCGAGCGCCCAGTTGGTCGCCGTGCACCGTGCCTGTGCCATGGGGGGTGGGGAACTTCAGTAGTAGCATATGTGTGGAGATGAATACCTTCATTTGTGCTAAGGGTGGGCTGCCGAGGATGACATTATAGGCTGTGGGACAATCCACGATAAGGAAGGGAGTAGTGATGGTTGCTCGCTGGGGTGCTGAACCAATAAATATAGGGAGATGGATGATGCCGATGGGCTGAACTACATCGCCAGAGAAGCTCACAAGGTGTGTGAAGCTTTGGTCGAGCAAGTGAGCGGGGACCTGGAGTTCGTTGAAGGCATCATCAAACATTACACTGACCGAGCTGCCAGTGTCCACCAGGATACGACCAACGTCGAAGTTAGAGATATCTGCCCGGATAATGAGTGGGTCATCATGTGGGAGAATGACACCACGTTCTTCCTCCTCACTGAAGGTGATAGGGGCCCAGCCAGCCTTGGAAGCCTCCGGCATGCGCTCATGCTCAGTGCTGAAGACCTGATGGGCGTAGGAGGATCAGACATAGTGCTTGATAGAATTATTGGATGTCCCAACCAGGGTGGGGGCACCGTTGATAGTGGAGATCATGTTGATCTGTCGTTGGTGAGGGTTAGGTGAGGGTGGGAGATTATGCACATATTTGTCCAATTTCCCCTCACAGATGAGTCATTCAATGATGTTGCGTAAGGTAATACAAGATTCAGTGTTATGGCTACTAAACTGATGGAAACGGCAGAAGACGCCTGTGTGTGGCATATGCTTGTTGGTTGGTCTCCAGGGGGGAGGCTTGGGTATGATTAGTGCCTCCTGCACTAGGACATTCTCGTAGGTGGTGTTGAGGGTGGTGAAGACCTTAAACCTAGGCTTGGGGGTGAAGGGGAGTGGAGCCCAATCACTTGTCCTTGGGGGGTTGCCTCCGCTGGATTGGTGATGGTTGCCATGTCTACCATACTTGCTACTACTGAAAGTATGCTGGTAGCTATCCTTCCTTTTTGAGTGCGGTACACCTTGGTTATCTTGGGTGGGAGCAGAATACTGAGGTGGGATTGGGTTGGATACCGAAGTAAGTGGGGGATTACCAGAAGCGCCATGTGCCGAGGTGGCTGGGCCATGCTTGGAATTAAAGTACTCAGCCTTTGCATGGATAGCAGCCTGCTTCATCAGTTCGGCGTAAGTGTTCCATTGGTTGTTGTGGACCATGTAACGGAAGTTGGACTTGCGGAGGCCACTCTTGAAAGAGCCGAAGGCAGCCAGATCATCGGTATCTGGGCAACGAGAGTACTCATGGCTGAAGCGGGCTGCATACTCCCGAAGGGGTTCGTCCGCTGAGTATAGGCGATCAGTCTGGATCATGAAATGGTCCAGGAAGGTCTGCTTCAGACTATCAAAGGAGTTGATGATCCGGGGTTTCAACCAGTAAAACCAATTCAGAGCTGCTCCACTAAGGGTGGAAGGGAAGAGGAGGCACATGCCTTCGTCACTGAGGCCCTTGCAACCGAGGGCAGACTGGAAGGAGTGGATATGGGTGAGAGGATCCTCTATGCCAGTGTAGAAGGCGATGCAAAGCGGCTGAATGTCTTTCTCCTGGTGGTAGTTAAGGATACGTTTGGTAAAGGGCCCAGGGCATGGTTTCTCCCAGAGGGGCTGGTGGCTACGATGCTGCTCGCTCTCCAAGCATCGGACCTTCTCAAAGAGGAGGTGCATGGCCAGGTAAGCATGTGCAAGAGCGTTAGGTGTCGAAGGCCTGTAGGGTTGGGTAGGTGGGGTTGGATAGTCTTCCCATTCCTTGAAGTCTTCGGAACAGTGGGTCTCCCATCCTCAGGGTTATAAAGTTCCCAATCGTCTGAGTCTCCAACCTCTTCCGTCGTGGCTGCATGGGTGGGCTTTGGCAGGGGCCTAAATTGAGTTACCTTTGAGTTTTGGAGGTCTACATTAATTTGGATTGGGTCTGGTTGACGCTCAGAGATACGGTGCCTACAGTCCCTATATACTTTAGCTGGGGCGTTGGGTTGGCCTTTTGGCAGGGGAACATGGAGAAATTTCGACTTGGTTACTTCTGGGTGGAGGTGACCCTTGCCTTTGTCAGGCTTATTTTGTATGGGAGCGCTATGACGGGAGGTAAGTGGATGGTTCAATTGGGTGTGCCCAATGTCCTGAGTGTGGTCCTGTTGGGTGAATTGGTGGCCTTTGCCTTCCGGACTGCGTTTCAGAGCACCTAGGCCATACTCTTGAAGCTTGACACAACTTCTAGCTTGCCAACTTGGGGGACTAGGAACTGCCCCACGATTCCTATTGAATGGAGAATGCTCGGTCACGATTATGCAAAATCTTACAAGTTCCCAACCCAGAAGTTACTTATTGACTGCGAACTCGGGGGACTACTGTTTACACCATAATCAACCAAGCATATCTATCACCAAAGCGATTAGCACCAAAGTAGACACGCCTTCTTCCCTGCCAAAGGAAGACACCATTCCAAGGCGACCAACACCTGCTGAAGGTCCCAACTGCCGAACTTATCCTCCAAGGACACGTGTCACCACCACAGCAACTTGCACAAAGTCCCACATCGGAACTTTGTACAAGCCTCCCATTTTCACCTCCCTATAAATAGGGAACAGTACCCAAGATGAAAGAGGTAGCTAATTTCTCATATTTACAGTTACTCTGCCAAAATTACCACTCTTAGCTAACTTAAGCATCGGAGAGCCTTCGGCCGGCACCACACCGGTGTCCGAAGCTTAGCAACTGCTTCTCCTACTTTGTTTCTACAGGTCACTCAATTACTGAAGGACCTAGCCTTCTCCCCTGCTGAAGACAATCCCATTCTCTCTAAGTTGACCTCCCTAAAAGAGCATCAACAAATTGAATAGATATAGACTATCCTCTGTTTTCCAATTTCTATATATGCAAATATTTATCTAAGGAAGACTATCCATGGTTAGTCAACTTAAAGGGTTAAGCAAGATAAAGTCCATAAGCAACGTGAATCTTATTAGGTTTCATAAATATAACATTAAAACTGAAAATGAGGACGGCGAAACCTATGGTGCATCCGAAGCTGGTACAAGATAAATAATGTTGGAAACTATTTGAGGCACATTATCTGTATCGGGAATTTACAGAACTAATAAACAAAGGTCTTCTGTCTGCTCAAACAATGAAAAAAAAGGCTTTCTGAAAAACTATAAAAATGCTGCTTCTAAGAATGCAGCATCGAGGAATCCTTATGTGAAACGTTTCTTACTTGCATATTATGGACCAACTATATAAATGAGTTTAAAGAGACTGGTCAGTGTAAGAATGCTCACAATCCTATAATATATGCACCAGGTAGTCCATGGTGTCAACTTTTTGTACCTGAAAGTAAGGATACATATGTTATTATTTTGTTCTTTCTCAAGTGAACAAAGGAAACATAAAGCAGAACAAGCAAACCGAATTCAGGACTTATCAGACAACAGTATCTTGAGCCTACACAAGATAGCGTAGAAATAGTGACATCAGTCATCGGATGAACCACATCAGCAAGGACAACTAAATGTGAAGGCCATACCCATGAGTATTGAAACATTGTGATCAAAGTGCTTCCACCTATATATCAAACTTAGCCTCTACTATTTAACAGTAAAGTGGTGTTAATTCCACCCCTATAACAGTTATTTTATAACAAATTTGTCCCTATCTAAAATTACCATAGAGGATAATTCTTACAACCCTAAAAATTTGAAATTAACAAAAAAATTGGGGACGTCCAGGCCTTCCCAGGCCATGGCGGCATTGCCATGGAGAATGGTGTAAACATCATTCGCTCTTTTGATTGTAATAGTGATTTCTGAGTGCCAACCACCAAATCCAGAATTAAGCATTCATTTTAACCATTTATTTAGAAACTTTGAATGATCAAGCGGTCTGAGTGTAATAATGATTTTTCTACCCTATACAGAGTATATTCGTCTTATATATGGGTGTGAAAAGTTATAATATTTAAATATAAGAAAAAAGTGTGGTGTGCCACTTATAGCATTTCAATATCTTAAAATGGGAAAAACTGTGGCCTTGCTGCTACGGCTATTGCAGCAAGGCCATGGGGCTGCCATGATTAAAGAAGTAAGGTAATGCGAACTGGCCATGGTAGCTACCAAATATTTTTACTTTTATAGGGTGAGGGTTAGGGTTAGAGGGTTATGGGAAAAGGAAGGAGGTATGGACGGTTTGGGAGAACTGGTGGGAAGGAAGACTAGATTACAGATAATTTTTAAATTCAAAATAAAAGAATTTGTGGGGTGGGCAATTTCATCACTCTTAGCAGCTATTAGTTCATAGCCATGCTTCAGGAATAATCCTTAAAATTACTCAAAGAAATAGAATCCTTTAAGCTGCAGCCATTCAGAGTGAACCTAAAGGAAAAGAAAAGCTAGAACAACTTGCTAACGTCAGACTTATATAAGTTAGTTTGTTTGGGAAGCTCAGTTAATGTTTATCCAAGCTATCTAAATTCTGAAAAGTAAGAGGGTTGAAAACTTACAAAGAACTATATCATTCCCTCTCGTGTGACTTAGATAAGCTGTTCCATCAAGAGATGACTGTGTTTAAAAAATCATAATGAACTAGCTACACGAAGAACAAATATTAAATCCACTCACTCCAATCAATTCTAGATCAACCAATGCCTCAAATGTATCACATCATATATTTATTTCTAGTATAATACTTTTCTTTGGCAGGTTCTACCATCGTGTTAGATATAAATGGCATACCATGGTCTGCAGGTAGAACTGACATCAAATAATTGGCCATTATGTTGGCCTCAAGCAGAAAATCATCATTTTACTAATTTTCCTGGATTTACTGTTTGAACGAAAGTCAATATGGTTTATCGAATTTTCAGGCTAACTCATGATCACTGCCTGGTTGTTACCCAAGAATGTATGGGCTAGTTTGGGATCTACTGACTGAGACTATTGAAGGGTGATTGTGAGACTATGCGCATTGACAAAAGCACATCTCAGATAATATAGGTCATTAATGTAATAGTCCAGTAAAAATGAGACTGTCGAAGCTCTCCCATCGAAAACAAAATCAAACACTGCATAGGACTAAAATTATTCCAGCTGGGTCTGTAGTCCCGTGTGACAAACTTGACCAAAAACAGTTCTTGTGTGTTGTGTAGCCATTACATTGTCAGGTTCCAAGAAGTCAGATTGTTTCTGGCTTTAATTTTGCCTTAATGTAGTTCATTTTGGACTTCTTTCTTAAAGAAAATGATGATAGCTATCATGGTGGGAAAAATAAAGAAGACAATAAATAGTTGTAACTTGTAAGAAAACAGCAAAAGAACAACCAGAATTGTGGCATCAATAGGAATGATAATAGAGAGTTATCCTTTGACTATAATACAAGTTGTATGTGTCAACTTACCTCTGGGAGAGTGGAAGAAGCGTCCCCGAAATGCTTCTAAACTTTCACACATAGAACTAGCATTGACACTTAGCCGGCTCTTCATTTCAGATAAATCAACCCCTTTGTCCAAAAGATGTTGTTGCTTAAAGCTAGAGAACCTTCCACTGGCTTCTCTCTGCAGGTTTGTGAAGCAAGGTGCAATGTTGTTCCAACCCTCCCCTGCAATGTTTTTGGAGAAAAGAAGACCTCTAGATTGACCAAACCCCAGTGCACCACTTCTTGCTGCCATAGCAGCTGGACCCAAAAAAAAACAAAAAACAAAAGGAAAAAAAAGCTAAATCTGGATGGGCACTGAAGACTACAACTTTGAATTTCACCAGGAAAATGAAAACATCCATATCAATAAAGAAAGAGACGTATGTGGTAAGCAACAAATACAACAAGCAGCACCAATGAAATGGTTCTCACATAAAGAGGCAAAATTACAAAATTAATAATTACCATTATAAGGAACTTGAAGGAGCCAATTTGCAGGAAGACCAATGCCAGCACCAAGCAGAGTGAAACCAACACTAAATCCAACACCACATCCAGCTCCAACATAACCAATCACCTCAGGCCCAAAACCAGGACCCCATCCAATACCACAACCAATTCCTACTCCCATTCCCCAAAATGCTCCAGATGTTGGGTGCACTGGGTTCCATCTTTCATACCTCCTGAACAGTCCTTTTATTATCATTATAGCACCTCAAAATCACTGATGAGTATGGAAATTATTGATAAATTTGGTGGGTATTTCGGAGATTTTGTTTTTTTATTTAATTTCTGGGTATTTATGGGTATTTGATCTTCTAGAGAGAGTGAGCTGTGAGATAGGCGGAGGCTCTGAGAGAAGAAGAAAGGCACAGTACTCACTTCGAAACCAGGTTAGAATCGTTAGACCCATTAAGCAAAAACTAAAAGAATATACTGTCCACTTTTCTTTCTTGATCCTAATACTTAAATCATTAACCTCTTAAGTTTTATTATTGTATAAAAAGACAAAAAGGTCATCCAACTTAAAACTTGACCCTAGTACATCTGTACACATCCCACCAAAAAACATGAACTCCTCTACATCCTACCGAGTTTTTATCAAAAATAGCCAAAATTTACCCTTCACTTTCAAAAATGTCAGTTTTTATAAAATCTTTCAAATATAGCCAAAAACTCACCTAAATAGATACAAATGCTCTTAAAAATTAAAACCCACATAAACTTAAAAAGTTCCAATATATTTTGAGTCCTAGTTATTGATATATACTTGGTATCTGACTAAAGATCGAGACTTTGAAGAAAATTGATGCCTGAACTCGTAGGTGCCCAAGAAAACCATTGTCTCACAGGTGCCCATCCTCTCTCATTGAGTCAAGTCCCACGTTGGCCAAATAAGAAAAACATAGAAACTCATTTGCTAAGCAAAGTATTGCTAAAAAAAACAATATTGCTGAGTATGTGGCACTTAAATGGCATTGGCTATAGATTAAGATCTTTAGAAAACCATTGCGATAAAAGAAAGCTCATGTACAAACGAGATTCTGAAAGAAAGCTCATGTGCAAACCAGCTATAGATTAAAATATTCATAAAACCATTGGATTAAAAGGCGTTGGCTTTGCATGGACCATGGCTACTATAATTCATGCTTTTCCCTTTTCCAATAATCAATTCAAAGACTTTATCCTTTGTATGTTGAGTTAACCCACTTCCCATCGTAGTTAATCAAAATTGTCAAACTAGACATTATCTTGAAACGTAAACCAACATAATAAATAATACAATACACATTGAGAAAACAATGTTCAGACCCTATATATACTTCTGTCTGCATAGCAAATATATATATGATTTATATTTTGTTGTTAGAATAGCAAATCAGTAATCATGTGCAAATCAGAATGTCAAGGTTGTGTGAGCTCTCCTCTTCTTCTCCTTAGGATGTGTCACTATGGGTAAAAGTGTGGAGGAAATGGATGGTGTTAGGGCTTTTTCTACAATAGTACTCCTAGAAATCCTACCTATCTAAGGTACAGCTATAATTATTACAAAAATAGGATTCTTCACAATTCTCACAAAACATATTAAAACAAACAATTTAATATAAAGATAACATCAAGTAAATAGGAAAAAGAGGTATAAAATGTATATAAAACATAATTCTATCAAATACCCCAAAACCTATCTTTTGCTAGTCCTCGAGTAAAACTAAAAATTAAAACAATTAAAAACAAACAAACTAAACTAAACCACTTTCACAGGTAATCTTGATGGCATTGAGCATGTGCCACAAGACTTTAAACCTCTAGGTGTCCCTAGTAGGAGGAGTTGTGTCTCCTGAGGGTATACCAGTCACGATACCCACAAACGCTCCTTGCAAAACAATTCGTTAAAGCAATACTTCCAACAAACTAATAATAACCAATGAATGCTAATCACAATTCCAAAACTAAAGTTAAGCCACTACAAATAAAATGAACCATAGTGTAAAGTGTAACGACAATACTCCAAGCATTCTAACTTAAAGATGATTACACTCACTGTGTGTACAAATTTGCCTTGACTCTAGGCCTCACTGGATAATACTCAATTTTCACACAAAACCTAGGGTTACACTCTTACCCTACATATGTGAATGAAGTTAGGCAAAGAAATCAACACATAAGACACATATGCATCCAAAATGAATAAAAGCAATTTATTGAAATAGATCTGATGGAAAGGAATTCAAATAGTAAAAACCAGACAAAGTACATACCTCCACTTCCGAGCAAGACGTCCCCAAAGATCCGTTAGCTCTTTACTATGGTTGTA
The DNA here is from genome assembly GCA_020521455.1 of Prunus kanzakura. NCBI lineage: Eukaryota > Viridiplantae > Streptophyta > Magnoliopsida > Rosales > Rosaceae > Prunus > Prunus kanzakura. The sequence goes on along the minus strand of BPUM01000911.1, from coordinate 233,293 downwards.
ATGTGAGGTTTGATTATGGGTTATGAAATAAATGATAGGTAACATGAGACATACCAAGGCATTTACCTTGTTATATGGTTTGACTCTTCAAATTTTCTTCACAAAGGCGTCCATGATTTTTTGAATGCTTCTTTTTTTTTTTCTTTTTCTTTTTGTGTTCCTTTTTTATTATCTCTTTTTTTTTTCTTTTCAAATATGAACTTTAAGCAGATATTTCCTCAGTACACGACACCTCTTTTGTTGATGTAGAGCTCAACCTCCTTCCTTGTTCACTTACCATGACATCTCCCAAGTTATAGGGTGTGGCTAAAAATAGGGTGAAAAAGGTAAGGAATAATGTGAGCGATGAAAGAAAAGGCTAAGTGTTTGGCTTCAAAGGGTTGATGGCACACACAAGGGGTAGGACATGAGGATTATTTAGTGGTTAGAACATGCATAACCTAACGTCATCTCTCAAGGTCCATCCAATTCAAAAGTGAAAGAATAAGATGATTTCTAGAAAAGAAAGATTAGTTCTTAGTATTCAATTCAAAAGCCTAATTGAGATCATTCTACATAAGAAAGAAACAAAATAGTGAATAAGAATAATCCCAAATGCTCTCTCAATGAATGGCAATTTGACCCAAGCATCTCACAAGGGTAGTCTCCACTATTTCTCCACAATCATCCAAGTATAGCTACCTTCTCCACCAAAATACTTGAAGCATGACAATGTGAAGTTCTAAAATTATGATGCATAAACCTTCATGGCAAATATTTAGTAAAATAATAATGGTTAAGCATTACATATACATCACCATTAGTAAGAGAAAGTAATACTTTAACACAAAAATCGAGAATTTGAAAATTCCATAAGTTTTGTTCAGTTTTGACAAATGTTTAGTTATCGGTTCATAACTTGAAAATTACCTAACAAATTTTAACAAGCCTTATATGCTTAGAAACTAGACCCAAAAAAAAACCCAGAACTTTCATTCAGATCAGAATTCAAAAATCAGCTCGGCAAAATTTGAAAATTTGCCTGTAATATAGACCTTGTACAGAACACGTAGGCTTGTGACCTCTATGCATTAAAATAGCTCTATTTTCCAAACTAAAAACCAAATTTGAATGTTCTTTATAAGGTTGGATTCAACATGAAAAATTGAAGAAGGCATCATGGGCCAACTCTTCAAATTGATTCCAAACTCGTCCAGTTTATTGCAAAAGTAAACTTGTAGTAGAACAAACTCGAAACGAAAACAAAAACAAGTTTCCCACCCCCAAACCTAAACTAAACATGTTCCTCAATGTTTAAAGTATATGCATGTAACAAGTAATAAAGGCATAAAGGGACGGTAAATAAAGAAATGAAAATGAAAAAGAAAGGAACAAATGTACCTTGTTGGGTTGTCTCCCAACAAGCACTTGGTTTAGAGTCATCAGCCATACTTTTTGAAGATGATCACTATGGAGAGTAGATGTCTCCTTCCTTAGTTTTCAGCTACTTATGTTGCTTTTATGCATCCAAGTCTACAACATTTTTTATGGGCCTACCATTTCGGAGTGTAATTGCCTTCGCATGCTCTCGATTTTTTGGTTAACCTCAGATTGGCTAGCAAAACTCCTCTTTCTCTTACTTTATGTGCATTAGCCAATCGACCCATTTGAACTTCTAAATTTCAGATGGAGGCGGCTTGATTTTCTAAGGTCGTTTCCTTCTTACTTGTGACTTGATTGGTATTTGTGGCGAGTTGTGCGATTATGTCTTCCAAGTTATTTTTCTTCTCTTGTGGTTGAAAGCTCGGTGGCGGTCTTTATATGTTCTGATTATTTCCCCATGAAAAATTGGGGCGCCTTTGCCATCCTGAATTGTACTTATTCGAATGTGGATTATTTTGCGAACAATTGAAATTCGAAACTTGGTTGACACTCTCTATAGTGGCAGCAACGAAGGGATTTCCTTCGCCACATTCTCCTGTCTGATGGGTTTCTAAACACAATTCACACCAGCCCAACAAAAGATTGTATAGAATTAACATTAGAATTTAAAGTACTAAGTTGTCAAGAAGGAAGAGATAATTAAGCGCTCATCGGAGAATTTTATGTCGAGCTCATGCATTCCAACTTTCTTTGTCGTGTGCCATTTTGTTCGCCATTGTGAACTGTTGGTGGCGATTTCCTCTAATAGCTCATAGTCTTTAGTTTGTGTTTTCCCATTAGAGCTCATCTAGCTACAGTGTCGATTATAGATCGGTTGGTAGGATTCAATCCATTGTAGAAAGATTGCACTCGCACCCAAATCGGTAGCGCATTTTTGGGGCACATTCTCACTAAGTCTTTGTGATCTTTGCGGGAGGAAAATATTTAGCTAGAAATTTCTTTGGCATGTGATCTTTGAGAAAGAAGCCTTGCCTTTGCTTTATCCATGAGTGAGAATGGAAAAAGCCGTAGGCAGATTGCATCGTTGGAACCTCCATTAATCTTCAAGATGTCACATACTTCCAAAAAGTGGTGATTTGATTATTCGGATCTTCATGAGCAAGACCATGAAAGGTAATTTTGAAGCATGGATATCACTCCGATTTGAGCTTGAAGGTGTTGGCTTGGATATTGAGGTGGTGAATGGATGGCGTAATGGAAGCGGACGGTGCGAGGTGCGGCCACGATGAGTGGCTTTGGTCCCAACACTTCCTCCTCCATTACTAATACAAGCAAAAACATATTTCTCAATGTAAACAACCAAACTATCACTCAATCATTGATTCCCCATTTTGTTACGCAATGGTGTTTTCACAATATTCATAACAGAAAATATTCTCTCAACCGAAATGGGTAAAACCAAAGTCAATGTAAAAAGCAAATAAACATAGTTGTATATTCTACTCTTCCATGAGTTTACCAATTTTTCTACAAGATCACTAATTTCTTTTACTAGTTGAGTCTTATTTGCATTGTAGGCACTGTAAAAAGAAAGAGTACATTAGTTTATTAAGTAAAAATGGATTTAAAAGAGACTGAAAATACATGTAAATACCTGAATTCTGTTATGCAAATGGAATCCCAACTGGGCAGCAATTGTTTGATGCACTAATGCTTAGCCCAAAGTACTTGGGTGCTCTTATATCCTAGCTGTGAGCAAATTTCCGCATGGGGAATATTCGTGTATAAATTCTTTGCCCTTCGAGCTTTCTTCTCTCTCTTCTTCCTTGATCTCAGTGAAAAAGGTTAGAGTAAATAGACCAAACCCGGGGGGTGTTGGGCAAAGGCCCTCCAATGCCTAAGTTAGTTAAATGTTCTTGAGAAAGATACTGAGATAACATAAAGGATGGAGGTCTTCTCTCACAGGGAGAGCCGGGTGGCCGGAGCCATGTGTGTGGGTGGCCAAAGCCATGAGGAAGAGAGAGCCAAGAGTGGCGTGAAAGAAAGAGAGCCTTGGCTAGGGTTTTAGAATTGAATTTAGAATTTAGAATTATATCTTGTGTGTTGTGTAGCCATATATTTATAGACTCCTTGTAGGCTAGGGTTTGAAGAATAATCCTTATTTAGTTAGGATTATTCTTACCCATAAATAGGAGATTGGAATTAATCAAGGAGATTTTATGGAAATCTCATCCTTGATTTAGGGAGATATTCACATCTTAAATCAAAGATAATTTTCCTAATTAAATAGGATTTAATTAGGGTAATCAGTTGACCTAAGGAATATTCCTCTTCCACGTGTCGTCCATCTATTGGTTGCCGAAATATGTGTTCCCACAAATGCCCCCAGCTTCTGTATGGCGCTTATGTGGCATGAAGGAGATGAGAAATATTTATCGGGCTTTCCAACTACATTTGGGCTTCCTTCTTAAGGTTGGGCTCCTAACAGAATGAGGCTTTTGAGATTCATTCTTGGTGTAGGGGCCAATCACGGGATTGGTCGAGCAACTATGTTGTGTTTAGGTCAGTTTGGATCGGGTAGCTGTTGAGTTGGTCGACTGGTGCAATGTCTTGATAAGGTATGTCTCTAACTACTGATATGCTTTACTGACATATCCAAAGCTTTGTTATATGTGAGTTCTTGTGACCACCCGACTTATGTCTTCTGCTTGCAGTTTGACAAGATTAGTAAAAGGCTTGATCTCGAACTGGACATGGCCAAAGTTGGCCATGAAATAAAAGCAAGAAGGTGGTCTACCTCCACCTATAGATGTTGAAAGATGGAAACATCATGGTCTCGACTCGGATTATCAGCTCGATGAAAGGAAGGAGTCCTCGATCAGCACGTCTGGAAAGAGGAAACATGTTCCCCATTAGTGATGGAATGGTTGAGATGCTTCTTCCGGAGGAGTCTTCTGCTTAAGGTAAGTAAGATATTGTCATGAACACAGATATAGCCAAGAAGCAGGTAGATGGTGAGATGGTGGCTGATGAGCCTGCAGTCGAGAAGGATGAAGCCAATGAAGGCGCAGCTGATAAGGCAGAGGCTAATATTATGGAGCAGGTAGCCAAAGTTGATGAGCACTTGGCCGAAGTTGATGAGTAGGTGGCTGCATCTGATGAGCAGGTGGTCGGTAAGACAGGAGCCGAAGAGAAATGAGGTTGATGAGACTAGAGCTGAGGAGGACATCAACAAGGGGGAGTCTATAGTTGAAGTCTCAAGGTAGATGAAGATTTTTTCTTCTTGTTGAGGCCCAAAAAAATCATGAGAAGCCCAAAGACATTTAAAGCCCAATATAACATATAATATTGGTCATGCGTTAATCAAAGCTATATTTTGGGAATTAATTCATTAAATAAATAATAGTGTCCATGCCATGCGAAGCCAATAATACATTTTTCATATGTCAATCACCTATCAAGCTCATATGAACCCAAGTCATGTTGTTTACGGGGCTTGCACGAGGGATTGTGGTGTGGAAGGTTACGGAGGTCCACAAGGCCCATAGAAGCTCTTGGATAATGGAGACTTTGGGATAGCTACTTGGGAGTACCAAAGTCCAAGCCCATTACTTAGAATTCTCCAATGTGAGTGAGCAAATGAGATATTTTTCAAGCACTTCCTTTTACCCTCAGGAAATAGTCATTTTCCAAATGCCTAGCTCTACCCGCTGGAAATAAGAATGTCCTAATGCCTATTACCCGCTGGAAACAAGCCAATTCCAACACTCCTTTTTACCCATAGGAAGTAGTCATTTTCCAATGCATAGCTTTACTTGCTGGAAAATAGCATGCCCCAGTGCTCCCTTTTAACCATTGGAAATAAGCTGGTTCCAGCACCTTCCTTTACCTATTGGAAATAAAGGAAAACCCTCACCCTCTATAAATTGGGAGGTATTTGCTGGGCAAAATCAACCTCTCTTGGTTGCTGCAAGCTTCTCAGCAACAATGAGAACTCATCTTCCTTTCTCCCTTCGGCTGCTGCAAGCATTCCAACGACCATCCCAGCCATCTACCTCCATCCTTTGGCTACTGCAAGCATCCCAGCAGCCATCGACAAACATCTCTTGGTTGCTTAAGCACCCTAGCAACCATCAAGCCACTTTCCTTCTTCCCTTCGGCTTCTACAAGCATTCTTGCGACTATCCCAGCCATTCCTCAACCACCACAACCATATCTCCTACTTTCTCACCCTTGAAATCCATCTTCTCTATAAAGCCTCACCAAGCATAACTCCAAGCTTTTCCTTCCTTCCAAGCTATAAATACCATAGCCTTCAAATCTCAAGCTTTTCCTCTCATCCTCCTTCTCTTGAAACTCTTAAATCCATAAAGCCTCACCAAGCATAACTCCAAGCTTTTCCTTCCTTCCATGCCATAAACACCATAGCCTTCAAATCTCAAGCTTTTCCACCCATCCTCCTTCTCTTAAAACTCTTGAATCCATAAAGCCTCACCAAGCATAACTCCAAGCTTGTCCTTCCTTTCAAGCTACAAACACCATAGCTTTCAAATCTCAAGCTTTTCCTCTCATCCTCCTCTTGAAACTCTTAAATCCCCATAGCCATAGCCGCAAACAACAAATTATCAACACCTAAACTCAAGCATATCCAACACCAAGCCAAGCACATGCATTCACATTTGCTAAACTTGTGGGTCTTTAGCTCCCACACTCCAAGCTCTCATGCCAAGCTCACACAATCTCTTATCAACATCATCAAGTTATCTTCAACTCTTCATCAAGCTGCCGGAAACATCAACACCAAACACACAGCCACTGGAAGAAGAACAGAGTACTCCCCTGGGACTTGCTTCTCCCTCGGGATGCTTTGGGCCTAATCCTCGCTAACTCAGAAAAAGGGGCAACGAAGGCTTGATCCACCACTCTATGGCAGTCCGAGAATCAACAAGCCCAAATGAGCCTTCCGACGAAAAAAGACCCTAACACTTCTTTATAGCTTTAAGTATTGGTCTTGGTTGACCACTTCATTTGATTTGTTGAACTTGGGCATGTCGGCTGCTTACTAATATATAGGGTTATTTACTCAAATGGTCCTCAAACTTATACCCGATTCGCATTTTGGTCCCTCAATTAAATTATTCGTTCAAATGGTCCACCAACTCTATATTAATCGGCAAATTGGTCCTACCATTACGCTCCTTCAATATTGCCGTTAATTTTAGGGTTAAAATCGTCAATTTATACTAAAGTATTAATTAATTAATTCAATCCATATAAAATACTATAAAAACCAGAAAACTAAAAAAAACTAAAAACTAAAATGCCCAATAGTAAAAAATAAATAAATAAAAAAATAAACCCACCATAACCCTCCCCACAATCTTTCTTCCTTCCTTTTTTTCAACAATCAAACAGAGCTAAATTCCCAAATTAAACAAACAAAAAAATCAAAAATTAAAATGTTAGTTGAAACCCTTTTAACACCAACACCCTTGCGAGCAATTGGGTACCTGGAGAACATGGCAATGAAGGTGATGGCGGAGGCGAATGAGTAGAGAAGGAAGATGCAGAGGAGTAGATGCTTCTAAGGCCAAAGGCTATTGGCAGTGAGGACAAAGAAAACGTATGGGTTCTGGTATAGTGAGAACTTGGAGGGCTACAATGCAGGTGAGGCTGTGTCTCTTGATTCCATGGCTAGTTTGATGCAATGGTTTGGGATGTCATTTAGGCAAGCATGTCCACATCTAGCACCCTCTTGAGGTATGAAAAAGACAACAACCTTGTCAAAGCCTTTTGAGGTATGAAAAAGACGCATATACCCATCCTACATCTCACTTGTAGCGTTGATTGGACTAAAATTCATAGAAAATGTAATGGTAGGACAAATTCGCCGATTAATATAGAGTTTATGGACTATTTGAACAAATAATTTAATTGAGGAGCCAAAATGAAAATCATATATAAGTTGGAGGACCATTTGAGTAAATAACCCTTAATATTTTTTTAAAAAAAATCCCTAGTGTCCCTGGTTTGTACCCTCCACCAAATTTATCCATCCCCATCCTCCATTGTTGTCACTAAGTTTGCTCAATAATAATGAAATTAACGGATGGGGAGATCATCATTCAAACCCATATATCACCATCACATGAGATGAAGTTTTCAACCAAAAAAAGTTGAGAGAGAGAGAGAGAGAGAGAGATCATCATTCAAACCAATGGCTCCTTCTCTGTATGAGGTAGCAATATCAGGTAATGTTGATTTCTTGAGAACAATTACAGATGATAATGATGCATTAATGAATTATCTTTTTTAGAAAATTCGCCCTAAAGACAACAAATATAGATTTCTTTAAATGCGTCCCAGTTCACCCTTCTGCAATCTGGGTGTCGCTGGCTTTGGAATCTGAGCGGCTAAGGGGATGCCACAAATTATAGGTGGCGGGATGAATGATGTATTAGATCCAACACTTTCTGGAAAGATGATGGTCCATAATTCATGGTTCATGGTTCATGATTCCATATAAGATGATGAGAGCGAGATCTTGCTATTTTGTGTTATTTATTTATTTTTTCATTCTTTCCCCTTTTTTAAATTTTCTTTTCATTTTTCTTACACGTTTTTTGGAGGATGGGGAGGATGGATAAATTTGGTGGAGGAAGGGAGGGCATGAGAGAAGCAGAGTAGAGAACAGACGTGGGGTTACAAATCAAGGACGCTAAGGTCTTTTTTTTTTTTTTTTTTTCACTTTTGTTTTGTTATTTTAAGGATTATTGCAAAGAGAATAAATAAATAAAAATAGAATACACATGGCAATATTCATTAATTGACATGGCATGACACATCAGCTGCCACACAAGATGGTCAGCTAATGTGGTCAATGTTGTATGTCTAAATAGCATTACTCATATATATACAGAGAGCTTCCATTGAGGGACACCCTTGTAAGGCCCACTCCACATTGTATTTCATTAATCCAAACCATCTATTTTTTAGATAATCATTCAAAGATCATCTCTACAAAAAAAATCACTTGAATCCGATATCATTTGACCACTCAATTGAGTTATTGAAATTTTAGTACTTTCTTGAAGTACCGTGTTCAATGATTTTGTAGGACACAATTGGATGTCAACAGTATCCGATTTGTCTCATTTTTTGCAAGGATGATTTATAAATGTAGACTTAAAAATAGATTGGATTGTTGAAAAAAAAAATTTAGAGGACCCTAAAGGGTGTCCCTCAAATAATTTTTTGAGGGATCCCTCAATAGAAGGGACTCTATATATATATATATACAGAAATTCTCTTATGCGGACATCCGGACGTTATTATCATGCGGACGCCATGTATTTTGTACTGCCCCTCCTTGCTTTCCTTGCTATTTATAATAGCATCCGCACGATAATAATGTGCGGACATCCGGATCAGAGAATAACTATATATATATCAAAATTCGTTCAAAGCACATATATAAAATTTTTGGAATAACATTATCACTTCTTCACACAATAATCACTTTCTGAGAGTGAAACATATCACTGTTCACTTGAAATCAAAGCCATTGTGCTTAGGCTTGATTTGTGATCCTAGTGGGTAGTCTCCTATCGAACTACAAGCACGAGTAAAGGATAAATATTGTCTAAAGGACAGTGCAACTTTGTAGGACTCTATCACCCAACCAAGTCGGTATTTTCTATTTATATCTCTTAATTCTACAATTGTATTGAATTTTGGTGTATTAAGTTTGATGATTTGTTAATTTTATATAAATATAAAATTTATTTGTGTTATATATTCTGTTATTTTGTACAACTTCTGATTGTTCTCCAACATATAAAGCTTCCACATGCCAAGTCTAAGCTACAGGGTGCCAACAAAGAGAAACTAGAGTGCTTATCAAGCACTTCAAGCTTGCTAATCTATCTGCTTTCATCGTAACAAGAGGCTAGGTGGCACGGTTTGGCTTGCACACATTTTCTTGTGGCTCTTAAAGCCACGTCCAACTTAGAATAGTGATCCTTTTAATAGATAACAATTTAGATGACAAACCAATAGTTATCTAACACATGTCTTGGCCTTGGCCATCGTGTATGTTTTGTAGAGGTGTTAGATGATAGAGGTATAAGATGTTGGAGATGTCTGGGACCCTATAATCTACTTCATATTCTTAACCTAGTAGGAAAGAATTGTATTGGCTAACAATTTAGTCCAACTAATCAAATGAAGATGAAAGAAAGAAATTGTATTGGCTAACAATTTATATTTGTAGGATGCAAATCAGGGTCGATGTTGATCCCATGTTGGATCACTTGAGAGCATTTCTCTTTTCATTCGCCTTTTCAAGGGCTTCCCTCTCCCGATGGTCGAGCCACTTCAGTTTCGTCGACTCAACCATGACTTTCTAGGCATTTTAGTAAAGAGGTCAAGGACAACCTCACTCAAGAAAGCTTTCCTAAAAGAAAGAAATTCTACCACAAGACACATCTTAGGATTGGTATTTCCATTAACGCGATGCCTCAAAAAGTGCTTACCGCTGAAAAGAGTAAATTAGTCCTGGTACTGCTCGCTACACAAGAAAATCAATAAGTTAAGTAAGGGTCTGGTGATTGTCCTTTCCAGCTTTACCTTCGATTTATGAGTCGTTGCGAGCATTCAGGATCAGTCCCTCTACGCTAAGGCCTGTTTCCCAGAGAAGGTTCATTGATTTGAAATTACACAGGTCATCTCCATAACAAGAGTCAGTAGGAAAGTGAAGGAGTGGCCTTCGTCTTTCTCATAAGTCGAGAGCAAGCAAAGCCAAGGACAATCTCGCGCAAAAGAGTAGCTGGAAACATCCACGCGAGGATATTGAACTTTCAACACCTAATGGAATGCGGGCCAAGGGTGGGCGGAAAACTACCTTAATACAATATATTATATATGTTCTTGGGAATACTGCTTATAACAATGGCGCAATGGTTCCTAAAGTAAAGTATAAAAGTCATTTCGTTCGTTACAGTAGTTGGTATCTCCAAGGGAGTCCAAAGCATGTCACATTAGTGCATCTTGTTCCAGCATAGGCTTTCCAAAGTATAGCATAAAAACCACTTGTTAATTACCAAGTCAAAGGTCAATGGGAAAATGAGAGTTGAGTCTATTGGCTAACTCATAGACCTAAGAACAATAGATACGTACACACTTGATGAATCGAGTTGCTAGATAAAGACTTCCAAGCTCTTGGGTAAAGACTTCAGCACATACAAAATGATCGATCATGTCAAATAAAGTGGGTAGAATATTCAGTTATGCTAAGATACGCTCATATTTTTCATATTATTATTCTTCTCCAATATGGAGGTATTTATATAAGTACAACCCTAAATAAAATAGGAAATATATCTAAATTATAATAGGAAGTAAATCTCTATTACAATAGGATTAAATAATAATTGGTAAGTAACCAAAGTTTCTAATAAAATAAGGAACCCAAATCCTAACTGAGTAAGGACTCGCCAACACTCCCCCTCAAGTTGGGCAAAGATATTTCGCACGCCCGACTTGACAAGCGAGTCACAGAACACCATACTTGAGAAGCACCAATTGTAGAGAAGGTCTTTTCGTCAACCACAAGTGAAACAAGTGACAAACTAAAGCAAAGTTCGCAGCAGAAACACAAGAGCAAACCCTAAAAAATAGGGCACATAGCAGAACACAGAAACCCTGTGAGCACGGTAGCAGATAAGGCAGAACACAGAAACCCTGTGAGCACGGCAGTAGATAAGGCAGAACACAGAAGCCCTGTGAGCACGGCAATAGATAAGGCAGAACACAGAAGCCCTGTGAGCACGGCAGAAGATAAGGCAGATTGCAGAACACAGAAGCCCTGTGAGCACGGTAGCAGATAAGGCAGAACACAGAAGCCCTGTGAGCACGGCAGAAGATAAGGCAGAAACCAAACCCTAAAAAATAGGGAAGGCAAGGCAAACACACCAGCAAAGGCATGAGCAACAATACTGGCACCAACAAGAGCAACAAGGCAGAGACATAACAGGCATCATCAACAGAAATACAAGGCATTGGTAACATCAATTGCGGTAGTAGAGGCAACGGCAACGGCAACAGCAACAGTTCTTCCATATCAACTTTAGCTAATTCACACAGACAACTTCTCTTCACTCCTCCTCTCCCCCTGAAGAGAAGAGGTCGTCGAAGTCAAGAAATAAGCAACATCTTCATGGGAATATGTCAAGCTAATGGGGATACGTCAATAAACATATCCTTTTCACTCCCCCTCCCCCCCTTGAAGAGGAGGGGAGGAGAGCACTTAAATTGCAAGGAGAACGCAAACACAGGTCACAAGAAAACCTAGGCTCTTATACCATGTCAAATAAAGTGGGTAGAATATTCAGTTATGCTAAGATACGCTCATATTTTTCATATTATTATTCTTCTCCAATATGGAGGTATTTATATAAGTACAACCCTAAATAAAATAGGAAATATATCTAAATTATAATAGGAAGTAAATCTCTATTACAATAGGATTAAATAATAATTGGTAAGTAACCAAAGTTTCTAATAAAATAAGGAACCCAAATCCTAACTGAGTAAGGACTCGCCAACAGATCAAAATGCATATCAGTAGCTCCATGGGAATCGGGGTTCAGTAGATCCCTCATGCATCCCTTAAAGTTCGCTTTACTTGGTCGAAAAGATCGCAGTGTCAAGTCTGCTTTTGACAAGCATTCTCTTAGAAAGGATCCAATAATAGCACTTCAGCTGCCATCTATCATATATAAGCTATCCACATTTAGACTGATGTTTCCCTCTATCGATCCCCCCATCAAGCCTTAGATGTTTGCCTCTCATCTAGGTTTTGGTCTTGTTCTTTAGGCGGGATTTATGGCACTCTTCTGTCGTGATTTCTTTCTTATAAAAACAATTCAACATGAGTACATGATGCTAATGGTGGGGTCTAGTCCAGTGGAAAAAGGCATGCATACCAGTGCTCATGCCCGGCCCTGAACAAGGCAATCAGTGCGACCGCCCTAGGCTCATTATTGAGGGGGCCCAAATTTTTTTTAAATATGTGTTATATTAGATTATTATAACTGATATAACTGAGATGGTAATTGCATACCATAATGCAAGTGCAATTGAAAAACATGCAATTAATGTCTCCCGGTTTGGGAATTGCTCATTATGTTGCCAATCTACCCTTTAACTCCTCCCATGTTATCTAAATCCCAAACAAATGGTAAATGACGATTTTGTCTTTGAAGGTTAGTGGGAAATTATAAGTAATTTGCAATTAGCAAACGAAGATAGAATAATTGCGTTTATTAGCTTGCAATTGCATTTATTTATGCAATTATTATCTCCCTGTTTGGCAATTACAGGTTACCTAGAACAAGTTCAGATTTCTTGAAGTTTTTGTATTTTATGCATCATTATGCCAGTCGAAGTTGGTTTCTAAGTTTAGGCAACTACAAATTTATGGATTGGGGTGAATCATGACGTTCTAATTAACAAGAAAAACTGTGTAAATTAGGACCCGAAGTCTTGTAGCACATGTAATGGAATGATAGATTTGGACAGGTTTGCAATTACCAAACAAAGTGTAATTGCATTTGCGAAGTGGTTACCCGCATGCTATGGCCATTTTGCACGTAATTAGTGGCTCTAGTTTGGACATTTATCACATTATTGATCGCCCCACATCCTCATCTGCACTTCCCGTATGTTTCCATTTAACTACTATTCAGAGGAGGCAAAGGAACCGTATTTGGAAGATTAAGAATGAGGCTGGAGTATGGATAGCGGGTGACAAAATGATACAAAATGAGTTTCAAAATTATTTTGTGAACTTGTTTAAGTCCAGTGGCCCCCGAAATTGGAATGGTATCTGTGGGAGCAAATATTTCGTCTCCAATCAGAGCATGCCACGTGGAAAAGAAGATTATCCCTTAAATTAATTAATTAAACCATTTATTGGGATAATTGATTAATCAGGATAATATCTTAATTATATGGTATTATCTCATAATTAATAAAGATAATACCATTAATTGGGATATTATCATAATAAAGGGATATTATCTTATAATTAATGAGATAATATCAATAATTTGGTTATTATCTTATCAAAGGGATAATATCCTAATTATCGGGTATTATCTTATAATTAAACGAGATAATTCAGATATTATCCGACTCGATCTCTACGAAACCCTAGCCCCGAGGCTCCTATAAATAGATGACCTCAGTCATCATTCAAGGTACATCTAAATTCACATCAGAAACCCGAGAAAATACCCGAAGCTCTCTCTCTCTCCCTCTCCACTCTCCACTCTCCATATTTTCCCCACACGGCTCCGGCCACCACACACGGCTCCGGCCGCCCGGTTTACACCATACATAAAACTCCGTACCCTTTGCTTAGCTATTGTTTTCCATACAAACACTCGAACTAACTTAGGCATCGGAGGGCCTTTGGCCAACACCCCCCGGGTGTGGTCTATTTACTCCAATCTGTTTTACAGGAATCGAGAAGGAGGGAGAAGGGAGATCGAAGGTTCAAGGATCTAGAAGCGAATATTCTCCCGAGAGATTATTTGCACAAACATTTGGTGCTTTCATTGAGAGCACGAGTTATACTCAACGCGTGCTCAAGGAATCCGTTCCTCCCATTTTCCAATCAACCGAAGCCTTCCAAACAACCATGGTTGGAAGCAAGCGCACGAGGAGCAAGACCGCCGCGATGGCTCAATCCGTGACGGCCCAAAGCTACTCCTCCCACGATCCCGCGATCGACATGGTGGCACCACCACCTTTAGCCGCCATGAACCCGCAACAAACCACCGCGCCACTTGCCGGACCACCAGCTGGGACCACCGCACTAGCCGTCGTCGTACCATCTCAAGGCCCCGTGGCTGGATCTAGCCACCTTCATAGCACCGCCGTAGAGCATGGTGGAACCTCTCATCAAGGTGGGCTCTCTACCACTGCCGACTTTGGCCCAATCTTGGAGCAACTTCATCCATTCCCTCCATTGCCTCCACGCTCGATCCATGCTCCCGCTCACATCTCTAACGAAGCCCTAGCCCGCGTGCAATTGGGCTCCACACACTTCTCTCCTCCCGATCCACGAAGTCAAGTAGACCTTAATCTGAGGGTTGACCAGCTAACTCAGAGAATGGACGACCAAAACAATTTGATGAGGCAACTCCTCAGCCAAATAAACTTGGCTCAAAACCTTGGCTTGGGACAACAGGGTGAAGAGAGAAGGATGGGCGGACACGCCGACATGCAACTCGATGGGCACCAAGCAGGTAGAGCAGGAGTAAGCAGACAAGGAGATGGACAACAACGTGATCAGCTTGTCGGCATGTTGCAGGCATCTGCGAGTCATGCACAGAGCCGACGAAGTCTCCCATCCAGACAGAATTTGAGGGCCAATGTGCGTGAAAGGTTAGGCCCACAACCTGGCATCCGTGCTCGCCTGGGCCCGCAGGGAAGCGTGCTTGAAAGGTTAGGCTCTCAGGGAGGTCAACCAGATAACCCCCACGATGAGGACCGTGAAGAAAGGCGCTCTGTTGCTCGCTCTCGAAGAACCAATTCTCGCCACCAAGCAGAGAATACCTCGCAAGCACAGTCCACCGACACGCCGCCAAGGCAGCGCAGCCGAGAAGGTCAAACCTTGCAAACCAACGAGGAAGTCAATCAGCGCCGTCCAAATCGCCGAGGTCGCCCACGTGACCGACTAACCATGCGTGTGGAAGACGTTGAGAAGCTTGTAAATAACCGACTTCGAGACTTAAAGATTGGCAGAAATTTCGAAGATACACTACGCATGGAAGTAGACCGAGCAAACTCCTCACCTTTCACTGCTGAAATCGAGCAGGCTACTCCTCCAAAACGATTCTCAACGCCCTCTTTCACATGCTTCAAAGGAGATTCCGATCCCGAAAGCCATCTGAAGCATTTCAAGAGCCTTATGATCCTCTACAAAGCCGAAGATGCGCTAATGTGCAAGGTGTTTGCAATGACTTTGCGAGGAGCAGCTCAGGATTGGTTCCATACCTTGCCCTCCGGGTCGATCAGCAGCTTCAAGGAGCTTGCTTATGTCTTCACCAAAGAGTACACTTCTTACCGGACGATCAAGAAGAACCCTGACCACCTGTTCAACCTGCGCAAGAAGCCCAACGAATCTCTTCGGGATTACATCAAGAGATTCAAAGCAGAAAAGGCTAACATCGTAGGATGCGATGACCGAATCGCGTCTTCTGCATTCAAGAAAGGTCTTCCAGCTGAGCACGACTTGTACCGCGAGCTGACTATCGCTCCCAGCCAGACTCTGGCAGAGGTCTTCGCGACCGCGGAACGCTACGCGCTCTGGGATGACGATCGAATCGCCGCGAAGAAGTCCACCGAGCAGGAAGACCAGCCAACCAAGCGGGCAGGCCAAGGAAGCGACAGGTTTAGCAGCAGGGACAAAGACAAGCGTAGGTCACGCCCACAAGGAGATGCTACGACAAAGGAGAACTACACCAAGTTCTCCATCCCTATACATCAAATTTTAGCCCAAGTGAAGGACAAACCTTGGGTAAAAAGACCGCCACCCTTGAAAGGAGATCCGGATAAGAGGGATACCAGAAAATATTGTGCCTTCCATGCGACGCACGGGCACAATACGAATAATTGCTTTGCTTGGAAAGCGCACCTGGAAGAACTCGTAAGAGAAGGTCACTGCACGGAATTCATTGCGAAGCAGGCCATCCAGCGAATCGAGGACCGCGATGCCGCCAAGGAGCCACCTCAAAAAGTCATAAGGATTAATACAATCCTGGCTGATTCCGAGGAGTCTGGGCTGACCAGCAAGGAAAAGAAGAGGAAGATCAAACAGGCCACTGTCATCTCCCAGATTTCCACTAGTTTCCCACAAGCAGAAGACGATCCCGTGATCGGCTTCCAAAAGAAAGATCTAGTCGGCCTCGATCTGCCACACAACGACGCCCTTGTCATCAGCATTCAAATCGCTCAGGCCATGGTCGATCGAATCCATGCAGACGAGGGCAGCGCAGCCAATATCCTACAATTGGCAGTCATCCAGCAGATGGGCTTAGAGACAAAGATCAACAAATCAGCTAGGTCACTAACCGGCTTCAATGGCGCAACAACGGTTACCGTGGGCATGATAGATCTCGACGTCTACTCCCCACCTATAATCAGCTTGCAAACATTCATGGTCATTGATGAAGTCTCGCCCTACAATGGCATTCTGGGCAGGCCATGGATCAGCAAGATCAACGCCATCACCTCCGCCACACATCAGAAAATCCGCTACCTTATCCCTGGGGGCGGAATCGGTCAGATCAACAGTGATCAAGCAATGGCGAGAAAATGCTCAGCTCAAGGGCTGAAGAAAAGCAAGCAAACACAGTTCCTCCCTGTAAATCAGGCAGATATGAAGGGAGTAGAACAACCAGAGGAGAAGGCAAATCCCGTTCCTGACAGCCGAGCTGACCAGAAAGGAAAGGGAACAGCTACTCCCCAATAGCAATCAAAGAATCAGGACCAAGTCGAGGGAATCCGTCCGGAGGTCTCTCCTGAAGAAGGATGGAAGCCCGAGGAGGACGTCGAGCTAGTACCCCTTGATCCTGACAAGCCAGAGAGAACAGCGCGGATCGGCTCGCGCCTAAGCCAGGAGGAAAAGGCAGAGCTTGCAGCCTTCCTCCAAAACAACAAAGACGTATTCGCATGGTCGCCATCCGACATGCCAGGCATTGATCCCCAGATCATCTGCCATCGCCTACACGTCAACCCAGCAATCAAGCCTGTAGCGCAGAAGAGACGCAACTTTGCCCCCGAGCGGGTTGCCATCATTGAAGCCGAGATCGACAAGCTCCTAGCTGCCGGTTTCATTAAAGAAGTCTCCTACGCAGAATGGCTGGCGAACGTTGTTTTAGTGGCAAAGAAAGATAAAGGCCTGTGGAGAGTGTGCGTTGACTACACCGACCTCAATAAGGCATGCCCTAAAGACAACTTTCCACTGCCAAGAATTGATCAGCTCGTCGATTCAACTTCCGGCAATCAACTACTAAGCTTTATGGACGCCTACTCCGGCTACAATCAAATCATGATGCATGAAGACGACAAGGCAAAGACCTCTTTCATCATCGAAAGAGGTACATACTGCTACAATGTCATGCCCTTTGGGCTGAAGAACGCCGGAGCAACCTACCAAAGGCTAGTAAACAAAGTTTTCAAGGAGCAAATCGGTAAAACTATGGAGGTCTACGTAGACGACATGTTAGTCAAAGCTCCCCAGCGAGCAGACCACATCACAAACCTCGCCGAGGCATTCAGCCTGCTCCGAAAATACAACATGAAGTTGAACCCGAGCAAATGCACATTCGGAGTCTCGTCTGGCCGATTCCTAGGATACTTAGTCACCCAAAGAGGAATTGAGGCACATCCGAATCAAATCAAGGCTATACTCAACATGAAGTCGCCTGCCACAACAAAGGAGATACAAAGTCTAACGGGTAGAGCAGCAGCTCTCAACCGATTCCTCTCGAGATCTACCGACAAGTGCAGGCCATTCTTCAAAGCCTTGAAAAAAGGACACAAGGACAAGTGGGACGACGAGTGCGAAGTAGCTTTTCAAAACTTGAAAACCTACCTCACCACACCTCCCCTACTCTCAAAACCGATACCAGGCGAAGACTTGTACATCTACCTGGCGGTGTCCGACTCAGCCGTCAGCTCAGCTCTCATCCGAGAAGAGCTGGGGGCACAACATCCGGTATTCTACACTTCAAAAGCTCTCCTCGACGCAGAGACTCGCTACCCGAAAATGGAGAAGCTCATTTTTTCGCTTGTAGTTTCCGCAAGAAAGCTAAGGCCCTACTATCAAGCGCACCGGATAATTGTCATGACAGAATTTCCTTTGAGATCGATCCTCCACAGCCCCGATGCCTCTCAGCGACTCATGAAATGGGCTATCGAACTCAGTCAATACGACCTCCTCTACCGGCCGAAAACCGCTATGAAAGCTCAGGCTTTAGCAGATTTTGTCGTAGAGTTTACTCCGACAGCCGAAAAAGAGAAGCTGGTCACGAAAAGCAAGGAAAAAGCAGACGATACCTCCCCCACCGATTCAAACCTACCTAACGACATGTGGCAGTTACATGTAGATGGAGCGTCAAATCACAAAGGAGCGGGGGCAGGCGTCGTCATAATCACCCCAGATGGAACTTTGTTGGAACAAGCCATCACGCTAGGCTTTCCTGCTTCAAATAACGAGGCAGAATATGAGGCATTGCTCGCCGGACTGCGCCTAGCAAAAGAACTGTCAATCAAAAGATTGGCCATCTATTCAGACTCACAGCTGATCACGAATCAAGCCTCAGGCGAGTACATGGCAAAACATCCGAGAATGATCCAGTACCTCGACAAAGTCCAAGGACTTTTGAAAGAATTTCCTACTTTCACCATCCAACAAGTTCCACGGGCAGAAAACACCCATGCAGATGCGCTGGCAAGCCTAGGATCAGCGCTGGACACCCAGTTCAAACGCTCCATTCCGGTAGAACACCTTGACCAGCCAAGCATCAAAGAAATAGAGCCAATAGACTCAATGCAGATCGATGAAAACCCCAGTTGGCAAGACCCCATCATCGACTACTTGGTGAATGGAAATCTTCCGTCGGATAAGTCCGAGGCTAGGAAGGTCCAGCAGAAGGCCGCGAGATACTACATGCAAGGCACCAAGCTCATTCGCAGATCATACTCCGGCCCTCATCTCACCTGCATAAAATATCCTCAGACACTTGAGGTCCTCTACAAAATTCACGACGGCGAGTGTGGCAACCACTCTGGAGGCAGGTCACTCGCCCAGAAGGCTCTAAATATAGGCTATTTCTGGCCTACCATGCGCCATGACTCAACCGAGTATGTCAAAAGATGTGATCGCTGCCAACGGTACAAACCGATTCCTAACCTGCCTGCCGAAGTCTACCATCCACAGAACAGTCCGTGGCCTTTTATGCAATGGGCCATTGACTTAGTGGGCCCCATGCCAACGGCACCAGCTAATAAAGAAATGATGATCGTCGCCACTGATTACTTTACTAAATGGATCGAGGCCGAAGCTCTATCCTCTACTAAAGAAGCAGACGTGGAACGATTCATCTGGAGAAACATCATCTGCCGATTTGGCTGCCCACAATCTCTCGTTACCGACAATGGCACACAGTTTATCGGCAAGCAGATCACCGCATTCTTCAAACAATACGGCATTAAACAACATCTGTCTACCCCTAGATATCCTCAGGGCAATGGCCAGGCCGAGGCATCCAACAAAATAATATTGGATTGCCTAAAGAAGCGATTAGAAGGCGCCGAAGGGAAATGGGTAGACGAGCTCCCTGGAGTACTATGGGCTTACCGCACTACCAAACGAAGGTCAACTGGCGAAACCCCATTTTCCCTCGCCTATGGAACTGAAGCGATCATTCCTCCGCACGTCACTGTCCCCTCCATAGGCATTGAAGTGGGCAGTATTGAGCAGAACTCCGAGCAGATGAGGCTCAATCTTGACTTACTTGAAGGCGAGCGCGAGAAGGCTATTGTTCGAGTCGCCTCTTATCAACAGCGGTTGAAGTCTTACTACGACAAAAGAGCCAAGGTCAGACAGTTTCAACCGGGCGACCTCGTGCTAAGAAAGACCTTCATCACCGCACAAAGACAAGGGTCCAAAAAGATGAAACCCAATTGGGAAGGCCCTTACATGATCAGCCGGTCTGGGGGCAGAGGAAGCTACACGCTAGATACCATGGAAGGGAAGGAGATTCCACGACAATGGAATGCCTGCCACCTCCAAAGATACTATCCATGACGCTTCTTCCTACTTGCTTAGTCCCCAGCAGATGACCGAGCACTACAACTATTGGAAGTTATAGTTCCTTTATTCAGTTATTTCCATTTCGAATAAAGCGATGTAATCTTATGAACATCAATAAAAGTTCAATTTCTCATTCCAGAATGTCAAGAAAATATATATACACAGTTGCCCATAAGCAGCGTCCTTCGGGAGACGCAGGGCAACGACCAGAAGCGTCCTTCGGGAGACGCAGCCCGCAAAGCAGCGTCCTAAGGGAGACGCAGGGTGCGCCAGGAATTTCTTAAAAGGAGGTCTCCATGCTTTCTGCGAGAAGTATCCAGGTTCCTATCCGTTTCCTAAGGGGGGCAGGATAGCCAAACAGTTGCCCATAAAAAGCGTCCTAAGGGAGACGCAGGGCAACGACCAGAAGCGTCCTTCGGGAGACGTAGCCCGCAAAGCAACATCCTAAGGGGGTTGCAGGGTGCGCCAGGAATTTCCTAAGGGAGGTATCCAGGTTCCTATCCGTTTCCTAAGGGAGGCAGGATAGTCATACAGTTGCCCATAAAAAGCGTCCTAAGGGAGACGCAGGGCGACGACCAGAAGCGTCCTAGGCTTTTTCCGGAAAAAGGCAGAATACGCCCGGAATCCCTCAAGAGGGACCCTGGCTTTTTGCAAAAGTCCTAAGGGGAAATGTACAGCCAAGACACTAGCCGGTTGCTCAAGCAGTCCACAAGACGATAGACAAATTGAAGTTGAAAAATAGTAAACTGAAATTTCCATAGCAAAGTGACCAACCGGCCAAGATCAAACAAAAAGAAGATAGGTCAAACAAAGACCAATTGTTCTAAACAAAAAGCAGACTACAAAAGCTGAAAAGAAATAAAGGAGTCTTCATCTACTCAGAAGCGCCGGTATGGGAGCCTTGATCTGCAACCACTTCGACGTCCACCTGATCAGTCACGCTCTCAACAGCTTCACATGCCTGATCTATGACGTCTGCCACTGCCTCATCGGCTGCATCCTCTCTTGCTCCATCGGCTACTGCCTCTTCAGCCGCCTGCTCTTCAACTCCTTCCATGTCCACAGCATTAACCTGCTCAGGACAAAGCATCTCAATGTCTTCATCTCCAATGGCAAAGAATGGATCTTTTCTATTTATGCAGTCCATGTAGCCCAGCTTGTACGCATCCACGGTAGCTTCAGACCTGGATTCTTCAGCAGACTCATGATAGGCACGGAATCTAGCCAAAAGCTTGTCATAGCTGTGAGAGATGTCGGCATTCTTGCGCTCAAGATGGAAGTAAGCGTCTTTCCGACTAACCAAGTCAGCAGCAGAAGAGTTAAGCTCGGAATCCTTCTCAGCAAGGGAACTCTTCAGCTCGGATATCATCGCCCTCAAATCAGACGTCTTCTTCTCATAGCGGGCCTGCTCAGCAGAAAGCTTGCGAACTAGCTCGGCATTCTTCTTCTCCAACTCACTGAGCTGAGCAGAAGAGGGGGCAACAGCAGACGAATTCCGAATGGTCTCAGCAGCAAAAACAGCTCCTTTCTGAAGCAAATGAAGTGTTGCCTCCCTTTGTTTTTCCAAGGAAAGACTTGAAAAGGTACCAAGATCACCAGCTTGACGGATTTGATCAACCAGCCCAGCACAAGCGGATGGACTTGATAGAAAGTGCGTCTTGAGCAGATCAGACACGCCTACATCCCCTGCAGGACTGGACTTGTCCACCTTAGGATCAGCCGCGGACGTTGCAGAAAAACCCTTTGCCCGAGCAAATGACTCTTTTGCTTTCTTAGCCTCTGCCAACCTCACTCCCAAAGGAATTGGTGGTGACGAATCAGCTCCACGCTTGACTGCTCGTGACTCAACAGCAGGATCATGGTGGTTGGGTGGATGAGCAGACCTCCCAGTTCGACCTCCACTCTTCGACTGTTGCAAACGACCCGAACTCCGGATAGGAACATCTGCATCTCTTTGCCTCTCAACAGGTGAACTAGATCGGGCACGGACTATTTCACGGAGCAGATCATGATCTCCACACTCATCAGCAAAAGGCTTAAGGGGAACATCCCTAATGTTGCGCATACCACCAATCTTCTTGCTATCTGCACCAACAAGATGCTTGACCCTTGCAGATGATGCAAGAGTAGCTCCTATCTTGGTCTTCTCATCAGAAGGGAGCTTTGACTTCCTACCACCTTCAGAAGACATGATCAACGGACAACTGCAAAAGAAAGAAGAAAATTCTACAAGTTAGAATACCAAAGAAAAAAAAAAAGGGCTGGCAGCTACAAAAGAAAAAAGAAAAAAAGAAGAAGAAAGGCAGCGGTTTAAAAAAAAATAATAATAATAATAAAATTGGCCCAGCACGAGCAGCCCAGCCAACTCCATCACAGCCCAGCACGCATGCAGCTCCAGCCCAGCACCTTCGCAGCCCACGTTGCGCAGCCCAGCTAGCGCCTCTAGCCCATCGCAGCACAGCCTGGCCCGTTCGCTCCAGCACGCATGCGGCCCAGCTCCATTCCAGCAGCGCACGTGGCCCATCAGTGCGCGCCTCTTGGCCCAGCTCCCTCGTACATGGCCTGATTGCCCAGCGCTGGCCCGTGTCGCGCTCAAGGCCCAGCGCTTCCATCCTTCTGCTTCGAGCCCAGCTTCTCCATGCTCTCTCTTCGAGCCCAGCGAATGCAGATCCAAGCTCCAAGCCTTCAGTCGCATGCTGGCCTTGCAACTCCATTCCAGATCTGCATACTTGCGGAAATTCTTCAATCACGAGGCCACGACCATAGCTAGGAGTATACGGCTGGACCACAACCTTGCTGCCAAAAGACAAAAAAATATATACGAATATATATTTGCTTGCTCGACTTACTTTGGATACACGGCAACTCCTCTCTTCGACAGGCAGTACAAATTCTCCAAGATCTTTCTCAAGCTAGAAGGTAGAGAAGTTAAGTTTGCGATGTGAGAAAGAGTGAAGAGAAGCCCCGTAGTTATACAAGTTGGACAACCCAGATCAAGAAGGAATCGCAAGCTTATTCCTATTGGGAATCCAACTCCAAGAACAGTCTGAAGCCTACTCTAATTGGGAAACCGATTTGCAAAAGAAGTCCAACTCGCAGAAGAAAGCCCAGATACAGTTGGAGAGTCCGAAAAATAATTTCATCTCCTACATGCCACGCAAGCGCCATGCAGAAGCTGGGGGGCATTTGTGGGAGCAAATATTTCGTCTCCAATCAGAGCATGCCACGTGGAAAAGAAGATTATCCCTTAAATTAATTAATTAAACCATTTATTGGGATAATTGATTAATCAGGATAATATCTTAATTATATGGTATTATCTCATAATTAATAAAGATAATACCATTAATTGGGATATTATCATAATAAAGGGATATTATCTTATAATTAATGAGATAATATCAATAATTTGGTTATTATCTTATCAAAGGGATAATATCCTAATTATCGGGTATTATCTTATAATTAAACGAGATAATTCAGATATTATCCGACTCGATCTCTACGAAACCCTAGCCCCGAGGCTCCTATAAATAGATGACCTCAGTCATCATTCAAGGTACATCTAAATTCACATCAGAAACCCGAGAAAATACCCGAAGCTCTCTCTCTCTCCCTCTCCACTCTCCACTCTCCATATTTTCCCCACACGGCTCCGGCCACCACACACGGCTCCGGCCGCCCGGTTTACACCATACATAAAACTCCGTACCCTTTGCTTAGCTATTGTTTTCCATACAAACACTCGAACTAACTTAGGCATCGGAGGGCCTTTGGCCAACACCCCCCGGGTGTGGTCTATTTACTCCAATCTGTTTTACAGGAATCGAGAAGGAGGGAGAAGGGAGATCGAAGGTTCAAGGATCTAGAAGCGAATATTCTCCCGAGAGATTATTTGCACAAACAGTATCTTGGACCATATCCCTCAGTTAGTCAATAACAATATGAATGGTGAGTTGATGCGTCCCTTTAGCTTGGAGGAAGTGAAAGATGCAATTTTCCAACTTGGGTCCCTTAAGGCACCTGGCCCAGACGGCTTTCCTGCTCTGTTCTACCAAAAGTATTGGCTTTCTGTGCAAGATATTGTTTCTAGATCAGCTAAGGAGTTTTATACAGGGCATTCCCATATTCGTGATATGAACAAAACTTTCATTGCGTTGATTCCTAAGGTGCTTGCTCCTGAGTCCACCTCACAATTCAGACCAATCAGTCTATGCAACACTTCGTACAAGATTTTGTCCAAGCTACTTGCCAACCGGTTAAAGTCTCTCATGCCTCACCTTGTTTTTGATTCCCAAAATGCCTTCTTGGCAGATCGTCAGATTCATGATAACGTGATTGTAGCTCATGAAGCCTTTCACTATCTTAAGCTCAAGAGAGCGGGTCACAAGTATGAAGTTGGAATTAAAATTGACATGAACAAGGCTTATGATAGGGTGGAGTGGGATTTTCTTGAAGTTTTGTTACAACAACTTGGTTTCCAGATAGAATGGATCAGATTGGTCATGTTGTGTATTAGAACCGTCTCTTTCTCTGTCTTGGTGAATGGCCAACCCAGTTCGTCCTTCTTGCCATCCAGAGGGTTAAGACAAGGTGATCCCCTATCGCCCTACCTCTTCCTTTTGGTGTGCGAAGCACTTTCAAGTAATCTGACCAAGCTGGTGCAAGATGGTGTCATTAAAGGTATCCGAGTTTCCAGGAGAGCTCCAATTCTGTCTCATCTCTTCTTTGCAGATGATTCACTATTTTTTGTTAAAGATGAGGAAGAGAACTGCTCTAGATTAAAGGCTCTAATAGAAGATTATTGTCTTGCATCTGGTCAGTTAATTAATTATGAGAAATCTAGTCTTATGTTCAGTGCTAACACTCCAGAGGATGTCAAGGCAAATATAAGCTCGATTATGGGTATTAGAGGGATTGATAACTCTGGTACTTATTTGGGCATGCCAATGACTTGGGGTCGGTCCAAGAAAGTTGCGTTAGCCTATATCCGCGAGCGTGTGGCGAAGAAGATAATAGGGTGGAAACAAAGCACATTATCAATGGCCGGAAAGGAAGTTTTGATCAAGGCCATTGCCACCGCTGTCCCAGCTTATCCTATGTTGTGTTTTAAATTCCCCAAGGTGGTGTGCAATGAGATAAGTAGCGATATTGCGAAATTCTGGTGGGGAAAATCAGAAGGCGGCAACGGCATACACTGGAAATCTTGGAAGGCTTTGTGTTTGGCGAAAAGAGATGGGGGTCTTGGCTTTAGAGACCTTGAGGAATTTAATCTGGCACTACTTGCCAAACAAAGTTGGAGAATCATCTCTAATCCTAATGCCTTATGGGTTCGAATTCTAAAAGCAAGGTACTATCCTGATTGTGAGTTTAAGGATGCTATTTTGGGTCACAGACCATCTTGGATCTGGACAAGTATTCTAGAAGGAAGAGATGCTTTAATGGGTAGGGCCAGAGTTCAGATCATGAATGGTGCAGATACAAATATTTGGGGTGACAATTGGATTCCTGATAATGGCATTATTACACCAATCACTCATGTCCCTACTGATGCTCCACAAATGGTTTCAGATATTATCAATCTGCAAAATCGAACTTGGAGTTTGGACAGGGTGGGTAGTTATCTGAGCTGGGAAACTCAAAAGCAGATTCTTGCCATCCCCATCGGTCCTTCGAGCCAGCGGGACAAGCTTGTCTGGCCCTGGACTTCGAACGGTCTATATTCAGTAAAATCAGGATATCATTGTTTGCAGTCCGCTCATCGCTACTTAGCATCTGGGAGTTCGCATTCTTCTCATTTCATCTCAAATCGAATATGGAAAGCTGTTTGGAGTGTTCGCACCCTGCCTAAGATACATATATTCTTATGGAGATGCATGTCCAATGCCATTCCAACGCGGCTTAATTTATACAGGAGGAAAATTTTTGCCTCTCCTATGTGTAGCCTCTGTGATCAATATGAAGAATCCATCGAACACGCACTATTTCTCTGCCCCTGGGCTCAAGCTGTGTGGTTTGGATCTCCAATGACGTTAAGAATTGATACTCAAAGCTTTAGCACTCTGGATGTTTGGTTGAGTAATATTCTGGATTTGAGAACTGAATCAAAAATGGAAAAGCATGATTTGCTTACTATGCTAAGCTTCTTTCTTTGGGAAATATGGAAGACCAGATGCAAAGCTATCATGGAAGGTTATAGAATTGATCCATGCAAAGTGGTGGAAAATGCTGGTAAGGCAAAGGTGGAATTTCAGAAAGTGTGGCTAGGCAATGCAAATAGTGTGACGAGCCATTCCCCGTTAAATGGTGAGGTCTGCTCGTGGGAGCCGCCGCCAATGGGCTTCGTTAAAGTAAATATTGATGGGAGTTGGCAAAGCAGTGGTAGAAAAGCTGAGTTGGAGTGGTAATTCGTAATTCAGCTGGGGAGTTTCTAGGCGACTTGGCTGCATCACGGGTGGGTCACTCTGCTCTTGAGGTGGAGGCAGAAGCAGCAGTCATGGGGCTGGAGTTTGCAGCCAATCTTGGCTATAGTGATGTCTACGTGGAATCTGACTCAAAGACCCTTGTGGACGGGATCAAGGGAGATATAAGGAACCGTGCCTGGACTATCAGGCCTTCTATTGAGGTTATCTGGCGCAGAGCTAATCATTTCAGAAGTGTCTTCTGGCGTTGGGTTCAGAGGAGTTCAAATCGAGCAGCTCATGAGGCTGCAGCGATAGGTTGCCGAGCAGTGGAGCTGGAAAGCTGGGTTACACAACCACCGCTGTCTCTCATACATGTTTTGGTGTCTGATGGTCTTCCAGGTCCTCCGTAATTGTAGTTCTTAGAGTAGGAGTTTTCCTTCTTTTGCTGGATTCTAGCGATTCAGATGAAGGTGCTTCTGTAGTTAGTCTCAGAAACGGCTTTCTATGTATTTCCTTGCGGTTGCCTTTTGGCTTGGAATCTAATTCATGGTTGACCAAAAAAAAAAAAATACTCATAGAAGGTGATTCCTTGCAATTACCAGACATGGAGCTAGTAATAGCATATGGAAATAACTTAATACATTGCAAATTGCATTTTTAATGGCATTTTCATTCTTTAACTTGTTTCGATGGTCATATAAAATTTTATGCCGCATAAAAAAAAATTATAGAACTGATTCCTCCAATCAAGAACTGAAACCATTGAAAGCATGGCATAGATAAATAGATGAAAGAGGCATTATTCAATTAATCACATAAACATGGAAACGAAATAACAACGGAAAGGAAATGATAAAAGAAAATTGCTCAATACCCTCTGCAGAAACCATTTCCAATTGCAAGTAAAACCTCTTTGAAGATTACATAAACACAACCAAATTACATGTGATAGATATGGGCATATATAAGCATATGCACCAAACCTGTTAAAAATAATAATCTCCAAATCAAACAATCCAAAATTTAGAGATTTCAAAACCAACTAAAACAATCTCTAACCATTCCCCAAAATAAAAGCAAACACTAACAGACCAAACAAATTTTTTTTTATTCTTCATATTTCTAGCAAAATATCTCCGACAGTTTTTTTATATTTTTTGGTCATTCAAGCTTGCTTCATTAAAGCATCAGCCAGAGACACCAAAGGCCAGCAAAACAACAGAGAACGACAAACAGAAAAATAAATATAAACTCAAGGCACCCTGCACAAGAACACAAGCAGGTTAAGTAATAGCCCAAAAGGAACCCCTCATGCACACTCAAGGCACTCTGAGAAGCATTGTTGGGACCAACATGAGTCATTCTTGGTAGTCCTTCGCAAAGCACACTCCCTCTAATCAAATAAAATTCACCAGATTCTGACAAGAAATACCTAAAAATCTAAGCTTGTTAAGTGGACCTTGGAAGAGGTAATTAGAGAAAAAATTCATATTCAATGGAAATTTCAAAAATTATGAGAAGCTCATCATTATATAATTTAAACACTAGTATAAAGTTCAATAAAGAAACAATTTATAGATATTCAAATATAATAAAGAGTTGACAAAAAAAAAATATATATATATAATAAAGAAACAATTTATAGATATTCAAATATAAAAAAGAGTTGACAAAAAATATATATAATAAAGAAACAATTTATAGATATTCAAATATAAAGTTCAATAAAGAAACAATTTATAGGGATTAGGGTTGACATGGAGAGATATGTTAGGGTGTGGGGAGCACCACCATAATCTTTTCTATTTCTTTTTGTTTTTAAAATATAATATATATATGATATTACCTGCTACTTGCTGCCTTATACCAAGTGTGGCATCCAGAATTTGTTGCCAATTTTTAACACAAATGACATCACTTTGACGACGCCACCACCGGTTTCGTTGGGTCGTCTTCGACTTGTATTTCCTCTAGTCTTTGTTTTTACATGCTCTGTTTTTCTGGCTTTGTATCTTTGGCATTTTGCCATGGTATTGTTATTCCAGTTTGACAAAAAACAATGACCTCTTGTGAGATCTGAATTTATGTCAAGAGTCTCCCACAAAGTTTCAGAGTTGGCTGTTGTTTGGGTGTACTTATGGCATTGGCGACAGTGGGAGGAGCTGCTCTGGGGGCAGCATTTGGGACGCTGCTTGATGGTGTTATAGCGGGGACGTCGACAGCTATAATGTTTAAAACCCGCCTCAGAGATCTCAAATTAACCCTGGACTCTTTTCGGCTAGTTGACGAAGATGTAAGAAAACATCACAACATAGTGTTTCGCCCGATGCAGGGCCTAGAAAGGTTTACAATACAAATGGAGAAGGGCGCTCAGCTGGTTGACAAATGCTCAAAGGTTCGTCTATGGAAGTTGAACGCTTTCAAAAAGCCTATGTACACCAGCAAACTTGTTGCATTGAATGCATCTCTCAATACACTGTTAAGTGTATTGACAGTGCACATAATAAGTGATCTCAGGGCTCGGGTAATCAATGTGGCGACTACCATGAACCAAATGGATGCGAATATTATGGCACAATATCAAGATCAAAATCAAAACCAAATTAGAGGTTGGTGTGCAATACCCGAGCCTCCTCCGTTTACCGTTGGATTGAATGTGCTTTTAGAGGAGTTGAAGATGGAGCTTCTTAAAGACGAGGCATCAATGCTTGTGGTGACTGGTCTTGGAGGATGCGGGAAAACCACACTGGCACAAAAGGTTTGCAAAGATCAGATAGTTAAAGGTGTGTGGTATAGAATAGAAGTATATCAATTTATTTTTATTTTTATTTTTATACTACTTGGTGAAGTTTTGATTCCTAAATTCAAAAGTTCTATACCTCTTGAAGAAGCATTTGTACAATTGTAGACAGATTTATATGACCTCTTGGTGACTGCTTTCTTTTGTTCTACCTGGACAGATAAATTCAAGGGCAACATCTTCTTCGTTATTGTTTCAAATAAGTCCAACTCCCATATTGTACAAGAACTATGTCAAAAGGCGGGATCCCTGGTACCTCCTCTCCAAGAAGATGCAATTGCATTTGACTGGCTGCAAGAACTTCTGAAGAAAACAGGACAAGATCCTCTACTTTTGGTCCTGGATGATGTATCGCCAGGATCAGACTCCCTTCTTGATAAGCTTGATGAGTTCAAGAGGCCAAATCACAACATTTTGGTGACATCAAGAGTTCAGTTTCCAAGATTTGGTCCTGCATATCATTTAGGAACGTTGGAACGAGGAGATGCAATGACTCTTTTTCATTATTCAGCATCCCGGCCTGATAGGAGCTCTTATATACCTGACAATCTAGCGGAAAAGGTGACTTCTTATTTGCATTTCAAAACATAATTTGTGTTTATTCAATAAATTTTATTGTGCCTCACAAAACAACGAGACAAAGAACCTTCATTTTATACGGGAAGCGTCTATACACGCAAGTGAACACGTTACGATATCTGAAAATGCATATACATTTATGCCTACTTTACTAAGATAGTAAAATTTTCATTTGGGACAATTTTCAATGTGCAACTCAAATAGTAATTGACTTCATTTGGGACAATTTAACTGCATATACTAGAGCTCTGTAAAGGATTTCCACTTGCCATTACAACGATCGGAAGATCAGTTTGTGAACAGCCTACAGAGATCTGGGAGAAAAGAGTGGCGGAATTGTCAAATGGTTCTTCTATTCTTGATTCTGAGGATTATTTGCTTGCTTGCCTCAAAAGTAGCTTAGATGCCTTGGATGAACGAATGGCTATCATCAAGGAATGCTTCATTGACCTTGCTTCATTTCCTGAAGACCAAAGTATCCCTGCCGTTGCTCTCATTGATATGTGGACAGAGTTATATGGACTAGAAAAGGATTCTTGGTCCATTGCCAACATCCACGAGCTAACCAATCATAATTTGGCGAATCTAGTCACAAGGTATGCAAGCTTCTATTCGTCTCGTCTTTGATATCTGTTCTCACGTTACACTTTCTTTTTATATTTATGACTAGCGAAGCAAATAGTTATGATCTTAACCAGGAAAGGGAAGATGGAGATGGATGGTTATTACAGTGAACACTTTGTTACCCAGCATGATATGCTTAGAAATCTAGCTATCCATCAGATTGGCCAAGAAGAAATAGGACAGGAAAAAAGGCTGATTATAGAGATTTGTGGTGACAGAATTCCTAAGTGGTGGACAGAACAGAAGTATAAACCAAAGAAGACCCGCTTATTATCTATCTCAACTGGTTGTCCCATCTCTCTTCTTAACCAAATACATATGACAAACACACACACACACACACATGTAACGCTCGCATTAATTTCGCATTAATTTCTCCCCACACTCGCATCATACAGCATATGGTTTGCAGATGGGTTGTCCTCGGCAAAATGGCATGATATGCATCTCCCAAAAGCTGAGGTTCTAGTTCTGAATTTTCAGACACAGAACTATGTTTTACCCAAGGTTGTGAAGAAGATGTCCAAGTTGAAGGTCCTAATAGTAACAAATTATGGTTTCTTACAAGCTGAGTTAAGTAATTTCAAGCTTTTGGGATCTTTGCCTAATCTAAAGAGAATAAGATTAGAGCGCATTTCAATTCCTTCCATAAGCAAGAACTCCATGCTGCTGAAGAGTCTGCAGAAGATATCTTTATTCATGTGCAGCATCGGTCATGCTTTTAGCAACTCTTCCATCCAAATCTTAGAGGCATTTCCAAATCTAGTGGAATTGAACATTGACTATTGCCATGATTTGGTGGAATTGCCTGCCAAGCTCTGTGATCTTATCCACCTAAAGACGCTCAGTATCACCAATTGCCATAAGCTATCTGCCTTGCCTGAAGAGATTGGAAAGCTGGTCAACTTAGAGGTCTTGAGGCTAAGGAACTGCATAGAGTTGGGAAGGCTTCCAGGCTCGATTAAGAACATTACTAAGTTAAGGTTTCTTGACATACATTATTGTTTGAGCATTAAGGAGTTGCCGGAAGACATTGGAGAAATGAGTGGTTTAAGAAAGATCAACATGGGACAATGCTCAAGATTGCAAGGGTTGCCTGTATCTGTTTTGAAGTTTGAGCAGTTAAGGGAACTGATATGTGATGAAGAGATCGAAAATATATGGGGGGAGCGTTTAAAATCCAGTCTCGTAAACATACACATTATGGTGGTAAAAGAACATTACAACCTGAATTGGCTCTACAAGCCTTAAGAGCTGTCTGTCCTGAACAAATGTTGGTGCAATGTCTATGTGATTTATGTTTCAATATTTCTTTTTCCTACTTTTCTTCTCTTTTACGTTTTTAGGTTTTCATTTTGCTTTTGCATGAGATTTTGCATTGTAAAAATAGAGTGACTAAGAGGATTTGGATTTACCACCATCAGTTTGTCCTAATTTTCTTCTCTACCTTTTTCCTACATACCATATACTAAGAGCATCTACAATGGTTAGGATCAATGCGATTTTATTGCATGAAATTGAACTAAAACAGTAAAATCTCACTTGCAATGGTGTGATTTAGTTTATTGCAATAGATGCATAGAGGGTGCTATGTGATGAACCTTCCATTGCAATTGCAATAGGCTAACCGTGGGACCCACGTGCTAATTAAAAATAGAAAAAATACAGCAATTAATTCA
This sequence comes from Prunus kanzakura, assembly GCA_020521455.1. NCBI lineage: Eukaryota > Viridiplantae > Streptophyta > Magnoliopsida > Rosales > Rosaceae > Prunus > Prunus kanzakura. Next base: position 200,956 of record BPUM01000911.1, on the reverse strand, counting down.
TTATGCCATTAGAGCATCCGCAATGGTTGTTCAATGGATTAGTTCAATCCAATAGAAAAAATACAGCAATCAATATATATATATATTTTTAATATATTCAAAATTGGTCTCTTTTCAAAGATCTCTTTGAGAATATTTCAATGACACAATTTTTAGTGTTATTAAATTTATCCATTTTATTTTATTTGAGTATGTAAAAAAAAATGTAAGAAGATATAACTATTGATATGAAGTTATTGAACTCTACAATTGCAAGTAAAATTGTAGTTTAATTCAATAGATGCCAAAATAGTTCAATTTGAACTATTACATTGAACTATTGAACAACCATTGTGAATGCACTTAAGATTTAATTAGTACATGTACTTTCTATGACGAAAGACAGAGACATGTTCAAGGTTGCAAGAGCTACCACTATCTGTTTTGGATCTTGAGCAATTGCAGGAAGTGATATGTGATGGAGAGAGAAAATATTTGCGGGAATCTTTCTCATCGTGCCTAAAGAACATAAGCATAAATGTGGCCAAATAAAATATCAATCTAAATTGGCTCCACAACAAACTCAAATCTAAGACCCACCTTTCCTCAACCTTTGTATGATTTGATTTGTGTTTTTGCTTTCCTATTTTCCCTCTTTTTTCAATCTTTGCCTTCTGTTTTTGTAAATAACATGAGATATTACCATGTAAAATCAGTGCTTACCATGTTTTTGCTTTCTATATATTTTTGAAATCAAATCCACCCACAGAAAAGAAGCTGGAAGGACACACTGGACTTTAACACAATGCGGACGTCCGCATTAGAGAAAAACTCTATATATATATATACTTTAGTGTTATCGGCTTTTTCCCATTTTCTTGTGTTAAAGTAACTAACTTTTGACTCATGTATTTACTTTCTACGTAATCAAGATAAGGTGACTCAGACCTAGTTGCTTTTAAATATTCTTTCCATTCATTGAAAATTTCTTTTCTTTGAGTTTTGGGGAAAGAATGATGATACTTGGCTTTCCGTGACTCATTTTCTGGGGCTTGGAAATGGGCATCTAATCTTGACCAATGAATTTTAAATGGTTTACTAAGAACTCTTAACTGGGCATCGCATAATTCAAAGGTGGAACCTTCCATAACTGATCTAGTAGGTGACTCATATTCTAATTGTTCTTCATTAACTATGTCTGGTACTTGACTGAAACTGGTTCTAGAGCTAGAAGAATTAACTGAATTGGTTCTAAATAAACGACTCATACTATCCATGTTTTTTACTCAAATCTAACAAATTAGAAAGACTCTTACATAACTTCTAAGAGTAGGAAGACTCTTAGGTAACTCCTAAGACTGACTCTAAGGTATCTAAGGACCTATGGGTTTTCTCTCTCTCTCACCTTCTTGTGCCTAACCGCTCATGCCACTCTTGGGACTTACTGTTTGGACAAAGGTCTTACCTTACGGACTCTTGAGAAAGGGGAACCTAAGGAACTAGATAACTTTGAGAAGACTCATAAGTAACTTGGGAGGCTTTTTTGCTTTTGACCTGGGCCTTGAAAAATTGAAGACCTGCACTGTCAATGCTCTCCAGTTTGAACCCTCGTGGCACCTTAGCAGTGTGTGTAAGAAAACCCTCTTTCCCTTCCTAACTTTGGCCCAAAAAAACAAATAATAACAATTCCTCTATGTAATTAGAGGGTTTTTTTTTTTTTTTTTTTTTTTTGAGTAATTTTTGTATGTTTTGGGTACACCAGGCAGTTGGTGTACCATCCAATACACATGGTACATGTGGAAATATTCTCATATACACATAGAACAAAAAATAAAATATTTTCACATGTCCCATGTATATCGGATGGTAACATACAAAAATTTCTTGTTGTTTTGGGGTTTGGTTTAGGTTTTTATTTGTTTTGGTTGTGGCCCGGCTTCTAGTGGGATGCTCTTTTCGACATGGCTAAGAAAGTTTCATGTCCTGTGAAAAATAATAATAATAATAAACAGTAGACTCTTTTAAATGTCTTTAAAACTCATCAACGTTTTAGATTTTATGTGCGCAATCCTACGGCCCTTAGATCAGCAGGGACCCACAAATGCAATATCTCTAACCTTATCCTTCTTGTAGCCCACTCTGTTCTCTTCTCTTCTTCATGGCCCTTCAAATCCGTCTATTTTTTAAGGAAATAATAATACCAGAAATCCCCATGCCAAGTTCTTGCTCTTTCTGAACACCAAGGCTTCCATTTCCAAGAGCACTAGCAGAACCGAAGCCCATGGCTGCAATTGCAGGGCTATCTTCATGGTCATCCAAGCCCTCTCCAATTAGTCCCTCGCAACACCAAGCATCATCTAGTAAGGTACCATTAAATAGAACGACTGCAGATTATACTTTTCTTTTTTTCTCTGTTGTCAACCATCTGCAGTTCTTGGTTTGTTTTTCTAATGAGCAGAAATGATGGTATAAACTTGAATTTTGATGCTTCCCTTAGTGAAAGAAGAATGAAAAAAAAGAACAAGAGTATTGTGTTTGTGTTTCCATAGATGGAAATTGCAGCTTGTTTCAATGGCATTTGAATTATGCAATTGCTCACCTCTTGCTTGCATTTTATTTTTTTTAAATCCTGCAGATTAGTATTAAGCCTTGGACATTCTCCATCACCAACAGTTTGAAAGAAATAACAAAAACCCACTACCCAATTTCCACAACAAACCAAAACCAGAAGTTTTTTTCTCCCTCCACACACTTAAATGCAACCTTGAGGAGCCCAAGAGGCTTTGGCCCTTCCCCAAAGAAAAAGAAAATTACCCAGAAGAACACAAACCAAAACAATGACAGCGATGAAGATGAAGATGACGATGAGGACGAGGAAGAGGACGAGCGGGAGGAAGGCATAATACCGGAGATCGTGACGAACAGGATGATTGGGAGGATGGGGTTCACAGTTGGGGTGCCATTGTTTCTGGGGCTCTTGTTCTTCCCATTCTTCTACTACTTGAAAGTTGGCCTGAAAATAGATGTGCCCACTTGGGTACCCTTCATAGTGTCGTTTGTGTTCTTCGGGACGGCCCTTTTTGGGGTCAGCTATGGGATTGTGTCCTCCAGTTGGGATCCTTTGAGGGAAGGCTCTCTCTTGGGTTGGAATGAGGCTCAGAAGAATTGGCCTGTGTTTTGGCAGTCCCTTCGCGGTGGATCTAAAAAGGACTAATTAACAACTTACACTCTTTCAACGATTTGTCCTCCTATACTAGTAAATTTTGGTCTTTTTTTATATTTAGGTTTACTTATTTTTTCCTCTCTTTTTTTTTAGTTTTTTTTTTTAATCAATGTTACTAGCCAAAGCAAATGCAGTAGCACCTCTAGCTTTAGCAAGTTAAACTGAAAACTAATTAAATGATCAGATTATGTTATGTATGTTTTCCATGCATGTATGTTTCCATAACTCATTCCTCCGAAATGAAAGAAGCAAAAAGCAGAAGATAAGAACAGTGTGCACTTCCATCAACAAAGACAGGACCCCTTCACAACTTTGAAAATGGAATCCACGTAAAAACCTAGATACCACTATTTTGCAAATTCAATTTGACAAGTCTTCGAAGCCCTAGGGAACATTGAAATCTCCTGGCGTAACTCCATCCCGTGTTCTACACGGAAATCACGAGTATAATTTATCAAGTTATTCAAGACTTCGCCATGCTTCAACAAGTACTTTGCCTCTTCCATCTCATCCGGCCGTCCCTCGAATCCCCATATGCAAATGGTCTTGAGGCATGATGACAAGCGAATAGGTACCCACATTGGCAGACACCATGGAGTACGAAGTCTTTCCCGTAGAAAGCAACAACAGTTCGCAACTTGTAAAGATTTTTAAAATATACAAGTTAAATTAAACCTCCCAAATTTGCATATTGGTACCAACACCATTTGCTTTAAGAAGGTATAAATCACAACCTATACTTACAATTTGAAAGACGAGATGTTTTAGGTGGGGGGATTTCTTGAGCAACTTCGTCAGTAATCTCCAAGAGCAGCGTCTATGAAGAAATAGCTTCAAGTGTATCAAATTAGCAAATGTAGGCAGATGATATTGACGCATTAAGTTTGGATCCTTAGCATAGGATAAACTACAGATCAATCAATGACTAGAGCAGCGTCAAATTTTCTCAGCATAATAGATCGAGCATTCCCACTGAAAAATTCCAGCATGTAAAAATGCTATCAGCCACTAAGGAGACAAGTTAGAGCACACTTACCCCCAAAAATTTAGCTGAAAGTGAAGGATCTTTAACTTTGAGAAGTTCGGCAAACAGGTTATGCACACAGACAGCAGAATGAAGGACATCGTCATTGTCAAGGTCCTCAAACCCGTGTAGCGATCCGAAATTAATCCTGGCTTTGCTCAGGGATTTTTAATTCTTCAAATAATAGGTTGCCAAAACTTCATCCACGATTTCAAAAAATTTCAAGATTTGGAGCATTGGTATTAACAAAAATGTCGTACTTATAATCTCTACCAAATGGTTCCAAATAAATCAGTAGGCTCTTTAGTTTCAGTGCGGAGATATTAAATTCTAAATACGAAAATTCTTGAAGTGATCCAACTATAATCAAATCTTCAAGTACAGGGCAACAAGAAATGAGTTTCTCCATTGAGTCAGTATCAGTATGACAGATTGTAAGATGGAGAACCTTGAGACTTGGGAAACAATCTAAGGTGGGAGTGATGGTAATAACTGATAGCAGCCTCAGCTTCAAAATCACCAATGTTTTGCACATGTAAAGGCTTCTTGGAAACTCATAGAGCCAGTCTTCCCAATCCATCCTGGACTCCTCATAAAGATAACACGGAACAGAAAATTCCAGTTCAACAACATTACGCTCAAGGGTGGCGCAAATCCAAGCATCAAACTGAGAATCATCCTCAAATTCAGAACAATGGAGTTGGAATGTATGGATGTCTGACGAGCCACGCTATAACAGAACATGATCCACAAATTCCCCAAAGCAATCTCGGTAAAAACTATTTCGATAATCGAAATCCCATAGAGTTATAGTAGGAACTTTTAGTCCACACATTCTTCCACCTGTGTGATAAAAAGCTGGTCTCTACAGCCACGTCTGTTTCAAGGAAGGAAAGAATGTGGCAAAGAATTCATTTGGTAATCCACTGATCCTATCCTCAGTGCATGCTTTTAAATCGACCCTTTGAATGCGAACCCATATACGAATTTCCAACCCTTTCTGTTAAAACCCCCAAAGAAAAAACATTTAACTTCTAAGAGAGTGTCCTAGGGAGAAAAAATAAACCTAAATTTCCTTCTTGTTTCAGTTCTAATTGAAATGAGAAAGGAAAATAAAGCTGCGTTGCTTTTGGGTTTTCATTCAACAGCACAAACTATAAGTTTTGGCCCTATGTTGTCTTCCTTTTTAGTTTTCTGGATTTTCTTGGCATCCAAACAGAAGACATAAGGAATTAACAAAGAAAATATTTCGGAAAGAGTGAAAATACCTGATATAGTTCTGGATTGGTGGAGCTAACTCTAGCTTCAGCGTACCGGTTTACTGTGTTTGGTTGCTGAGAAAACAGCAGGAAAAGAAGGGAAACTGAGTAACAGGTTTCTCTTCTACTTCTGCATTTTCTCCTCGAAATGGTGTTTAGTGGGAGTGGGAGCGGGAGCGGCGCGAGCGTGAAAGCTACCGAAAATGTCATTAAAACGACGACGTCTTAAGAATTAAAAAATATTAGTTTAACACGACGTCGTTAGTGGCCTACCCAATAATACTTTTCTTGTGTCAAAATATGGGCTTTAGTAATCCAATAACGTAGGTTCAAAATATGGGCTTGAATACTTTTGAACTCCGCGAACACAAGATGAGTGTCTCTCTCTAATTGAACCTATCAAGCATTAACATGATTTTTCAACTTCAAAACACTCAATAACGAGCGTGTTAAGTCTAAAACAAGGCAACCATTTCCTTCTATAAAATCTACGGTGGTATATATCAAGCAATGTGGGAATTTTCATGTTTGAAACTTACGTATCGAAAATATCCGAATCACCTAGGATCACTTGTGTTATGAATCTTAGCAGGTAGTCGCATGATCCACAAACATTCCCACCAAGAGACTGGTTGTTCATGCTGTTAGAATTATAGAATATAACCCAAAATCAATTGGTTATGTGTGGAAAGGGCAAAAATCATTTGAACTATTAATGCAAGACTTTCAATTCTCACGAGGGACATATACTCTTAGCACGTGCCCATTTTAGAGCTTAGATTGACTACAAAGGATAGGGAGAACTCAAGTTAGGAGTCATGGCTAAATCCTAACACTTTGAAGTTTTGAAGCTCCTCGTCATCCTAATGTTAGCTTTTGATGATCCAAGCATCTTGGAGAGGGATTCATCCACATAATCATACATAGTATGAGACAATCCATTTGCCATGTCTCTTCTTTTAACATGGGGCAAGGCAAGAAATGTTGTTTTTAAAAATTGAAAAAAATATATATAAAAAATCAGAAATTCAAAAGACATGTACAATAAATCAATGGCAATCAAACATTGAAACATTGGAAATAGGAAAAGACTTGGGATTGCGATGGAGAGATCTACTTTGGGGAGGATCGCTGAATGGCTTTATAATCACTTTTCCAAGTACAACTGTTATTAACTTGAAAACAGAACATTCCTAACGTTAAAAGTGGTCTAAATCCACCACCACCACCATGCCTCTCATGTTTCATTTACTTTTCTACTTATTTTGTCTTTCCTTTTCTTTTCTGTTTTTTCATTTTTTGAGACACAAAGAGAGAGAGGCAGAGTATTTTGAAAAATTCCTTAAACAAAGAAGACTTAAAGAAAAATGTTTGACACTTTTCTTTTATGATTTTGGTAATTAAATTGCATGCATTCATAAAAACAATACAAGAAGAAAACATCACCGACAAATGGAATATTATTGTCTGTGATCTGACCGCATGAAAGACTCTCAATCATATCATGCGTCACAACTGAACTCAAAATGGAATTTTGTGTGCAATTCTCTCTCTCTCTTTCACACAATTTGTTCGTATAGAGAGAGAGATATCGTAGACAAAGAGATGTGAGAAAAATAACAAAGTGGTAATTAAAGTACGAGATTTTAATTTGAATTTGGTTGCGAAGCCAAGCCAAATGCCACAGTGGAAATGAGATAGAGGAATGGCTTCAGGCTGTGGACCTTGACTATGCTTTTCTTTCTCAACAAGATCTTTGGGGGCAACTAAAAAGCTTTACTCTCTAAATGATGACACGTGGGCATGCAATGCAATACAAAACCCATTTGGAGCCTTTGGAGAATTTGTATATATAATATCATATACGAGAGAGAGAGAGAGAGAGAGAGAGAGAGAGAGATGAGAAATGTGGTTTTGTTTGTTGTCCCTCTGTTCCAAGCATTCTTTGCTTAAAGGGAGGTTAGCCCCAGGAATAAAGCAAGGACAAGAGCAGAGACAGAGTAGTTGGCTAAAGTTAAAGCGCATGGCTTGCCCATCTCTATTGACAAAGCAACAAAATACAAACAATTACAAGCACAGAACAAAACAATAGCAAATTATTATTAACATGAAACCAAACCAAATGCTGACAACCGACAACAGCCAGTAACCTCTCTCTGCTCTCTGCCCAAGAAGACACCCTCTCAACCGATTAGTCACCGGTCCTAGCCGGTTTGCAGTGTTTAACTGTCTCCTAGCCGTACTATTTTCCCTCTGACTCAAAACCCAGCATCAATTTTGCATAATGGGTTTTGTTCCTTTTCTTTGAGACCACCTTTGGGGACCTCAGGGAAGGATCTCTGGTAGAGAAGCTCTCATGAAACGGAATAATACTCTTTGCTATCCCGGCAAATAACACAACGAAACGTGGAATAATTTTTCCATTGTTATTGGCCGAAAGTAACAAAATAATATTATCCCCGTTGTTACAAGTGAGTTTTATTCGACTTTTGAAAAGGAACTTGGGGACCTTTGGGTTTGGGCTGCACCAAATAAATAAAGAAATTAAACCAGTCTCTGAGAATGATCAGGAAGGACTCAGGTAAGGTGTAGAAGAAGACAAAAACATATCAGAAGAATTCAGAAAACAAATGGGGCTTGGCTTTTGGTTGACACATATAATTATAAGAATCTTTTTGTGGTTTGTTTGACAAGATTGAAGATCTTCCTACATTCCAATTTGGATTTTTAATAGTTATGATGATTCCCTCACCAGCGGCGCATCCGAGTACCCCTCCTCACTCGTGCGTTTTGATTGGACACACCATACAATTTTCCACTTTGCTTGGTCATTTCATTTCATTTCATTACATCTTTCTCATGTCATAATTCCTGCCTTCCCTTCTGCCTTACAAAATTCATATCCAAAGTTTAAGTTTTGTTCTCACCCACCAAAAGAAAAAGAACAAAAAGAGAACAAAAGGTTTAAGTTTCTAAAATATGACCCAGAGCTAGAGGCTTTGGTGAGGAATAGAATACAAAACCACCCATTTGCTAATTTTGGAAAGTGTGTGTGACGTGACTAATCTTAGCTTTCATTTTCAATCCACCACTGTCTTCTGGTGGTTTTGTCAGCCGTTGAGCTCCGTTCGATCCAAGTCAGGCTCATTTGAGGGGCCTATCTGATGGAGTTTTGCATGGAAACAAATCTTTTTCAAGCAACATATGCATATATTATGGACTTTGTAGAGAGTATCTGATGGACTCGTTCTTGTTTCATTCATGAGCATGTTTTTGCCATATGATTAGATGAATGAAGTTCATGGAACTTCAATAGAGAGAATATGAACTAAACAAGATAAATTTTTTATAATTACTCTTGTTGGCACAAGATCTGTCCCGAATCGATTGATCATTAATGAGGCACAACTTGGATGGTCGAGTCAACATAGTCCCACTACTTGATCACATCCGACTTGAGCATGCTCAACAACGCCAACCCTAATTGCCACGCCACCAACCTTGATCGACCATGGTTGGGTATCACGATCCTCACCCCACCATGACACTTGGTCAAACCCACCAAAGACACCCTTGTACATCGCTAGACTAACTGAACTAGGATCAACTGGGAATTAGGGTCTGTTTGGGAGTGCTTCTGGAAGAGCCAAAAGCGTTTTTTGATAACTAAAAGCGCTTCTAACAGTGTTTGCCAAAAAAGCTTAGGAGCGCTTTTCCAGGAGAAGCACCTACTAAGGGTCTGTTTGGGAGTGCTTCTGGAAGAGCCAAAAGCCTTTTTTGATAACTAAAAGCGCTTCTAACAGCGTTTGGCAAAAAAGTTTAGAAGCGCTTCTCCAAGAGAAGCACCTACTAAGTGTTTCTTCAGGAAGCACTCCTAAGTGCTTTTCCACGAAGCACTTTAATTTTTTTTTTATCAAAATTCAAGATTTTTTAAATAAAAGTGCTTTTGTTATAAGCACTTATGAGCAGAAGTAATTCCTAGAGAAGCAGTCCCAAACGAGCCCTAAGTGTTTTTTCAGGAAGCAATCCCAAGTGCTTTTCCACGAAGCACTTTAATTTTTTTTAATCAAAATTCAAGATTTTTTTTTTAATAAAAGTGCTTTTGTTATAAGCACTTATGAGCAAAAGTACTTCCTAGAGAAGCAGTCCCAAACGAGCCCTTAGTGGGAAGCCTTCTCTAAACTAACAAGGTTCTTCACTCTAATCAAGCTATCAAGACCAAGTGTCATAATGTGGTTGGATCTGGCACTAAATGCATTTGCTAATCCTCGCCATGATTAAGGCATGACCTAGACATCCTCATTCCCCCAGTTAAGGAGATATGCTCCCTCATGCCTTCTATAAATACTCATCAACCAAATTTAGACAAGGGTAATAACTCTCAACCATTTCAAAACTCTGTTAATTCTTTATATAATTCATTCTTACTTTGGCATCAGAGAAGGTTTAGCTAATACTACACTTGTGTCGTCGAGGTGACTAGTTCTATATCTTTTGCAGAACACGTCTGCTAAGAAGAGAAGGAAATGCATGCGGAAACAGTCCAAGATCTTGTCGTTGATGGACTACGCAACGAAACCAGGGAAAGTAGAAGCACACACACACACTCTAAAGTAAAACAACAATAGAGAACACACGAATTTGTAGAGGTTCGGATTTGTGTTTACGTCCTCTTTGGTGATCACCTCGAGGAATATCACTAGTAATAAGAACACCTTTGATTACAAGTAAAACCCCCTACGCTCTTACATACCCTAGATCTCTATTTCTCTCACACACTGCTTAAACCCAAGTTGATGCCCTTGTTTTCTGTCATAAAAAACCCTAGCACTAAACGACTTATTTATACATATGGGCTTTTAGAAACAATCATACAAGGAATAGGAAACCAAAAATAGCTTATTTAAAAAAAACAAAAACACAAGCTGATTTGTGTGCGTCACGCTCAAAAGCCTCTTGTCGGCTCTATCACCTGGGTCCGCTCGAAAGCCTCTTGTCGGACTTGCTACTCGAGTGCGCTCCTTTTCCACCCAAGTTTGAGAACTGCCTCTTGAGCGTGCCAGTCAATCTACACAGGTTTTGCAGCACCTTATAGACCTAGTTTCTTCATTCATCCGCATCTTTAGGTGAGCCAACATCAACACATTTCATACCCGACCTCGTGGAAGCCCTAACTTTCACCCAATTAAAGTCAACAATCTAAAATCACATGTCAACAACTCTCATTTATACTTTGTTCCTCAAGTTTTCCTAGTTCGGGGATTATTGGTGATTTGGGCATTATCAATTTGCAAAAAGACTCTATGCATGGTCAATTAGGATGATTTTCCATTCATTTGCGTTTTTAATTATTTTCTAACATGATATGATATTGATATTAATTGTATTAGTATTGCTATTTGTACCACGTTTATTTACTACATTCCCGACCACCTCTCTAATATAAAAGGATCCCATATACATTAGTAGGGCCCACCTCTGTTAAAGAGGTGAGACCCACATGTACTAGAGAGGTGATCAACAAAGTGGTCAATAAATATGGTATAAATAGTATTATTGGAATTGTATTGGTGTTTCGGACTAATTGATTGCATACTCCACCTGTTTTAATCTTGCTAGAGATTTGTAATGTCACTTCTAGAGGTGTATTCAATTAAGATTTTAATGGATTTTAAAGTAGTTAGAACTCTATGGATTTTGTTTGACTTTCATAAATTCCACATATACTTTGATTGAATTTCATAAGAATTTTGATGAAATTTGGTGGAATCTTGTGATAGAGTTTGATAGATTTTATTAAACTTCTATGAATTTGAAATAATTGTGGGCAAATCATGTTTGATTTTAGTGTTGGTAGTAGAGATGGTGGTGGTGGTAATCACTGTGTCAAGTAGTGGTGGTGGTGATGGTGATTCAAAAAGAATTGGAGTCCTTATTGTTTGTTAGGTATAGAAAATAACTTTATATAAAGTCAGCTTCCCACGAAAATCATAGTTGCTTGATTAGAAGATAAACCGTTCAGTAACGTTTTAAGGGGGTTGTTTTCATTTTCAGAGAACAAAAATGAAGCAAAACACGTTCGGTGGCCCAAAAATAGAAAACACTGAGAATGTTTTCAAAAAATGAAAACAGGTTCATGTGTACTTGTAGAAAATAGAAAAAAGTTGTTTTTCATTCTCATGGGAAACGTTTTCATAAAAATAACTCACATATTTATTTCAAATTGTATTACCATACACATTTTCATTGTTTTTGTTTTCTGAAGATGTTTTCTAATTAATCTACTGGACGCATTTTCATTTTTTGAAAATGCAAATTCGTTTTATTGTTTTCATTCTCTGAAAATATTCTAAGAAAACATTCTCCGAAAATGTTATCGAACGGGGCTTAAATTTCTTGACGCACAATCTATTCAATTTCATTAATTTGGAATACTAATAGTAGCAAAAATAGAATTAACTCAAGCTTACTTGACCTGATTTTTGAGATTAGACATATTTTAAGTGAGCATGCTCACTCATGTGATTAAAAAACAAATTACACGATATTATGCTGTAAGATCCCACATTGACCAACGGAGAGGGGGTGGTGTGCTTTATATGTACATGCTCACCTCCATCTAGCACGAGGCCATTTGGGAGCTCACTGGCTTCGGAGTCATAGGAACTCTGAAGTTAAGCGAGTTAGGGTTAGAGAAATTCCAGGATGAGTGACCCACTGAGAAGTTGCTTGTGAGCTCCCAGAAACAAAACCGTGAGGGCAGAGAGGGGGGCCCAAAGCGGACAATATTGTACTATGACGAAGCCGATTTGGGATGTGACAATTTGGTATCAGAGCCACTCTACCGTGTGATGTGAGTGTGCCGACGAGGACGTCGGGCTCCTAAGGGAGGTGGATTGTAAGATCCCACATTGACCAACGGAGAGGGGGTGATGTGCCTTATATGTACATGCCCACCTTCATCTAGCACGAGGCCTTTTGATAGCTCACCGGCTTTGGAGTCATAGGAACTCTGAAGTTAAGCGAGTTAGGGCTAGAGCAATTCCAGGATGGGTGACCCACTGTGAAGTTGGTTGTGAGCTCCCAAAAACAAAACCGTGAGGGCAGAGACGGGGGCCTAAAGCGAACAATATCGTGCTATGGCGGAGCCAATTCGGGATGTGACAATTTGGTATCAGAGCCACTCTGCCGTGTGGTACAAGTGTGCCGACGAGGATGTCGGGCTCCTAAGGGGGATGGATTGTAAGATCCCACATCGACCAATGGAGAGAGGGTGATGTGTCTTATATGTATATGTCCACCTCCATCTAGCACGAGGCCTTTTGGGAGCTCATTGGCTTCGCAGTCATGGGAACTCCAAAGTTAAGCGAATTGGGGCTAGAGCAATCCCAAAATGGGTGACCCACTGGGAAGTTGCTCGTGAGCTCCTAAAATCAAAACTGTGAGGGCAAAGAGAGAGGCTCAAAGCGAACAATATCGTGCTACAGCAAAGCCGATCCTAAGATGTGACATATGCAATTTATTTCGTCATAATTTTCACCTACTTTCATGGCTAAAGCCTAAAACAGAAGAAAATATGCTATGAAAAAGCTTAGTCCAAGGCATTGGACCGTACCCAACTAGTATAGGGCTATGAGCATCAATGAACCCAAAATTATCCCCTCATAAAAATATTCACCTACCTCAAACATAAATACAATAAAATAAAAATAAAAATAAAAATAAAAACTAAAAAAATCTTGATTAGATGGTTCCTTGAGTTCTGATCTGTCAATTAAAAAAATAAATCTCCCTCCATCACCCTCTCATACCCTCACCGAATCAAAGGCCGACACGTGTCCTACTCCCCCACATATATTAGAGTCCTAGAGACCCCTCGCCTTTACATCACCTAGACATGTGGACCCTTGTGTCCTCGGTCCAAATGACCAAATGCGTCCGTTACATATAACGGAGGAAACTGACGCCGTTAACATCTTCCTCTATATAAATACAAGATCCCAATTTGTTCCCATTCTCTCTCGTCTGTAATTTTCCGATTTATAGGATTGTCGTAACGTGAAACCCGGGGCTGTAGTATCCGAAACATTCCCTTTTCGGTAAATTTCGAATATATCGCCCGGCATTTCGTCTCCCGGCCAAGAATATCGGTCCGAAGATTGTTGTTTCTGCATTGAGAGAAAATTTGGTGATCTGGGTTGACTTCACACTGCCAAAATTGAAGCGATTTTGATTTTCGCAAGATTTCGGGTTCACTCGGTTTGGAGCAACGGAAAGTTCAGTGAAGAGGTTCCAGTTCCAGTTTCATTTTGCAAATTTATTCGGCTCCTTTCTCTGGAGATTGAAATGTTTGGTTCTTCCCGTGCCGGTTCTTCAAGATGAGGTGTTGATCTAGGTGAGAGTTGCAATTTCTTTACTGTTTTTTTTTTCTTAATTTTCTCGGCAACGAAACAGAGCAGAGCATCCATCACTTTGCTCTTTATCCATCTCCCATTAATTGTTTTTTTTTCTCTTCTCGTTTGTCTCTAGACTTTTTTGAAATGGGTTTGGTTTGGTTTCCATTCTGCATCAATAATATGTGAGATTGAGGAATTTGAATGCTCTGTTTCTAATAGTTTTTTTCTGTTTTGTTTTGTTTTGTTTTGTTTTTGGGTCCATTGACACAGTGGGAAAACAGAGTGACCTATATTGAATGAAGGCATTGAGGCAGAGCAGTTGAAAGAGAGAGAGAGTTTGAGACTGGGAATAGTGGCAGCCAAGCTAAGGGACTAGCGACTAGGAGGAGAGAGAGAGAGAGAGAGAAAGAGAGAGAGAGAGAGAGAGGCAGCTTAAAGCGACAAGAGCAGAGAAAAAAAAAGCAGAGTTGAGGGTTTGCTTGGGTAAGTCGTTTTCGAATAATAATGATACAAATTTTCAATTTAATATTGATCTAATCTGATTCTTCTTCTTTTCAGTTGTTTTCTTTGTCTCTCTGTCTTCTCAACCACCGCTTTCATACCCCAACACTCCCTTCCCCACCCCAACCAAAAAAAAAAAGAAAGAAACTATTTATTTTTGGTTTAAAAAAATATTAAAAGAAAAAAGAGAAAGAAACAGAGTGCCACTTTGTCTCTAATGCAATTTTGGCATTTGCTTATTTATTTATTTATTTAATTATTTATGAATGGGGTTCGTACATTAAAGCGACGCACATCCTCGAGTTAGCCTCCTAATAAGACCACTTTCAAAGTTTCAAATGCCACTTCCCAATTTTCTTTTTGGGTTCTTTCAATTATTGACTCATTATATTTTACGCATTTTCTTGGTCTTCTCTGATCCCGAGTTCTTTTTTTCCTTTTTCACTTTTTTTTTCTTCTTTCCCCTCTCTTACTTTGGACCCATTTGTTTTCCGGGAAAATCATCAAAAGAAAAACCCACAATCCTTCCATTTCACATTTGCTGTATTGGTGGTAATTTTTTTCTTTGCATTTTCTCTGCCACCAAACAACTTGGCGGGCAGTGGTTTTTTATTTTTAAGGGTGTTTTGTTTTGTGGATTGGGGCCCCTTCTTCATCCAAGGATGTTTTGTTTTGTGAACTTCCATTTTGCCATCCAAGGGAATGTTCTATTTTCCAATGAATTGTCCGAATTACCCCTTAAAAATTTCCTCCCTCCTTGGGCGTTTTCGTAATTAGCAACACCCCCTCTTAAACAAAGATAACTTTCTTATCCATCCATGAAAACAAAAAGAGGTAGTTTGGGGGGAGATAGTTTATTTGTTCATGAATTTGTTTGTTTGTATGTTTGATTGAGGCTATGTACTGAAATGAAATTATATGCTTTTTTCAGGGGTAAAAAGGGTAAAGAAGAAAGGGAGAAGAAGATGTTTACATGCATAGCATGTACGAAGCAGACGGACGATGGTGGAGAGGAAGGAGGAGCGCGTGGCAGTGGCACCCCAAGTACAAAAGAAGCCGTCAAAAGCCTGACGGCGCAGGTTCCTAATCAATCCCTCTCTCTCTCTCTCTCTGTGTATGCGTGTCTTTTGCTTGCTTGCTTCACCTACACAAGCTTTTGCTTTTTCAGCTTCTTTTTCCATAAAAATGAAAACGAAGCAAACAAAATCACAAGAGCATTAAGTGGGGCCTGGTATTGCAGGGCCCACTTTTTGGCATCTTTCCAAGTCTGCATTGCATATATAAACACACCCTCCTCCCCCCCACTACTCTCTGTTCTTAGCTACTTCCGCTTTGTGCTCTTTTAAATCGACCCATGAGGAATAATAAATAGCATCAGAAGAATTAGCTTTGAGATATTCAAAATACACCTTTGAATTTATGAACAGAGAACACCTTTTGCTCCTACTACTTCCACCCTACAACGCTATAACTCTGAATAAGCACGGGGATTGAGCCCACCCTAGATTCTATCTACACCCTCATATCATCCAATATTGTCTTGAAAAATGGACAAATCGTACCCATAATCTCGAGCGCAACACTCTAGAATTGCTTATATAGGAATATACAGAAAGTACTTTTAAATTTTCTGCAAAACGCTGTCAGAAATGCTGGAAGCGTTTTTAACTCCTCCATTAACACTCGCAAACATGCGCTTAATTAGACATGTCTACTTTAACTATAATTTGCTGAGGATGTCATTGGTAGTAATCTATTGTAAATAGAATTAATTTATTCTATGTTTTTTATTTTTTTTCTCATTTTTAAAATATGCACAAATAAAATATAATCTCCCGCCAGTACATTTAGAAAACCCTAAGAGTTTCCGCAACAAGTAATGGGAGAAATGGTGTGGGGTGTTGAGAAAAGAGAATTCGCTATATTTAGAAAAAGACTGCTAATTGATGTCCTTGCGTGACCCACCATTGAATTCTTGTCTAATTACTGTTTTGCTAAAGTAAATACATGCTATAGCGTAGAACGGAAATATTTTTTTGTAAGTGAAAAAAAGTAGAAAATCGTTTAAGATTTGGGTTTGATTATCTGCCTTCACTTTAGGGCTTGCTGTCCGAAATCACTTTTGCAACACAAGAATGTCTGCATTGTTATTGGGAGTCCCAAAGCTATGCTTTGTTACATCTAGATATCAAATGTATCATAATTTGGTACATGCGGTCCTATGATAAACGAAGAATGCTAAGTTCAATCGCGGATCTCACAATGGAGTCCAGATGTATCAGTAGTTTAAAATAATTAAAGCGTACGCGCACAACTCACCTTCTATTGCAAACTATATTAATGTTTTTATTATAAGGCAAATGCTATGGTCAGTTGCCCACACACGTAAGTGATCTTTTGAAATAAATGCGGATAACATAATGTGACACTGAACAATTACAAAAATTTGTTACCAAATAAGTAGGTGCCGTTTAAAATGGAAATTCAAACGCCGCTGTTTTTGGTCCCTCAATAAATTCTTAATGATGGTTTGTATTCACCTTACAGCAATTTGTAACAAAGATTAGGTACCTATCTGCCCCATCAGCAATAATCTGGTGTATCCGGTTGTTTTCTACACATGGTATTCAAGATAAACTACACTCAAAGTGAAATACTTTGAAAATTTGTGTCTTCACATGGAATGCGTAATGATTTGGAAAATGCGTAATGATAAATGTTCCATATAATTCTTGCATAGCTTTCTTGGGCACTTGGCCAACCCCATTTTTCTAACATTGTGCAGATCAAAGATATGGCACTGAAATTCTCTGGCGCTTACAAGCAATGCAAACCATGCACAGGGTCGAGTAATTATAAGAAAGGAACACCGAGACCTTACCCGGATTTTGACACTGCTTCAGAAGGGATTCCTTACCCCTATGCTGCAAGCTCAAGTTCTACACCAGCTTGGGACTTCACCTCTAATCATCAATTGGGTGCAAGATCAGACTCAAGATTTACCAGAGGATATGGTGGTGGTGATCGGACCCCGGGAGGTGCATCCTATGCTCAATCTTGTGATGTAGTTTTGGATGAGGATGAGCCTAAGGAGTGGATGGCACAGGTGGAACCCGGCGTACACATCACTTTCGTATCTCTTCCTAATGGGGGAAATGATCTCAAACGAATTCGTTTCAGGTATGGAAATGACTATTGTAGGAAAAAGAAATTAGTATCTGTACAAAGTAATTGTACCCTTGTCAAAATCCAAGAATAGGACTTGTGAACACAGGTGGTTGGTAAATAGACATTAGTTAAAAATTGTATGGAACTTGAGATGTGGCTTTGATTCTGCTAATGTCTTAAAATCTAGTACTTGTAACTTGATTATCCCTGTACAATGTACATCAAACTGATCAAACATGACTTTCAAATTTGAAGCCGAGAGATGTTTAACAAATGGCAAGCTCAGCGATGGTGGGGTGAGAATTATGACCGCATCATGGAGCTCTACAATGTTCAGAGATTCAACCGGCAAGCTCTGCACACTCCTCCAAGGTCTGAAGATGAGGTAATTAAATTTAATTTGGCATTCAGGCATGAAATGATGAACACCATTGACTGTACATGGAACCATTTAAATGGCTTCTTGGAAACCTCATTTGATTTTATAGTTAACATCACTGTGATAAAGTTTCTATAAGTGTGCTTTGATGGATGCTAGAAAAGAGGTCCATTGAATTAATGTCTATGACGTATGTGTACTTGAAAATGGTAGTTATTAACAGACTGTTGTACTCAGCAGCAGAGAGATTCTTCTTACTCAAGGATGGGATCTGCTATGGAAAGCCCTATGGCTCCATCAAACAAGGATTGGACACCAAGGAACCAGTATAAACCCTCTGGAGCTGGAAGTAGAGGCTATTTCCCATCCGATTCTTTTGATCATGGTGGTGGTGGTCACCACTATAATGCAGGTGGTTCTAGTGCTTATGGAGCAGGCGGGCACAAGGGAGAGGCATCATCTTTCGATGCTTCACGGACAACAACCTCCTCTAGAGATGAAGCTTCAATCTCAATTAGCAATGCTAGTGATGTCGAGTCAGAATGGGTTGAGGAAGATGAGCCTGGGGTATATATAACCATAAGACAGCTAGCTGATGGCACTCGGGAACTTCGCCGTGTCCGATTTAGGTAACAGATTCACTAGCATTTTCATTCATCTTCTCTGTTGCATCATATATACATGGTGACCTACCCATTCCATGACCTTCTCTGTATTTACTTCCATACAGCTAGTTCTTGATCTTCTTTTCAGACACTTTTAATTATTTTTTAATAGATGCACTGCCATACCATCTTCATGAATTCTCTCTGTTGCACCATAATCATACGATGAGCTTCATGCCAAAAGTATAACTAAATCATATTTTTAAGTTTTCAAATTTGTACAGCCAGTTCTGGATCTTGTTTTCGATATTGGCAATTAGCAATTTCTTGTTTTGGTAATTGAGAGGCAGCTCATGACCTTATTTCTCTGATTTGCACAGCCGCGAAAGGTTCGGGGAGATGAACGCAAAGACGTGGTGGGAAGAAAACAGAGAGAGAATACAAGCTCAATACCTTTAAATTTTAACATTACAAACACAACCAACATTTCTGATGGATGATATGAAAGAGTTCAAGGTGCATCTGGATGTCTTAAAAAGCTGAAAAATGAAAGATTTCAGTGAAGTCTCCACAGGAAATTGGTGTTGCCACCACTATTATATGATCTAACACTTTAAATAACTTCTTTTTTTTTTCCTATCATATATAGTGATGATGGCTCATGGGGTGGTGGTTCATTTCCTGTCAGGGCTCATTTACATGAGGATATCCAGATGTGTCAAGTTTTGCCTTCATTGGTGTCTTTGGGTCTTCTTTTCCCTTTATGACTATTAGTTTTTGGGATTATGGGATTCGTGGCTCTCATTTGAGTTTGTTCTTTGTAACACATATAGTTTGAGAAATGGAATTTAATTTATTTGCGGTTATCTCTCTGAATGCCTTGTATTGCTCAAAATGCTCAAAGCATTTGCCCCATATGTACTTTGAAGTGTAATTCGGCTTCCGCCCTCCCCCTACCCCTATTTTTTATATATATTCTTTTTGTTTCTTTGTTTTGTTTTTAAAAGGAAAACTTGTTGAAGAGCCCACCATTGGAGGAACTGGTTGTTAGACATGTAAGCCCCCATAAACAAATTTTGCAAAACAATTTGGTAGATGCAGTAAAAATCATCATGAATGTCGCACTATATTTATGAATATGGATGGAAGTGCATCGTGCAGCCTTTAGTATCGCACTACATTCACGTTGATGTAGAACAAATGGCAGAATGGATTGAAGAAGAATTGGACTGAAGAAGGGAAAAAGGACGCAGTGAGAATTTATAGATTTGGCGTTTGAGCTCCGATTGGGCTGCATAATACCTTCTTGAAAAGGGAACGATGCCACGAGTCGAACTCACTGCTTTGCTATGACTATGGTAGATTTTGGGCTTCTAAGGACGTTTGGTCTTCCAAAAGCGCATTTAAAGATTGTATTCAATTTACAGACTTTCTATTTAGTTTCTGTTAAGTTTTCAAAAACTCCCCAGGGCAATCCAATGGGTGAGAACGTTGTATTTAGTCAATCGTCATGCTTGGTTGAACTTATCTAAACTTTTATCAAATAATTCAAAGTGAATTTCTCTCTAATTTCCTGGTGGATTCCATATTATTGTTCTTTAGAGTTTTCGCTTGAAAACCTATTTGCTTATGCTGCGTTAAGTGGTATCAGAGCGAGTCTCTCTCGTCTCGGTATTATTGGCTTATCATGGGTGATCTTGAAACTGTTGTCCCAATTACCCGAGCAGACTTGGACGCTCAAAACGTACGAATCGACAATTTAGCCAGAAGCAGAAACATATTGATAAAATGTATGCCAAATGGGTGACTCTTTTGCAGAAATTTTCATTCGTTATCAAGCATACTTATGGCACCTCAAATCGTGTGGCTGACATGCTGAGTAGAAGGGCATCTTTGTTAGTTACTCTTACTCAAGAAATTGTGGGGTTTGAGTGTCTGAAGGATTTATATGAAGATGATGATGATTTCAAGGAAATATGGGCTAAATGTGCTAATCATGAGCCAATGGCAGATTTTTTTTCTTAATGAAGGGTATTTGTTCAAGGGCAACCTGTTATGCATTCTTGTTTCCTCTTTAAGGGAGAAGCCCATTCAGGATTTGCATGGAGGAGGGTTGAGTGGCCACTTAGGCCGCGATAAAACAATAGCAGGATTGGAGGAGAGATTTTATTGGCCATAGTTGAAGCGTGATGTTGGAACAATTGTGAGCAAATGTTATATTTGTTAGGTTTCAAAGGGACAAGTACCAAACACTAGATTATACATGCCTTTACCAGTTACCAATGATATATGGCAAGATCTTGCTATGGGTCCTTAGTTTGCCTCGAACTCAAAGAGGTGTGGATTCAAATTTTGTGGTGGTTGATTGGTTCTCAAAAATGGTGCATTTCATAGCCTACAAGAAGACTACTGATGCATCCAATATAGCCAAGTTGTTTTTTAGGGAGGTTGTTCGCTTGCATGGAGTACCTACATCTATAACTTCTGACCGTGATATAAAATTTTTGAGCCATTTTTGGATCACTTTGTGAAGAATGTTTGGGACTACTTTGAACCGTAGTAGCACTGCCCATCCTCAAACTGACGGCCAGACTGAGGTTACCAATCGAACATTGGGAAATATGGTGCAAAGCATTTATGGAGAGAAGCTTAAACAATGGGATTATGCATTGCCATAGGTGGAGTTTGCATATAACAGTGCAGTTCATAGTACAACCGGGAAGTCACTATTTTCCATTGTTTATAATGTTGTGCCTAATCATGTTGTAGATTTGGTGAAGTTTGCTAGAGGCTAGGCAGCGGGAAATTTGGCTTAAGAAGTGGTGGCTGTTCGTGATGAAGTGAAGTAAAAACTCGAGCAAACTAATGCTAAGTACAAAGCCGTTGTAGACAAGCATAAGCGAGTTAGGGTGTTTCAAGAAGGTGATTCTATGATGGTGTTTCAGAGGAAGGAGAGGTTACCTATTCGTACATATAGCAAGCTGAAGCCTAAGAAATATGGTCCTTACAAGGTGCTGAAAAGAATCAATGACAATGACAATGCTTATGTTATTGAATTACCAGATTCCATGAGAATTTCCAATACTTTTAATGTTGCTGATTTGTATGAGTTTCGTGAAGATGAAACCCTTTATCCTGAACATAACTCGAGGTCGAGTTCTTCGGAGGTGGAGGGGACTGATGTAGAACAAATGGTTGAATGGACTGAAGAAGAATTGGAGTGAAGGGAAAAAGGACGCAATGGGAATTTACAGATTTAGCGTCCGAGCTCCAATTGGGTTGCATAATACGTTCTCGAAAAGGAAGCGATGCCATGAGTCCAAAAGTGCATTTAAAGATTGTATTTAATTTACAGACTTTCTATTTATTTTTTGTTAAGTTTTCAATAACTCTCTAGGGTAGTCCAATGGGTGAAAACGTTGTATTTAGTCAGCCGTCATGCTTGGTTGAACTTATCTCGACTTTTATCAAACAATTCAAAGAGAATTTCTCTTTAATTTCCTTGTGGATTCCATATTATTATTCTTTAGGGTTTTCGCTTAAAAACCAATTTGCTTGTGCTGCGTCACACGTTCATATTATGGACGAACATAAGCTGTTTGAGGAATGCTAGTGACTTTCTCTTGAACCTTCTTTTTTGGACATTCTCCCTTCTTCTCATGACAAGTGTCACTTTTTTTACACTTAAAACAATGTCATTAATGCATCACACAAATTAGTTTTTCTTTTCCAAGTTTACCCTTACTAAATGTATTGGCTTTTATATTTCCTTCAATTTATCCTTCTTTCAATACATGATTTATAACTCCATCTCTTTCTTTGTTTGTCTGATTGTTATCCTTCAGGTTATTAGCAGATTCCATCTAAAGAATCCTTTATTTATGTGGCTCTTATCAAACGGTGTGTGTTTCACAATCGTATTAACTACAATTCACTTACTTATATGATGTGTGGTTGGTGATACCTGAAACTTTTCTGGATGCAGTTTTTCATTCCATACCATTATCAATATATATATATATATATATATATATATATATATATATATATATATATAAAAATTTAATAATGTTATAAATTATTTTTTTCTAAAAATAAATATAATATAATATAATAAATGGGCTATGAAAGCACAAGCCCAGCCTCGGCCAAAGATATGGATCAGGTTGTTTTGAGCTGAACTTTAATTGTACTCGTTCAGTGCAAGGCCTTACTTAATCGGGCCAACCTAGTACTGCACTCGGGCGGGCTTGGTCTGTTTGACACTTTTACTAGTTTTGTGGAGAGAAGCAATTTCCGTAAATGGGATGGTTGTAAACATGTTAGATATCTTAAAGCACAACCCAATAGACTCTAGGAGGCTAAAAATGCAATAAACTTTGATGGACGCAGGTATCAAAAGAGAAAAGAAAGAAAATCATGAGCAACCATCGTATTCACCAACCCCATCTTGTGTTAGCCAAAAAGCAGTGATAAAAAAAAAATTAAAGGCAAGTTGGTTTACAAAAATGATGCAATACGTGCAATACAAGGGTGATTGGCTAGAAAGCACAGATGACTTGCTGATGGTTGTGGCCGCAATGATCCTTTCCAAGATGTTACTAACCCAACATGAGGTGTTTGGCAAGAAACTACAACAAATAGTATATATCTCTTAAGAAACTACGCACACAACTTCGAGAAGATGTATATTGCTCTCGAGAAGAAACATGTTATATTGGAACTGTAGTATTAGGCTATGGGCAATGGTCATCAGAAGTCTTCTTTCAATACATGATGCGTAACTCCATCTATTTCTTGGTTTCTCTGACTGTTATCCTTTAGCTTGCTAGCAGATGCCAACTTAAGCATCCTTTATTTATATGGCTCTTGTCAATCTCTATGTGTTTCACTATCATATTGTGGATAATCACTTACCTATATGATGTGTGGTTGGTGATACCTAAAAGCCTTCTAAATCCAGTTTTTCATTACCTACCATTATAGACCAAGATTTGGTTTTTTTTTTTTCGTGTGTGTGCTTTTGTTGGTCGATAGATTTCATTCTATTCTATTTGCATTTTGGTTGGTGAAGAAGTTTAAGTGCTTCAGGCTCAAGTATAGACATAAGACAACAGTATGTCACATGAACATGGATGCAGGTGACTTAGAGTAAAGGTGTTGAGCAGGATGAGCACGTCCATTTATGAAAGTAATTAAGTCTAGTCTGAGCCAACGACCCTAGCTCACACAGGGCCAGACTACTAAACGGCCCTATATGGGTCCATGAACAGCCTGATTTGTGTATTGCATTTCTTATATTTTTTTACAAGTTCATTTTAATCATTTTAACGATTATGTATATACTAAACGGATTCTTATTTCATCCAAAAAAAAAAAAGGGATTCTTATTTGTTGGAAGTAAAAGGCTAGACTATTGTTCAGGTTTCAGAAATTGATACTTGAAGAATAAAATTATTATTTTATTTATTAAAAAAAAGTATTTATTTGTAAAATCTATTATTAGAAAAACAAAATAGACTTAAATTTAAGATATAAATATAATAATATTATTTAATATTTTCTCTAAAAATAAATATAATAAAATAAACGGGCTATAAAAGCGCAGGCTCAGGTCGCCTAAAGATATGGATTGGGTCATGCGAGGCCCAACTTTAATCGAGCCCGTTCAATCTAGGGCCTTACTTAATTTGGCCCGACTAGTGTTGTGCTTTAGTCGATTTGATATGCTTGACACTTCTACAGATTTTAATAAGTAGGATGGTTGTGAACATGTTGGATATCTTAAACCACAGCCCAATAAACTCTAGGAGCCTAAAAATTAAACAAATTTTGATGGAGGCAGGTATTAAAAGAGTAAAGAAAGAAAATCATGAGCAACCATCATATTTACCAACCCAATCTAGTGTTAGCAACAAAGCAGTGATAAAAATTATAAATAAATTAAAAAAAAAGTAAGGGCAAGTTTGTGTACAAAACTGATGCAATGTGTGCAATACAAAATTGGCTAGATTGGCTAGAAAACAAACGACATACTGATGATTTTGGCCACAATGATCGCAACTATGACTTCCAAGATGCTATTAATCCACCAGAAGTTATTTGTCAAGAAACTACATAGTATAAGAAACTACAAACACAACATCAAGAACATGTATATTGCTCATGTTATGCTGGAATTGCAATGTTAGGCTACGCGTGATGGTCTATATGGGTCCACACTAAGTTTGATTTGTGTATTTCATTTCTTATAATATTTTTTACAATCTCATTTTAATATTTTAAACAATTATGTATATACTAACTAGATTTTTTATTTGTTGGAAAAACAAGTCAAGGGCTAGACTATTGTTCGGGTTTAAAAAATTTGAAACTTCAAGACATAAATAAAACATTTGCTTTTAAAATATATTTTTAGAAAAACAAAATAGGCTTAAATTTAAGACATAAATATAATAATAATATATATAAATTTTCTCTAAAAATAAATAAAATATAATAAAAGAGGGGGGGGGGGGGGGGGGGGGGGGTGGGATGGAAACGCTGCCTGTATGTTGCACGCATCTGCTCAATAGGTGCAAGGCAAGGCAAGGCCAATCAAGGCAAGGCAAGGTGAGGCAAGGCAAGGCGAGGCATGGCAATGCAATGCAAAGAAGGCCACACATGGGCACATCATGGGCAAGGTATGCCAAGGCAAGATGAGCCATGCCATCTTAAGGCAATGGAATGCAAAGAAGGTGATGTTGAGGTAAACCAAAGATACTAGTACGTAAAAATACAAAGCGTCGAGTTGGTAGCCAGGCCAAGTTTTGGGGGAAAGTTGAATGGAATAGGAGGGGGAAGGATGAATTGAAGCAACGCATGGCTAAATCTCAGTGGATCATGGTAGCAAGGCCACTCTCCCACTTACAATAACCCATCGCGTATTTAAGTCGTCTGTAAAGGATTCTACCCACCGCTCGGTAGAAATTGTAATTTAAGGCGGCCATCGCAGCTCGTCCACCGCAAGGGCTTAACTAACGACATGTGCCTTTGGGGGCCCAGAGCCCCTACTGAGGGTCAGCAAACAAGCGGTGGGCACATGCGTCGCTTCTAGCCCAGATTCTGATTTAGAGGCGTTTAGTCATAATCCAGTGCACCGTAGCTTCACGCAACTGGCTTTTCAAAGAAGCACGATGACCAATTGTGCGAATCAACGGTTCCTCTCGTACTAGTTTGAATTACTATTGCGACACTATCATCAGTAGGGTAAAACTAACTTGTCTCATGACGGTCTAAACCTAGCTCATGTTCCCTATTGGTGGGTGAATAATCCAACACTTGGTGAATTCTGCTTCACAATGATAGGAAGAGCCGACATAGAAGGATATAAAAGCAACATCGCTATGAATGCTTGGCTGTCACAAGCCAATTATCCATGTG